>BMAV01010121.1:0-13384 GCA_019973955.1 Trichonephila inaurata madagascariensis | reverse complement strand
CTTTAACTCAAACTATTTCCCCAAACTTGCACGAAACGTAAACACTAAAAAAATCGCTTACTGCGCGTGTGCGGTGAAAACAACCCGGCTGTCTCTGGGTCGGGATTTTTCAACCTGAGCCGGCGCTAAGTTATTAACCTTGGATGGTGAATAACTTTTTCGGCGAAACGGTTTTCCCCGCCTCTAACTGGAGGTTAGGTTGCGGTGAATACGGGCGTTAGATATCGAACAAACTTATTTTAAAGGAGAAAAAAACCAGAACACGTAAGCAACTAACTCGATCGCGCAATTAGATCACTTATCAATCTAAATATATTATACCCCGCCTAATATCGTCTCAAAATATACTAGCGTTCGAATATAATCTTCCTACCGGGGAATTCAATGTTCGTTTTATTTCAAATTTTTTCTCCTGGGGTAGTACAATGGTATGTACCTTGTTTGGATTGGCGAGGGGCGTCTTGATTCTAAGCCGTCGATCAACACTTCTATCTTCTTACACTGAACTTTTTTAAATTGCCTTTTTTACTCACTAAAATTTCTACCCTTTTTAAAAGGTTATCTTATTTGCATCTATGTTGTTTCACTTTTTGGATTTGGGTTGGAAAATTTTTGCCATTAATCGTGGCCGAAAAGAATATAGAGGTTATGTTAGAGGAAGAACGCGAGAGATGTCACAAAACATTGACAATATCATTTTGAGCGCATGGCAACATCCAACTTCTCATTTTTTATAGATCTCACTTCAGTTTTCCCTCTCGAAAAGCAGAAATTATTCTCTCATGACTCACTAGGTGGTGGTACGTTCGCTGTAATTTTTTTTTTTCTTTTTCGTTTCCCAATTGTTGCCCCCCAGGCCCTTGCCTAGTGTGCCTAAGCGGAAAAGTGGCCCTGTCCATATCCACGAATGAAAACAATACTGCCCTATCGGACTTTCACCTGTTCCCTGCATTGAAAGTCTCACTCTCGGGACGTCACTTTCGAAACAATGCGGAGGTGGAGCAGACTGTGCGACAATTCCTTGCATCGCAGGGCACTGGGTTTCACCAAAGTGGTTTCTTCTAACTGATTGCACCTGCGCAAAATTCAGTGTCGGTTTTGGGTAGTTAGAAAAAAAGTGCAGAATATGTAGTTCTTGGTGCATTTATTAGCAATATATTTTTGAGTGAAAAAAAAAATGATAAAACTTACTTTCCGAGCATCCCTCGTATGTACATTTCAGAGTTCATCAAATTGAAATAAAATCAGAATAGTTCTTTTTATATTTCACTAAATATTTTTACGAATTCACAGCCGAGATGAGAAAAAGAAAAAAAATTGTATAAGAATCAATTTAAGATAAATGGAATAATTTAAAAAAGAAGCGTATATGCGAGTTGCAGTTGAAGTTTTTGACACTGAATATTATGTCTAATGATACTTTCTAAATAAAATCGGAACAAAACCACAAGAGTTATTATTCATCTCTTCAAGAAGTAGTACGATTCAATCAATATCTTCTGACGACTGAATTTAAGAATGTCCTTATATACGAAACTATAAATTACCTTTTGCTTGAGCACACTTGTAAATTTGCAAAAGTAACTCTCGAAAATAAACTACACTTGCTTAAAAAAATGGAGCGTGAGTGAGTGAATATTAACGTCGCACTATTCATCTACACGGGGGCTTTTGGCGACGGACCACGTAATTTTGAACCATGGTCAAGTGACGTGGACGACACCTGAGCTGGCAACTCCCTCTTTTAACTACCACACCAACGGGAGGACGTTTCAGCTCTCGACAGATTTAACGTGCACCGTTGCCCTACATGGCGGGTCTTTAGAGGTACTGGATTCGAACTCATAACAAGCCTGCCATGATCCGATACCTTGACCATTCGGGTACCGCAGCCCCTAAAAACAATGAAGCAGTTTAACAGAGTAACAAAATATCACTCACAAAATATAAAACTTTAAGAAGGAGCAAACCTCACACGCATAAAATGTTTTAGTTTGAAAGTCTAAAATTTTCATTATATTGATTTACATTTGGACACCTCATAAATACTATACAGTTATTTTATGTATTACTCTAATGAAATATAATTTTTAATCCAAAGTATTTTTTCTTTTGTGATTACATATTGATACTTCCTCTCACTCTCTGTCTTGTATATGAAAATTTATATGTTTATATAATTGGAAAACAATGACAGCTTTCAAAAATTCTATTATTTAGATTCTTGAATTCCTGTATAAAATGGAAAACGTAAAATATATTTATACATCAGAAAAATGGCTGAAAGACCCCTAAATGAATCACCGGAGAAAAAAGGAATAATGCAAATGAATCTGTTATGGTGAAGGAATACCAACAAAAGATGAACGGAGACGAAATAATTCTCTAAAAATAAATCCAACTGTACGGAAAGCTTTCTAAAAATAGTTAATCGATTTTCAAAAGGAATAGAACAATTCGGTAAAAAAGAGGTTTCAGTCGTTCTCGATTTGAAAAATCTAAAAAGGAAGAGGTTTGTAAAGGTTGAGAACATGTGAGGTTTTTCATAAAAAGTTGTTTTTCATTTAAATAAATACGATTTTTCACATTAGTTTTGTTTTTGATTATACCTTACTACGGTAATTATGTTAATAAATATTAGTTTGATGAAAAGACATCTCCCGAAGACAGTGGTGTAACGTACACCCCGTATTGCGAGCGAGGGGCAGGGTTCCACAAGGGCCCAAAGTTTATGCTATGTTATGGTTTTGCAATACTTTGTGATATCCGGCTTTGGGTTAAGAACCCGACTTTGGAGTGGAGCCCTAAAATTCTTTGTTACGCCACTGCTCGAAGACAGTGTGTACGTGGTGGGGAGTGAGTGAATGAATATTAAGGTCTCACTGTTCATCTATTCGAGGGCTATTGACGACGGTCAGGCTTTGGACCCCCTAGAATCCTGCCCCCTTCCCACAATGTGGGGGTTACTGGGAATATACGTTAAGCCACTGGCTGTGCAGAGAGACTGATGATTTCTAAATCTATCGAAGCTCAAAGTTTCCTTGGTGGCATTTGTTTGGTGAGTAGTTTGCCAGCTCAGGTGTTGTCCTCGTCACATAACAGAGGCTCACAGTTAAGAGATCCATTGCTTTTAGTTCTTGTAAAGCTTCAGTGAGTGAATAAGGGAATATTAATGTCTTACTGTTCAGCTACTCGATGGTTTTTGGCTTTGGACCTCGTAATTTTGAAACATGATCAAATGACGAGGAAGACACTTGAACTGGCCGAGCCCCCTCTCCTAACTACCACTTCACACCAATGGACGTTTGGGCTCTCGACAGATTTCTCGTCCATCGCTTCCCTACACTATCAGTCTTCAGTGGAACAAGGCTCGAACTCATGACACGCCAAACACGAATCCGTTAGCAGGACCACTGGGCTACAGAAGCTTAGAGAGAAAGGTGCAGCTCAGATGTCGCCCTCGTCACTTAACCGTGGCTTAAAATTACGAAATCCTTCGTCAATAGTCCTCGTGCTGCTTCAGTGAGTGAGTGGTGAATATTAACGTCGCACTGTTCAGCTAAGCCCGACAAGGGATTTTTTGGCGACTGACAGTATATTTTGAACATGAATAAATTTAAGTGGACGACTTAATACTGAGCTGGCACCTTCTAATAACTACCACACTACCAACTTCAAACGGGTGTGGGGCTGCTTCAGAGTGCAGCTTAATTTAAATTAAATCAAACAGATCGACGGTTAACATTCTTCTTAAAGTAAATGTTCCCAGAAAAAATTTCAAATAAGAATTGAAATTTATATTATTTCTTAGGATTAGGTATATTTTGAAATGTAAATAAAATTTTAAAATTATGAAATCAACTTTAATACTAGAGTCTTGAATACTTTTAACAATGTAATATTAAATCCGAAGTTACTGTACTTTTTTTCTAAGACACGTGTATCAAATACCAGGGCTGTGAGTGTAGAGAACAAATGCGAACATGTAGAAATGTGTTAGTATCTGTATAAGTTATTTTTAAACATGTTTCAACGATTGAAGTTAAAGTTTTGCTTCAAATTATGGAAAACAGTGTAAACTGCAGCTGTTATATCAGGTTCCTGTACTTTCGAATGGTACTCTTAGATTTATGAAGGCAACGAAATCGTTGAAGATGACAAATGCCCTGGGAGTATCAGGAGCGTGATAAAAACAACGGACAACTGGTCCGGGACTGAGGACCTCATTTCGATCTCGACTTGGCCTGAATAAGATCATGATCCAAATAATTTCAATTTCTAATTCTCGACAAAATCCTAGTTTAGTTTACATCTTTGGCGATGGAGAGTAGCCGCGGTAGCCTAGTGGTCAAGGAAATGGACTCGTATCCGGCGTGTCATGAGTTCGAGCCCAGTACCACTGAAGATCCGCCATGTAGGGGAGTAATGCACGTTAAATCTGTCGAGAGCTTACTCTTCCGTTGGTGTGGTAGTTAGAAGATAAGGGGTATCATCTCAGGTGTCGTACTTGTCACTTAACCATGGTTCAAAATTACGAGGTCCTTTGGCGAAAACCCTCTTGTAGATGAACTCTGCGACGTTAATATTCATTCATTCATGATGGAGGGAAAAAAATGGCACCAAATTGCGCCAACAGCTCATTTTCCTGTATATTGAATTTCAAACTAATTTGACTCGTTAATAATTCGAAGTCTTAAATAAAAATGTAAACTAAAATAAGATCCGATCCGATCAACCACATGAGACCACAATTTTGGGAGAAAGAGCTTGTACTGCATGACAACGCATGACCATGCTGTGTTGTTATTGTGTGTAAAGTGGTATTTGACTAAACAAGTAATTTATAAGAGTTAAAACTACTCCCAACTTTCTATCCCCTCCTAACTCTTTTTGCTCTTCCCTGAATTCAAATCCACCTTGAAAAAAAAGCGATTTCAGGATGTAAACGGCATACAGGAAAACTTTCGATTGAATTACAGTGTACATCTTCAAAGAACTATAACGTATGTTTCGAGAGACTATACAGAGCCACGTACAAAAGTGTATAGCTGCCGAAAGGGGTTATTTTGAAACATTTACAGTAAGTTTTATTTTTTTTCTCATTGTACTAGCTTCAGTCCTAGTGTATATAAGTGCGTGAGTGTGTTATTTTTATAGGTTTGCATAACAATTTTCTGATATACAATTATATGACATCCTTTTATTTGCTTCATTGCATATTCTCATTAGATATGTAATGTTGCGAGTACAATTTTATTTTCTTCTTTTTTCTTATTGTTCGTATTATGCAATAGGCACACATTTTCTCTGGTGCATATATACAAGCTAAAATTGGCGATGAGAAGAATGAAACGATTTACATGTGAGGATTTTATTATTCTAAAGTATTCAAACGAACTTTTTTCTTGGATATTAAGAACTGATTTGGTGCGAGTGAATTCCAGGAACTGTTTTGAATACGTTTCATAAACAAAGAAGGGAAGTCTGAATACTTCTCGAAATTCACGTGGTACGTATACGGAAACCATTATATCTAAACTCGGAAGCTTTAATTTGAAACTTCGTTGCAGAGTCAAAAATATAGATTACCTCGAAAATCTCGAACTTTCATTGTTAGAAATTCGTAGAAAAAATTTTGTGACAGAAAGAAATGGTAAGAAAATAACAGTACATTTTTGTATAAATAAACTGATTTTCTGATGTCAACTATACTTTCGTACTTACACATTTCGCACGTCTGATAATACTTACACCCGGAATCTATAAAAGGATCTTCATTTTGAAATTTGTATCAAGAGATGTTTCAACCCGGAGTGCTAAATATTTGAAAGCTTAATATTTTAATTGTGTTTATCATACGATTAACAGAATTTTTGTAAAGCTTGGTTCTACAAAGTTATGAAATCTATTTTTTTAAAAAAAGATGGTTCTATAAAGTTTTTAATTCTAATTCTATACTTAATTGTCTGTGAAGATTTCTCTAATTCCTCAATAGTCTTATTCTGCCTTTTTCGAAGAGCCGCGGTAGCCTTGTAGTCAAGGTAATGGACTCGTGTCCGGAGTGTTACGAGTTCGAGCCTAGCACCGCTGAATATCCGCCGTGTAGAGGAGGCCGATGCATGTTAAATATATCGAGACTCAAACGTCCTGTTGGTGTGATGGGGAAGTTAGGAGAGGGGGTGTCAGCTCAGGTATCGTCCTCGTCACATCACCGTGGTTCAAATTTACGAGGTCCGTCCCCCAAAAGCTTTCGAGTAGCTGAAGAGTGTGACATTAATATTCATTCACTCACTTTCCGTTTTTTTCGATCAGTAATCGTTGACTGAGGTAGCTTAGTAGTTATCATCACGGACCAGTTGCGCACACAGGAATTTTCAAAAAAAAGGGGGGGAGGGGTCCAGGGTTGAAAGTCCACCATTCTCGTATCATGCTCCAATACACCGCCCAACATATTCTTTTGATTTTGTCGATTTTCGAGAACAAAATGAGTGAGTGAATATTATCGTCACACTGTTCAGCTACACGAGGGCTTTTGTTGACGGACCACGTAATTTTGAACCGCAGATCAGTGACGCAGACGACACCTGAGCTGCCACCCCTCTCCTAACCACCACACCACACCAACGGGAGGACGTTTCAGCTCTCGACAGATTTAACGCGCATCGCTGCCCTACACGGCGAGTCTTTAGTGGTACTGGCTCGAACATGACATGCCTGCCCTGTTCTGATACCTTCACCACTTGGCCGCAGCCCTTTTTGGGAACAAAAAACAGTAAAAACACACTTATTAAAAATAGCATTAATTAATAAAATTAGTCATTAATATCAACTTAATTAAATTTTACGTACTATATACAAGGAATCAGCATAAATGGGGAAAAAAATTAATGGCTTTCGAGAGGGTCCGCACCTGGGCCCCCCCGGTGGTCCACTCATGGCCCGCGTGTCGAGTTCAAATTTGGCCCCCTTTAGAGGGGCTGCGACACTTCAAATCTGTCATTGCTCAGACTCCTGTTGGAAAAATGGGGTTTTAGGGGCCCCTGTGTCATCCGCGTCATTTGACCATGGTTCAAAATTTCGTGGTCCGTCACCAATGACCTTCGCGTTGCTTTCTTTTGTGACGTTAATGAACTCATATTCTCTCCTTATTCGTAACCGACTTTCAGGTCTTAATTTGAAGCATGTTGCATCCTCGTCAGATGGCATCTTAGTTATCTAAAAAAGTGTCCCTCTGTTTTCGATTCGTTCATTTTGCATATGTTTACCATTTTTGCAACGGAAAAACCATCAGATCAAACAGTATTCCCATATCTTAATACTGACTGTGTGGTATCCAAGTTTCATAAAAATGTAATGCTTTTTTCATGAGAAATTACTTAACGGTTCAAATTTTTTATAATCAAAATATTAAAAGAATTTGCTTAAAAATGTCATTTACGTAAAAATTTACTTCATAACTATGACTAATTCAAAACTTATTTATAAATTTGAGAATAATAGTGAAAAAATTTTAATTTAAAATGAAAAATAAAGCTAAATAATTCAAGTTAAACTATAAAATTTAGAGTTTATGCTGCGTGCAAAGTTCAGTTTAAAAGTATTCAGATAATCTTATACATAGCAAAACCTTATGGCTATGAGCCCCCAAGTAAAATATAGCAATTTCAAAATGTTATATAAAAATTACAAATTTAGTTTTGATATCCCGAGGGCCCAAGGCTGACTTAAGAATAAAGTATAAATAAAACATTGTAGTATCTGAAGTAGTATTCATTAAAAGTATATCTTTTTCAATTCCTACTATTAGCTCGCACTGTCTATATATTTATTTATATATTTGTATATTTATTTATTTATCTTGGTGGAATTTTCAATCGTTAAAAAAAATACTTTTTAAAACCCTGAACTGAGCTGAAATTTTATATACAGGATCTTTTTGGGATGACAATAAAAATTTAATTATAATTAAAAAAAAATGAATTGTTTAAAAACTAATTATTTAAAAATTACAAATACAGCCACGTTGGCGACTTGTGTAAAAACTTAAAAAGGTTTTTTTCACGTGTTAAAACATTCAGTTGGACGGGGAAATTTAAAAAGGACACAAAAAAGATACTTTTAATAATAAAAAAAAACTACTGACCCCCTTAATGTTGTGATTCTACCCCTTTTATAAAATATTTATATTAATTGTAACTATTTAATAAAAAGTAGCTAAAATAAAATTTTTCGTTGTTGATCTAAGTAGGAATTGACTTAAAAACTATTTTTTATATTACTTGTTTTTTTAATTAAAGTATAGAAACTTTTTTTTTCAATGAGATGGTTATCTTCGTACAATACAGAAAATAATACTGCTTTCTGCTCAAAACTAACAAAAAATTGTCGCGTTCACGTCTTGGGGTCAAGCACAAAATAAAACTGTTGATTTTATTTATGACTCTTTTATGCTGTCATATTTTAGACAATTTATTGCATGTAGTGGCGAAATTCCGTTTCTATTAAAACTTTCACAGACGACCGCATCTGCAATCCGCCCGACTTTCACTGCTCGAAACTTGTCATAACAGGCGTCCACGTGGTACTTGGAAAACACGGTTTCGGAATTCCCGGCAAAAAAAATTGGGATTTAATTTTTAATTTAAATTATAAATGATTTTTTTTAAAAAAAAGACCCCTTTTAGTGGTACGTAGAAGAAAATTTTAAAGCGAATTGCAAAGCTCTTTAGCTACTTATAGAGAAATTCTGAAAGAATTGCAAGATCGAAACAGACAGGTAACTTCAACTACGTCCGATAGTTTTTGTAAAAATGGAGAAATAATTAGTGAAGAGGAGTTTCAACCAACTTTGCGGGAAAAAATGGATTAACTAAATTTCTGATGAGTGTGATGGTAAAAATTGATTTTGGGATACTAATATACCTATAATAATATACCTATTTATTTTATAATAATGATTATTATTTTTTAGCATACTTTTTTGTTGTGTTTTTAACGCGCTTTTATAAGTTTCACTTGTATGTAATGGAAATTTTGAATTCGATTTTTACCCACTTTAAAAGGTCAGACGAATTCGAAATTTTGCGCACTTGTCAAGGACCGATGACAATACAATAAATTCATAATTTTGTTTCATTGTCCTGAACAGGATCCTCGTAAAAAAAAGGATTTTAAGGATTTCGAGTTTTGGCGACTAATTCATAAAATCTTGTCCAGATTTGGCGACTAATTGCATAAACCATTTTCAGATTTGGCAACTGTAATGATTTCAAAAAGGCTTTTTGGATAACTATTTATTTCAGTATGAAAATCATCAAAATATAAAATTAGTATATTTTTTTAAAACCAATAGAAAAAGGGTCCGTAATGATTTTGAGTCTCTTTCACAAAAAAATAAGGGCTTAACTTCGCCCGCTAGAAAAAGCCCTATTCAAATCGTGGTAAAATTCACCCCGGAAATTCCACACCGGCGGAATTGAGTTTGCGGGTTTCCCAAAATTGCCGTTTTTTCGCACCTCTTCCGCCCCCTGATCTTCCAGGTTGGGAGACCGCTGTACTTCACGGGCTCGTTATCGTTTTTTTCTATCGCTAAAGGGACGTCCAAACGGTTTTCCCTTAAAACCCCCAGTCTCCCCCTCCCCTCCCCCCCTTTTATACCCCCCTCTATCTCCCTCACCCTTTCTCTGATCTCTTTGTCGGACTAAACCCCCTTTTTTGTTTTTTTTTGCCCCCTTTCCCCGGCCCTTCGGCTCCCTTGATCTTTTCCCCTTTCTGGGGCCAATCGGTCTCGTTTTCCCGTTCTTTTCACCCAAAGGGGGGCCGAAGGAGGGGACATTTTTACGTTTTTAGACGCAAAGTCGTCACCGAATCGCGGAAAAATAAAAAAAATTTTTAAGGCGCCCCTTTTTACAGTCCGGTCAGCCTGGAAAAAAAGGGTTCCCAAACCTTGGGCCACCCAGTTACGAAATTCCTTCCCAACAATTAGGGAAATGCATGGAATTTTCGCAACATCTGTCGGCAAGGGATCTGTTAGTAAATAGGGGTAAGAGATCGGCTTCGTCACACAACTAATTCCATATTCCATTTCCAGATTTGGTTACCAAAAGATTAAGGGGGCATCCCTTTAAAAACCCCGAATAGGGTTGCCCCGATAAACAAAAAAAAAGAAAAAAAGTGTTCTTTTTTGTGGAAAAAAAGGTAGGGTTTGGGGGCAGTTTTTTCTGAAAATGGAAATAAAAAAAACTCGTGATGTGAATAAAAAAAATTTGTTATAACTGCTAAATGTTTTTTTTTTTTTATAAACAATACGTTTTTAAATGATGATAAGAATTAACCCTTATAGTAATACGTTTAAAAGGTGATAATAAGATTGACACTTTTTTTTCTTAACACACTTTTTTTTTAGTTAGACCTGTATCTATAGAAACGGGATCTTTGAAATATAACGATATGGGACTCATCCCAGGCCCCCTAAATGGAAGAAAAATACCCCCTTTAGACCCATTAATTTTAAAATCCAAATTTAAGAGCAAGACTAATTCCCGCACAACCCAAAATTTTGGCTCCAAATATCAAACTCAAAGGGTAAATTCAACAAAAAAAATAAATGATAGTTTTAAAACTAAAAAAAAGGCTTTTATTGTAGATCGAACTAAAAAAATTTAAAAATAAAATTTTGTATTAAAAAAAAATATAAAACACCCCTTGTAAAAAAAAATAAGAAAACTTTTTCGAACTAAAAAAATAAAAAAAATAATTCTTAATATAAGGATAAAATGATTAACGAGAAGATGAATGTCATTGTGGTAAAAGCGTGGGATGTGTGCTTTGTACTACATTTTTTTACTAACTCAGCATTTCGGTATAGAACTAGTAAGAAATTATAACTAATAATATAAAGAATTCCATGCTCTTTTATCCCAATGACATTAATTTTCTCGTTAATCATTGTATTCTTATATTAAAAATTATTTTTTTACTTTTTAGTTTGATTCAATTTTTAAAGTGTTTTTAGTTTTTTTTAAAAATATTAAAAATTAATTTTGTATTTCTTATTTTTTGTTTTTCAATAAAAACTAATAAGAAGTTAATTTACTTCTTCATTTGTACGTCTTATTGAGATGAAATTTCAGATATAAAATTTTTTACCTTAAGACTTGACTTCGATATAACACGGTACACATCGGGTCAATCACTCCTTCGCTCTTTGGGTGCTTTCGCAACACAGTACATATATTGCCCTAATTTATATTATAATTAGTTTAATAAATAAATAACAATTAAAATAAATAAGCAAACAAATGTCTCGTATAACTCAGTTTCGATATGGCTCGGTGAGAATTAACAAGGGATATATATTTGTATGTGAGGGGGATATACATGGGTACTCGTATATAAGGGTGTTATACTTGTACTTTATGTACCTATCCAAAATATTTTAATTTTTACTTCAAATTTTTTAACATGTAAAAATGATAACTAATTTATTTAAACTTTCATGAGGGAGTGAGTGGATATTAACGTCGCAGTATTTAGCTACTCGAGGTCTTTCGGCGACGAACCTCGAAATTTTGAACCATAGTTAAGTGACAAGGATGACACCTGAGCTGGTGTCCCCCCCCTCCCCTAATTTCCACTCGACATCAACGGGAGGCACGTTTGAGCCTCAACAGACTTAACGTGCATCCGCCCCTACCCGGCGGGTCTTCAGCGACTCTATGCTCGAACTCGTGACACAGCGGCCACTAGTCCGTTACCTTGACTACGAGACTACCGCGGCCACATTTTAACTTTCATAAAAATGTAAATAGATTACTCATATTTTACTTTATATTAAACCTTTCGTGGACCTCCTAACATTCTCCACGAACCCCCCAAATTAATTTTTAATTTCCCCTGGACCCCCAAGGGAAAACCGGGGAGGATCCCACTTTGGGGGGTACATAATTTAAAAATCTTTTTCCCAACACAGAAAAGTGCAAAAATCTCTGAGAATATTTTTATTACATTCTCCAGTAAAAATTAAAAATATTTTGGATTTATTTCAATATTATCTTATCCGATCGACAGTGAATGAGCCAATGGCTTTCGGAGGGAAGAAATGTATTTTGAAATCTATATAAAGCGCGAATTATTTTTAACACACAGCCCTGCGAGGAAGTATATTCGCGAACGAAAGTCTGGCAATCATACTGTCCAATCCATCAGTCCGGAAATATGGACCGGAAGGAAATCATGGACCATTGATTCTTTGCGCAGCGGGTTGTCATTTTATTCTGAAATAATAGATGTCTGCAAAACATCACAAATTCAAAAAAAAGCTGTAGCATGTTCAACTACATTTTATATGTTGAATGCATTATGTCTTCATTGAATAGTTAAAGAAAGAACGATTTTAGGTTAAAATGGAGATGGACACGCAGAAAAATAATTTTTTGACTGAAGAAACGGATTATGCGTAGTTATATATATGTGTCATTAGTAACAAAAATTATTTAATTTGAACAGTTTTTCAGTCTTCGGCTGTCCTTTTTTTTGTGTTAAGAGGATTTGATATTTTTTAAAATTATTTTTAACTTTGATGTCTTTTTCCCAATGTAATTTTCTTTCTTTTTCTTGTGTGTGTGTTCATAATATTCTGAGGAAATCAAATCTTGCTTAAACATCATAATGCTTTAAAATTGTATTTTGTATTGTATAATAATAATAATAAAATACCACATGATTTTTATTCTTTCGAGTAAGTGTATATATATTAACGTCACACTGCAAAGCTACTTGAGGAGGTACTAGAGACGGACCTCGAAATTTTAAACTATGTTCAAGGGACGAGGACGACACACCTGAACGATTCCCTCTTCTCCTAACTTCCAGATCACATCAACGGGAGGATTTTGAGCCTCGACATATTTAACTCGCAACGTCCCCTTCTGCAAGGCAAGTCTTCAGCGGCACCAGGCTCAAACTCATGACATGCCGACTACGAGTACGTGACCTTGACCACTAGGCTACCGCGACCATTTTTCAAGGACATCTTAAGGCAGGGGAGGGCGGACTTTTCCAGAGTACGACCTACTTCTAATATTTTTAAGATGCTGCGGTCCACTCATTGGCGTAGGAGTGACTATTCTGTATGAAAATTGTATGTGTTTCTTTTCTTAAGACTTATTTTCTACAATGTACCCATCTTTCAAAATTTGACAGATTAAGGACTGACACGTCGGAACCATGATTTTGAAAAAGGATAAATGGATTTTGCATAATTTTTGTCACTTAGTTATAATAAAATATTTGTTTTAAGGGAAATTTTAAAAAAAATTTAAATATATTTTTGGCAAAAAAAACTCAGTAATTTTTCAAAAAGTTCCCCTTTTAAAAATTTTTT
>BMAV01010120.1:75169-93369 GCA_019973955.1 Trichonephila inaurata madagascariensis | reverse complement strand
GGTATGTGATCCCCCCTCATCTGTATGCAAAGTTTACACCTTCTGATAATGCTTTGAATTAGGTGGTCAACCACCGCAGAATCAAGCAATTGCCATTCTTCTTGTGCAGCAGTTTCCAGCTTAATAAGAGTGGCTGGAGGTGGAAAACTTGAAGATACAGCACGGCCAAAAGCAACCCAAAGATTTTCAATGGGATTAAGGTCGGGCGAATATGCTGGCCACGCCATACGCGCAGTCCCTTCACTCTCCAGGTAGTCATCGACGATGTCACCTCTATGGAGACGTGCGTTATTGTCCATTAAAACAAATGTAGGGCCAACTGCTGCAGCGTACAATCTCACAATGGGTTCTAGGACTTCATCTCGATACCGGACAGCCGTCACAGAACCCCGTTTAAAGATGAGCAGGTCGGTGTGTTATCCTAATGAAATCCCTGCCCACACCATAAAGCTTCCGCTTCAGAATGCGTGATGTTCGGTGATGTTTTGGGGCTGATTGCGAGTTCCTTGTTTACGCCATATCCTTATACGCTTGTATTTTGGCCCCAGAGCAAATCTTGACTCATCAGTAAACATGACTTTGCCCCAGTCTGACACAGTCCAATTGCCATATTCCCGACACCACTTTAATCGTGCCCCTCTTGATTGGACGGATAGAGGAACACAAACTCGAGGTACCCGGGCATACGGTCCATTCATATGTAATCTACGGCGTTCAGTAGCTGCAGATATAGCCTTACCAATGGACGCTGCAACCATAGATGTCAAACGTGTGGTCTATCTGCGATTCTGCTTGTCTACAATAGCAATATATCGATCTTCCGTGGGGGTTGTAACCCTTGGATGATCACCTACGGGCCTTCGGAGAACTATCTGTGTGGTTTGGAATCGTTTCCACAAACGTGAAATTACCGAATGATGAACGCCGAAGAAAAGTGCAACATCTGTGATCGACTGTTCTGCTTCAATGCGCCCCACAGCACATCAGCGCTCAGAATCTTCCATTCGTTTTCTGAAAGTCATAGAAACACTTATGTTTTGAAAACAAGTTGTACGAAAGTTTTAAACACCTTCTATCAGCACTTACAATCAACTTCTCTAACCCTTCATGAAGCTGACTGCTTATAAGACCTCTGGCCCTTTTTATCTATATATCTTCTGGCCCTTTTTGCATATTTCTTGACATGAAAGCACGATTGCCTGTTACCTAACATATTTGCATACTTCCATCTACCTCTGCAGCGAATGGCATCCTCTTCAATTCTGATTGGCTTCCGGAAATTAGCATTTTCTTCTCCGTGCTTAACTTTTGGAAGTGAGTGTATAGTGTGAGTTGAAAAAGGACCGATTTTTTTTTTAATCTCAACCCATTCCACAACACGGGATATTTTAAGATTTTTAAAATTACGTTAGATTTGCTGATGGATTGCCTATTTCTGCAATTGAAGTTGAAGAAATTGTAAATTTGTCAGAGCCAATGAACAGCGATTCTTAAGCAGAAATTGATATTGAATCTTCTCTCAAAACAGTTACATTTTCTAATGATTTGCATCATTTGGAAACTGTGAAAAATACTTCACGCAGTATTTTCTTCCTCTACATAAAATCAAAAAAGAACTCTTTCGAGTCAGGAAACAAAAAGATTGTCAAACGTCTCTCAGAGAGTATTTTAAAATTTCCAATTAAGTAGTGCGTAATAATTCTCTAACAGTATTTGTAGCTGATGAATAAAAAGTGTTTAGTTTCTAGCTATGGATATTTTTCGTGTAGTTGCTTATTGTAGTTTCCAAAAGGTAAAAGCAAACAATGTGTATGTATTTGGACTTCAATATAACGAATAAAATGTTCAGTCCCGATGAATTCGATAAATCGAGGTCCGAGTGTATTTTCAGTCGAACCTCTATGCAACGAACCTATCTATAGCGAAGTACATTTTCTATATAACGAACGTAGGGTTATTACGCCCTTCTAGAGTTCTAAAAACGCGTGATTAATCAACTAAAGTATATATATATATATATATATATTTTCCCCTTTAAAAAATAAATTGTTTTCAATCAATTTATATTTCTTTAAACACACCGCATATTAAGTTTTGAAATGATACAAACTTGTATTACATTCTGATGAAAACGAGAAAATGGATCTTTTATAAATTATTTATAATTTATAACAATTCCAGGTTTCTTCCCAATCTTAGCAAACATCTTTTTTTTTGGGGGGGCCCGCTGTGCTCGAATGTTTTTTCAAAATATTCTAATACATCAAGAAAGAAAATTGGTGTTTGTTAAGCTACAGAATGAAGAAAAAAGTCACAAAAAAAAGATCTCAAAAGCTTTTTTTAATATTTTTTTTAATCATCCATGCCCAAATCTTGGTACGTTTAGTAGTTTTTAATATATGCTTAGCTTTTTTTATGTTTGAAGCAATAGAAATCCTTTCCTTTTTGCATAGTGTAAACTTGGATTTTTTAATCAGGCATTATTTATTCTAATTGTATTTGCGATAAATATCACATTATCTACTAAATACTTGTATCCAGTCTTACAAAATACTTAATAATACTGTTCCCTATGTAGATTTTTCCAGACTTTCCTAAATATTTTTTTTCCTGATAATATTGATCCGATCTTTATTAAATAATCCTTATTAATTTCACATCAGCAATTTAAATATTATAATTGTTTTCGAAGACCATAAATTAAAGTATTAGCTATAAATTGAAACTAAGTAATTCTTCATGAAGTAGAAGAAATATATTTTGCGTATACAAATGATTTATTGAACGAAATTAAAATCTCCTTTTCTTAATGTCAAGTATACAAATACTTAAATATATATATATATATAAAAGGAACAAATGATCTATCAAATTAGAATTTACCCAATGAAGGCGATAACACACTTTTCTCGGAAAATTAAACCGTTCAAAGACAGTAAACTTTTATTCTTAAATCAAGTCTTCTCTTATGTCTATTCAATTTTGATACCATTTCCAGACTTTCAATTCGAGAATTAATTTATTCCTTTTAGAGAAAGAAAACATTTAAAGAAATCTGAAAATTCAATGTAATCTAGGTTACTAAAAATAAAGAGAGTCGTCTGTCTGTAGTTGTCTTTAGAGAAATCCCTTAAAAGATTTTTAAAAGAAGGATGCCATTCAAAAATGCTAAAAATATCCCCGAAATATTTTCAGACAATAAATTCTAACATCTAGAATAAAAAAGAATTCTAAGTCTTTTTCGCTTAATAACTCTTTGGTAAATTAATGTTTGACATGGAAAAAATATTGTAGTTTTATAAAAGAGTATTTTCCAGACAGATATTAACTTCTTTTGGAGTCTTTATTATACAGTAAGTTCAAACTACATTCTTGAAGTTTAATAATTATAACTAATAGTTGAAAAGTGTACTATTTGTGTTTATAAAACGCTGATATAATACCTCAGACAAATAGTTCTTTTGACAAAGTCATTAATTTTAAGATATCAATCAAACTTGGTAATTTCCAAATACCAATTTCCCATTGACTTCATTTTTAGTATTTAACACATTCTAAAATGAAGTGTTGCATTTTAAAGCTGAATTTTTTACATTTCTGAATTTGTTATTAGGGATATTCTAAAAATAACCCTACGTGGTGGTGGGGGGAGGGGAACGAGCATTTCGAAAATTCAAAAATGAAATATTATTTAAAAAAATTATTAATTTGCTGAAAAGAAACAAATTAAAATATATTCCGACATAATAAGAAATGAAATACAAATTTACAGACAATTAAAGTTATATTGTAGCTTTAGACCAGAGGTTCCCAAGCTTTTTTGTCTCATAGACTCCTTGTCATGTTTTTCGGTATAGGGTAGATCCCTGCTTCATTAATGTCGAATTTTTGCAAATTTATCACCTTAAATGTCTTTTTGACAGCTACTACAACTTTAAAAGAATTAAATTTATAACTAATGAAGTATAGAGTTAAAAGTTTAAAAAGCATACGTTAATTAATTAAATTAAAAGTCAATTAATATATATAAAATAACTGTTAAATAAAATAACCAAACACCACACAATTGATTTTAAAGGGAGGGATGAATCTGGCGCTAAAATAAAAAAAAAATTCAACATTTAGTATCAATCTTGTCAGATTTAACCTTAAATCTTTTCTGTTAGTAGAGTGTCCAGTTTCTTTTTTTTTTGTTTTGTTTTGGAGAGTGGCAACTGCGCTGAAATTCCTTCTTACTAGGAAAAATAATTAAAAACTTCCTCACGATATTCCGTAATTCGGGACAAATAACAGGTTTGCCTTTTTAAATCCAAAATTGCTGGCATCCGTTTCTAAACTTTAAAATCTTCATTGGTGCATATCACGATCAGTTCACCGATCAGTTTTTTTTTCAATATGACCATATAAATTCATCGCCTACTGTGGTATTACCATAGTCAAAGCATTCTCAAACCTGGTTTCAAAATCTCAAGAAAAGGCAGTTAAATGTTGACGTAGGTTAAAACGTGCTAATAGATTGGCTGGGTTAATTTGAGAAAAAATATATACTTATTTAGCTTAACTCTGGAAAGAAACGCTGAAATGGTACCTGTTTTGAAAAAAATTATGCTGTCAACTTTTTTGTACGGGTAAATTAACCTCATTAAATTTAGTAAATATAAATCTTCTAAATATTTGGTTTCCACTTGATTAAATTTTCTTTTAAAATTAAAGTCACGATCTAGTTTAATGAGAGCCACTATCACAATGCCCCCACTTACACCTCATTGACCGCCAAACTATTTCTTTGCTGACATGGACCCCTTGCAGGTCGTCATAGAACCCTGGGGGTCTATATAGATCACTTTGGGAATCACTGCTTTAGACAAAACGCATTATTAATTCATTTAAAACATTGTTATTGTAGGGGGGGGGGCATGAAAATTATGATTGAAAATTGGGTCCCAAATATTGAAAGTTTGAGAAGCACTGGATTAGATTGAAAAGAAAGAAAAAAATAATTATATTCTTTATTCTCAGTTTATAACATAATTTATAGTAAAATTTCTACATTACTCTTTTCTATCAGGCAATACATTTCAAGTATTTATTTAATTGCTTATGTGCTTGTTAAATTGCATAAAGGTGTGTTTTGTAACACTATTATTGTACATTGGTAAAACAAGTATTATTATTTTTTTTTTACGGGATATATATTTTTATTATTTATTCATTCATATGATTATTTACATTTTTGCTGTTAAAAGGAATCATTTTCTTGATAAACTTCTTGTTGTCTAAACCTTTTTACACAAAAATATGGGTTCCCTTATGTAAATCTAACACTGCCGAAAGAACGGTTTTAAAAAAAACATTTCGACTGAAATAGGGGGTGGGGATGCTTCAGGAAATTTTTTACAATATACATCTGCTTTGTTTCTGCATTTTCAAAAATAGCATATATACAGAATTATATGCGGAAACAATTGTCTATACCTCACCTCATCTATTGTCTTTTGAAGAACTCACTGAAAACGAGATTACGTATAATGCGGAGTCAATGAAAAGGGAAAGAACAAGAAAATTATATCTTGTTTAATTTAATAATATGTAAGATTAAAAAAAAATTGATTTCGCGTTAAATAGTTATTGTCACTTCCTATTAATCTCATGGAAGTTGAAGTTATTTTATTTTTAAAATTAATTATTATCTTATAACCAACATAATCCTATAAGACAGACCCAAGGGTGAGTAAGAAAATTGTCGGAATCACTCCTTTTTTTATTTCTCTAAAAGACTCAACTAGCCTGTCTAGACACCCTAGATTGAATTGGCAAAGTGTATTATGGTTTGTTTTACAAATCCTCCACGCACTAGGTTTCGTTATAAGCGAGACATGAACAAAAAGAAATTTTTCAATGAGAATTCCCGAATGTCTTTACCCCTCATGAAAGTTAGAAAAAGAAATGGAGGAAATTTTCAGAAATCTTGAAGTGGATTCTGAATACAAGACAGGCAGGATGAATTCCCCTCCATTTCTAAAAATGAAAATATCAGACAGAAAGGATCTAAGCCCTTAGAACCAATCCGGAAGGAAAAAAAAAAGAGTAGATTTTCCTCTTTTTCCATTATGTACCACACGAAGCAAAACACCCACGAATCCAAGCCAGGAATTTTAAACTATGAGAATGGATATAAAAAAATCAATTAAATAAATAAAAATGGAGTGAGGAGAAAAAGTTTAAAAGCTTCTCCTTTTCGGTCAATAATCGATATTTATCAAGACTCCTCTTTCCTTGGAAGTGCTTTAAAAGTAAAATATTATGTAAGAGCGCTAAAACCAACAGAATGTGGAAGGAGGGGAAAGAAAATTCGACAAAAGCGTTTTTAATGTCAACATCGCTCACTGTTTACGTAGGGGAAGGTAAAAAGGGACGTGTTTAAATTTTGAAAGATTCTTTCAGGAGGTTCGACGGTCTAGCTTCAGGCTCTCCTGGATGGCTGCGAGAAATGCAAAAACTCGAGTGATAAAAAGAACTATTTTTATTTATTCAGTAATCAAGTGAAATTGAGAATGTCCGGGTCGCCAGAGAGCAAATTTGTTAACTTTTTGTTTGTAAACATTCATTTTCTTTCGTGGTGTTTGTGTTGCACCGAACAAAGCTTCTGGAAAGTTGCGTCCAAAGCAAAGTTGGACTGGATCCGGAAAAATGTTTGTGTTTTCACCAGTCTGGAAGCTTGTTTTGAGAAAGGATTTACACTGTTCGGAATAACGAGAAAACAGTCACATAAAGGCGCAATGAAATTTCGGTATTGCTGTCTGTTTAATCCATTGTGTTTCGGTATACATTCTAGAAAAATCAGAAAATAGAGTGTCTGTAGTATTATTCCACAGCAGCATTTCAAAATAATATTTTCTCGCAAAACTTTCTTTCTGATTTTACTCGTGAAGAGAATCGAACTTGCATTTATTTTTAAAATATGAATCTAATTCAGTTTCCTCTACCTTAAGTTATCTAATAGAATTTTTTAACTTTACTCTTAAAGAAATATATAAACACACACTTAGATTTTAAGTTCAAATTTGATGTAATGCAACATTTTAAATTTGATCTTGGATATCAAAAACTGAAATAAAAAGGTAGCAAGCTACTATAAGTAAGGTTCTGTATAGTTCAAAAGATATAATTTATTTAAGACTGTTTTCGGCTTATGATAAAGAATAGGACCCAAATTCGGAATACTTTTTCATGTATAAAAGTACTCAAACATTATTATTTTATTCTGGCAACACTATCCTGCTGCAAATTACTTATTTTATCATACTACTCATTTTTATACGAGTTGATAAATTTTTTCTTTTATAAAATAAGTTTCGTATTTTTTTCTCCTATACCGTAATGCTAAATGAGTTATCCCTTTACATGTTAAAAGGAAAAAGTAATTATTTATGAAATATTTTGAAATTTCAAAAACACTATATTATAAACAAATCTATGAGTTACAATGCCATAAATTTTTATACACATTGAAGCATCTTTCTATCCTAAAATGTGGTCCGCGTTAAGTTCAAGCTGTTGGCAATATGGCAAAAACAGCCTTAAATACGAATGGAAAAAAAACAATCACTTTTTTACAGAGATAATAAAAGGTAAATATCATTTAGATTTAATGATACATCAATATCGTCTGCGTTCTTCTGGGAATTATTTAAGGAATTATTTCAATATCTGCAGTATATTTCTCAGTACCAGTTCATCATTATTAAAATCCAGAAAGCAAATGAAACTCTGCGGACTCCTGAATTTCTGTCAAAGAGTAGTAATACAAGAAAATAATTTTTCTAAGGCATACTATTTGTATTGAGACACATCACGCTGTCTTTTAAACACTATTAAACAATTCCGGTGGTTTTAATGGCATTTTCGAGAAATCGTGTGTGTTGAAAGTCATACGTTTTAGTTCTGTAACAAAAGACTTTTTAAACATGAATTATCCCTTTGTTATATGCGAAATTTATAGCGATTTTTTTTATTTTAGAACGGAGCTTCGGTTAAATCAATACATAAAAAAAAGTATTCTTTTTTAAAAAGGAACTTTTCTCTGCCTCTTTAGAGCAAGCTAATTTATCAAAAGTTTGAAATTGAAACTCACAATGAGACTTAATTTCGAACGAACACATTCATTAAAAGGCAGATTATTTATGTATAAGCTCTTAAATCTTATTTAAAGAAATTAACTTACTAAAAAACTTTTCACTATAAACTTTATAGAAAATACAAGAAAGTAAAAAAAAATCATAATACACATAATGAAAAAAAAAAATGTTATTTTTCAATAAGATCAAGAGGCACAAGTTCGAAAAAAATATTGATTAATCGTGTCGATTTTTCAACAAATAACAAGAGGTCCACAGAATTCGATTGGGGCAGAATTTAGATTCGCTTTATCGATTATGGTTCAAACTTCCCACTTTCTGAAAATAAAACAATATTAAGAAGAGGTTTCAATATTTTTATTTCAGCTTAGGAAAAAAAAAAATGTTAGAGTTTCAGACTTCAGTTAAGGTATCCGACTACGTTCGGAGCCGTGATTTTGCAAAGGCGTATAAATGGATAATATTTATAATGTTTGGTGTCACTTAGATTAGAAAATGTATATAAAATTGTTTTAAGAATAGTATTACAATAAAAAATTATTTAAGTACACTATTTTGACAAAAAATGAATATAGAATGACCCATTTTCAAAATATTCTCCTTTTGTAAAAAATGCTTCTATTATATAATAGTATTTCACCTGTATATATCTCAGACCTCTGTACAGAGGCTCAACTAGAATTTTTTAAATATATAAATTAGAAGTGGGTTTATCCATGTTTTACGACAACAGAGGGGAGAAATTTTCAGAAAAAAACGCCAATAATTATTTTAACGGGTTGTAACTCTGAAAATAACGTGAATTTTTCAATAATCGTAGTTGGGCCTCTGTACAGAGGTCTGAGCTATATACAGGCAAAATATTATTATAATAGAAGCATTTTTCACAAAAGGAGATTTTGAAAAAAGATTATTCTAAGTTAATTTTTTGCCGAAATATTGTATTTAAATAATTTTTTTTGTCATAATGTCGTTTAAATAATTTTATACATGTATTCTAATCTAAGTTACACTAAATATCATGAAAATTATCCATTTATGCGCTTTTTTAAAATCACTATTCCGAACGTAGTCGGATACCTTAAGTACTAAAAAGTTAGGAATGCCCTACTATTCACCACTAATATCATGTGAGACTACTTTTGACTTTCACGGCAGCACATATTTTTTTTCGAAGGTTAGACTCTAGATATTGCTGTGACTATTGAAGAGAAATATCATTATTCAAATGAAGGGGCAGGGCCTAATTACCCTCAGATTAAAAGTTGTTCAAAAGCTTTTAATGCTTTTTTCGGCAATACGAGAACCTGCACTACAGTGCTTCTCAAACTTTCAATGTTTGCCACCCAATATTGAATCATAATTTGCATAGTAACCCTCCATACAAAAAGGATGTATTAAATTCAATAATACTATACTTTGACGCTAAACCTTCAGTATAACTTTAACCTCTTAAGGCCTCACAGGACCCTTAACAGATATCCGTGCACTCGAAAAAGACGTCCTTCTTCAAACCAATGTAACTTAGCAATAAAACAAAACAAAATAATTTGAAATTTTTACCACATGATAATCAATTATAATATTACAATATTTCTCAGATTGTCAGAAAATTTGAGAAAAAATTAAAAAAGTTATGAAGAAATAAAATTGGATAATTTTTCAAAAATATGAAAATCAGGATTTCACACAGCGCAGAATTCTGAAGTACAAAATTTACAAAAGTAATTTTACTTGGTATAAAAATGTTGACTTCTAAAGTTATACAAACTTTTAAGAAATTTAGAAAAAATAAAATATTTTTTAAATACAATTATAACGAAAAATTTTAAATTTTAAGAAAAAAAAACAAATTAAAATTCAAATAAAAAAAATTCTATTAATTTATTTTGAAAATTGATGTATAAATTATGAAGAGTCTTACTTTGAACACGTGTATAAAATTTCAAATTGATATCATAAATAGTTTCTGAGAAATCCTGCGTGGAAGCTAACATTTTTTTGTTTTGCGAAAAATGAAGTTATAAAGATAAGAAAAAGATAGGGTTTTTATTTAAATTTCACTACTTATTTCTCAGTAACTTCGGAAAATTTCACAGTATCAACACAATTTTGGTACCAAAATACTCAGAAATATTGAGGCTTTAACATATACCTCTTTCAAAAAATTGAAAAATTTGCAATTTAAGAGTCGCGTGAGGCCTTAAGTCTCCTCGACGTTTATAAGCATCTCGCTCAGCTTGTATGTTAATTGCCCCAGATGTATATATACGTCTTTCGGAAGTACTATCTTTTCTGAGAACTGCTGAAAAGGAATTGAAAAATAAATTATTAAAATTATTCTGAAGGCTTAGGAAAGCAATAAAATGACCTTGAAAGTGTTTGCTAAGGATTTACTTATTTCAGAGTATTATATTATTTATTCCCCTTTTCTACCCCCTTCAATACACCACATACACTTACCTACGGGCTAAACGGTGACATTGGGGAACAAATCGCGTAATTTTTAATCGGCGTTTAAGGGATTAATTATTAACCGTGCAAAATATCAAGATAAGTGTTAATGTTGGCATATAATTTTATATATATTACAAATCCATGGGGTCACTGGTAATTACTAAACTTGTCTTTAACTTAGTATTGTTAAATTAATTATAAAACAGATTGTGCAGTACTGATACACTTATAAGTGTATTTTAGTGTAAATGAGTATTTTATTTTTTTATTGTGTAAGAATGTATTTGTTTGTTTACTTTCAGTAAGTTCATGATTTTTCTAAATAATCATTTGTTTTCCACTTTTCAATATGCTCGCGCGCCCTCGTAGGTTTATCATGCCCCCTAGTGGAGTGCGCCCCACAGTTTGATAAACACTGCTGTACTAAATGCGGAGCCCATTTTCAAACAGAAAAAGGCTTAAACTTTTACGAAAATGCGCAACATTTTAATTCATACATCTCTTTATAATACAAGAGTTTTTTTTAAATTTTAAAATCTTCCATGAAAAATTATTTTTACTTTTTAACATGTAAAGGGATACCTTATTCTACATTAAGGTATAGGAGAAAAAAGCGAAGCACATTTTGTACCAGAAAAAATGGGGCAACTAAGATAAAAATGAACACTACATTTAAATAGGCTGCTCTTGAAAGGATAGTGGAGCCAGAATATAGTATTAATGTCGGAATACTTTTTTTATACGAAAAAATCTTCCAAATCTGGGTGCTATTCCTTAACGTTACACTGAAGTCAGCCTTATAACAGACCTTTCCAATTATCCCCACAAATGCTCAATGGGGTTGAGATCGAAAGACCGACGGATACAGTGAAGCAACTGAAACTCGGATTCCTATTTCTGAAATCAATATAATATTCTTTCGGGACGGTGACAGGGTGCAATGTTTTGCTGGAAATAGCCATGTTCACCATGAAATGTTTTGGTCATAAAAAAATATACCGGGGCAACAATGATGAGGAAGTAGGCTCTTGGATTTAAGATATTACCAATGTCTCCAAGACTACACCAAGAGAATGTTTCTCAGATACTTAAGAATTTTTGGAATTATACGCAATACTTGTCCTGGGTTGCGTTTCCTGAAATATTTCTTTCCATATCATATCAAAATATCGTATCAAGTATTAAAATCGCTGAGATATAGTTATAAAAAAAACTTATACAAATGAATATTGAGACCTATGTTACTTATTCCTTTTGAGTGAGTGAGTGAATATTAACATCGCACTATTCACTTACTCCAGGGGTTTTGGCGATGAATCTCGTCATTTTAAGAAGCCCAGTTGCTGAGTGGTAGTGTATCATGCTTCCACACCACAGGTCCGGGATTCTATCCCCGGGCTGCGCAAAGTCGACTCAACCTTCCATCCCTTCAGTGAGTCGAGAAATGAGTACCAAGCTTTCTTAGGAACTGGACACTGAGGGTTTCGCATCAGACTGACCACTTGACCGAAACATCTGTACATGCACCCCAGTGCCAAAGGTCACGTAAATTGAGATAGGCACAGAGGCCTTGGCCCTTATGGCCTGTTGCACCCCTGAGTTCCGTTTAATTCTCGTAATTTTGAACCATGGTCAAATGCCGAGGCCAACAGCTGAGCTTCCCCTCTCCAAACTTGCACACTACAACACGGAAGGATGTTTGAGCTTCGACAAATTTAACGCGTAGCGGTGTCCTTGGCACTGTAGGTCCTTAACGGTACTTGGATCGAACTCCCGATACGCCGGTTGCCAGTCTGTTACCTTGACCACTAGGCTGCCGTGGCTACTATTCCTTTTGAGATAAGTTTTTTTTTTCGAAATTATCTCATAAACAATCTTAGAGCTATTAAAACTTGAAAAGGATTTTACCATAGTTATCAGTTAATACATATATTTGTTGTATGATTAATTTAGAACTTCGCTTTGTAAGAGAATTATGCTGTGTCAATGAGTATTGTTAATTCAAATCATCCGAAGTAAGAAAGTAGGAGGACGAGATTATGATTTTAAGGTATGCGTTCTTTTGATCAGAACCCGCGAGTTAGAAGATGGCTCACGTATTGTAGGTATAAAGTAATCTGTTGTTGTTTCTCATCCCACTAGATCGACAGAAACATCTAGATTAAGTCCATGAACCCGTGCGTTTTATAAACAATGAAGAACTGTATCAGGACTTTATAGAACAGCTGGCTCAAATGGCAACCAATACAAGCCATGATGTGGGCAGGAGCGGCTTGGGTCATATTGCAATTTGGACAAAAAGGGTAAACTTTAAGACCCGCCACAGGCTGTTGAGCTCGAATAAGTCCATTGTGATGTTTAGCAAGAGTAGAGTTTCATCTCGCTTACTACCTGTCACAAGCAAAGCAGCTCCAGGACGGTTTTCTTCATACCATTCATGTACGGGGGCCTGGTTTCAAGAGGAACTGATATCTTGTTTGACCTAAATGAAGGTAATGCCCCCATTACTTCTGAAGTCTGAATCTCAAAGCCGTCTGTTTATGTAAACTGAACACTTGTCATTTCGAAAAGAGCTCAATTGTAGATTTCGCTCCTTTGCATTTTTTCTATTTAATTTGAAGGTTGAGTTTATATTAAATAAAAGTTGTTCACAGGTTTACAATGTGTGTTGATTATTTAGCTCCAGAAACCACTAATATGAACTTCTCTTTATTTCCAAACATAGGCACACAATTCCAATTATTCTGGTTACAAATGCACAAAAGTGTTAAATACTGCCTACAGGCTTCTTATACATCAAAAGCAGGACATCGGGTAAATAAGAACATTTAAGTTCAATAGGCAAAATTCCTTACACTATAAAAGTCTACAACCTTAGAGTCCATTTCTCAGCACACCTGTTAAATTTTGTATTTGCTTATATCAGGATTCTTTGGGAAACAATAACTTAAATTATTGTATCTTAAAACTAAACCCTTCAAATATGGATTCAAGCATTGTTTCGAGGAGGCGCTTCCAAAACTCCTTTCATCAATAAATTTTAGAATAGAACCTTAGCATAGTGCTTCTCAAACTTTCAATATTTGCGACTCAATTTTCAATCATAATTTTCATCGCTACCCTCTCCAAACAATATCAATGTATTGAATTCAATAATGATGTACTTTGAGGCTATAGCTAGAATACGACTTTAATTATAAACCGTAACTAAGTAATTATCAACTAAGTACTAAATTTTTTATATAATGTTATGTATGTCAAGCCCATGAAATCACTAGATATTATTAAACTTACTCTTTACTCAGCTTAGTTAAATTAATCATCAAATACTTTGTGCAGAGTATTAATGCATGTATAAGTGCATTATATCCGTGTAAATATGCATTTTATTTTTTATTATGTCTGAATGTATTTTGTTTTGGTCAATTCAGTAAATTAAAATTTTTTTTAAAATAATCTTTTGATTTCGACTTTTCGATATGCTCACGCTTCCCGCTTAGGGTTATTACGCCCCCTAGGGGAAAGCGCTCACAGTTTGAGAAACGCTGCTTTAACCCTTTATCTACTTATATATAAGTACCAATCACTAGTATAACCATTTTCATGAATAATCTGACAATACTTATAGCAGGGATATTTTTTTTAAATCAACTCTTCCAAGATATAGGGCAGCATGGTTCTATGATGAGTATTTTAGCGGGGAAGGCGAATAGTTTTATAGCAGAAATTGAGTTTTCAGCGGATTGCGAAGGTTGTTATTTTTGTTCCGAAAAAGTAATGAATGTCAAAAGGTGTCTTTTTTTTGTATGTTAATGAAGATCTTAGAAAACGATTTGACTATTTTAAGTGAACAGAATATATAATTAATTTTACAGTTGAATATCTTTAATTAATTAGCTCTTACGGATAAAATTTCCGAAAGTTCAGTATTTTTTTTTATGTATATCCCTTAATTTTCACTGTAGTGATTCAAAAAAAATATTGCATGAAAAAAACTGCAGTAAATCATAATGCGGTAGATAAAGGGTTAACCAATCTCTTATACATATGTTTGTTTCTTTGTGATTTTAAGTATCAACATTATATTATCTACGTACTAGTTCAAACATTAAGCCAAAAAAGTGATGAAAACTGAAGCATAATATTTCATTTTCTTAAAAATAAGGGCTAGTAAATTGAAGGTTTCTAGCGAATTTATTTAGTTTCATTACAAACTGCTTACTTCAATAAAATGGGAAGCATACTTTTAACAAGGCAATAAACAGGAACAAATTTTGAGAAATTTATCCGAAAATTTCTTTGAAAAATTGCCTTATAGCTCTATACATGCATTTCATTTTTCATGTTATTTCGGAGATACGTGGGAATGGATTTGATAATTGCACAAAAAATGAATCATTTCTCAAAAGAAACAGGAAATTACAGCTCGATACCTCAATGATCTCCATGACCGTAACTCACTTTATTTTTTCGATACCACCATTCAAAGTGAAATGAGTTAGTTCATCATCAAAACATAGTCCATAACAAGTCATAAAACCTATCTCATATTTGTATGGAAATAAATTTCAATTTTCCTCCTCGCTCGCACCCAAGAATGCATCAGATTTTTTTTATTCTTTTTCCTTCTCCTTAAACACTTTTTTTCTTACTTCTTTTCTTACAAATCAGATAAATATCATCATCACAAATAGCCGTAATCAATTCGTTGCTATCATCTGCGTGAAATCTCTAGAGGCAAAACTGAAATACTACAATTACCCTATCAAACTAAGTTCGTTTGTAAGTGATGTTATCGCCAGATGGCGCGGACGCTTGGGTCTCGATGCTGCATTGCATTTTATCCTCTAGCCATATTTCTGTTCCTTTTTTTTATGAGGAAGCTTCAAATGACGTGTCTTTACCTTTCATCAAGCTTACGCAGCTGATGTATATCGGACCCAGATATAAATGCAGCATTTTTCTCTCTTTTCTTTGATATTCAGAGCATTTCGGAAACTTTGGTGATATTTTTTGTTTGTTTGAGAGAGAACGAAGTTTCTTTTCTGTTCAGTCCTGTTTTGATCGAGAAGTACTTTCCGGCTGAGTCTACCCTCTCCGCCGACCCCCTTTTCACATTTCCGTTGCTGTTGCCACGCGCCATTCTCTTTTTTTTTTTTAAAAAAAAAGGAAACGAAATAAAAAAAAATAAATAAAAGAGGAAGAACGAACTTTATGTTTGTATTTTTTAGCAATAATCTTTATGGAAAAATCGATATTTCAAGCAAAATATAGGTTTCTTACATCGTCTTTGATTTTGATGACCTGTTTGATACAGAGATGTATTGGAAATAAAGGGAAAAAAAGTTGAAAGGGCCGCCTGAAAAATTCTATATTCTGGATTTCTATATTGCTATTTTTATAAGAGGTAACATTTTATCGGATATAGAAATAGGAATTGGTATTATGTTTTTAATTTGTTATGTGCTGGAACATATATTTAATTTATGAAATGAAATTGCTTGGAAATTGAAAAGAAAAAGGCTTATCTCTATCATACTATAAAATAGTTTAACAAGTACCAATGGAATTTCAATATAGAAGGGAGTTTGCTTAAATAATAATTCATTGGAAAACAAAAAGTAACAATCCATGTATAATGTGCTACATAAACTTGTAGAACGTCACAGAACATTAGTATGGATCGGAGCACCCTCACCTAGTATAGTCGGTCATACCTGAGACATTTTGACGGCTTGATGAATGCCAATGACGTGTTGCTGTTGTCAGCACTATCCCTCAGTATCCTATATTTTTAACAAGAAGGCGTTCAAAACTACATTCCCTCAAGATATTCGGATGTTTACCGGTATCCCCTAATCTTTCACCCATTGATCGCATCTGGAACGTGATTGACTCTCATTTGTATGCGTTTCCACTATTCTATCTGGAAGATGAACTGCAACAAATAATTGAGAGCGAGTTGTCGACCATCTCTCTAGCCCAAAATTCGCATCATCATTGATACAATGTTTTACACAACATAAATGTCAGCGGCGACTTTAAAACCTACTAATAATTTCATGTGAGTTTTCTTAATGTATTTTATCGTATTGAAATAAGAATTATTTTTTGCACGACGCTGTTCCTCTTTGTTCGCTCATTCTCGTCCTTTAGTACTCTGGCGTGGTGTTACATTTTCCTTGTTGGACAGTGTAAAATATCCGTTGTTGTGTCGTTACTAATGCCACCTGTGTGACGATGTCAGATCGGAGCCCACAAAATTCCTCGAGGCAAGGGGCTAGATGTCCGACTGCCGTTAACCATACAGGTGACACTGTGTTTTAGCTCTGTACAATCCCAATTTTGACAAAGAACACCCTTTAGGTGATCAGAGGCCTTCCACTTCTCTTCCCTTTCCACCAATTTCACGATAAGACTTGCGGCTGGACGGCTATTTAGAATGCCCCCATGCAGCAGTAGCTATACATTTACAAACATCGAAGCCTTCTCCAAGATTCAAACCCAGGCCCTACAACACAGCAGTCAGCGTCGCTAGCCACTACACTGGATGAGCGACATAAAATATCTCATCAAACATTAAAACTTTTAAATGCAGCTACAGTTAAAAGTAATTCTAAATTATGGAATAATTTTAGTTCCAAGTACAAGACTCATTATTTACAATATTTTCAGCACAATACTTTCTACATTAATTGAAAGAAGAAGAAAACCCAACAAATTGTATTATTTTATTGAAGGTGGCAACACTCGAAATGATTTTTCATTTATTAAACGTAACTTTTTTCATTACTTTTCAGTTTCACTTAGAAGAAATAGAAATTTGGGCCAAGAACAATTTCGAGCTGTGCGACGGCGGGAATTCAACGAGTAGAACATAACGAGAGAGAAGCTCGTTCTTTAATTTTTTTCCCCTTAATTTCACTTCGGAAATAGTTATTGTTTTTAACGAGTTTGCAAAATAAGCCCGCGGCCTCGGCAGAAAGGAATCTTAAATTTGGTCGGAACTTTAATTATTCTTTCCGCGAAACTGTGTTTCTCTCTCTGTGTCTGTGTCCTCGGTGATCAATACCTCGGCGGGTTTTGAAAAGCGTCAGTAATTATTATTCCGAAGAAGGAAAAGAGAAAGAACAAAAAGAAAAAAAAAAGAGAAAGAAAGAAAGAACAGTTTTGGGCATTTCCCGCAAATGACGTCGCCCCACAATGGGCGTAAAACTTTAATTACACCACAATTCGCGATGCGATCCGTTCTAAAAATGGTTCCCACTCAAATGAGAAAAGTTTAAAATTTACTGCTGCTCCTGACACAGCTGAAAGAATTTAACGGCATTGGGAGGAAAGGGGGAGAGGAAGAAAGATTGTTTTCGGAAGAAGTTACAAACATTCGAATTAAAAGCAGCGAATGGCTTAGCTCGATCTCGAGTCGGTCAGCGGAACTCTAAAAGAAATAGATCCAAAAATGCCCCAACGACGTAGTAAAGCCTATTTAGGCTACCTGAAAGGCTTACGTTAGATTATCGCCTCTAATTTCCTTGTTTTTTTCTCTCTATTTATGTCCCTTTAAACAATAATGGCGTTGTAATTTACATCTAAACCTTACACGGC
>BMAV01010120.1:45141-70169 GCA_019973955.1 Trichonephila inaurata madagascariensis | reverse complement strand
ACACAAATTAATAGCAAATAAGCAGCATACATAAGTTCGCTAGTATAAAGAAGGCGAATATTGTAAAATTGATATTTTAACATAATGCCTCTCAAAAATAGGCATTCTGATTTTTAAGAATAGAATTCTAAATGCAAATATTGGTGGCTAATCAATAAACGTTTAACGTAATCTTAAAACCAGAAAAATTAAAATTTTTAGATTGCAAAAGACCTTTAGTGCATTACTTAAGGCAGTGCTACGCAACCTTTTTATCACTGCGGACCAGTCAACGTTTGGTAATTTTACCGCGGCCCACTGAGGGTGGGACACGTTGATTGTTTATATTTTAGATTGTTTTGGTTTAACAATTTTAATTTAGTTACATTTATAAATATGCCTTCAGAATAAAATATAGTTACACCAAAAATGAATAAAAGTGATTTAATGTGGAATATGAAGTGATTTCCGTGAAAAGTTGCGCAAATCCGAGAGAAAAGTACCACTTTAAATAAAATGGAAATAGTTTAAGGCGATATGGTACCCTAAAAATTATCAAACTATCGATTTTTTTTATTGGCTTATATGATGCTTTTAATCCTTCTTAATGTGTCTGCAAAATTTCAGAGTTGTATCTATATTTTTTATTCAGTTATTTATCCATTTTTGCTGCATGTCAGTAGACTAAACAAAGCTGCCACGCCCACTTTTCAGATCGTCTGCTAGAAAAGAGCTTGATAAATAAGGAAATAATTTTTTTTTTACTCCATGCTGATGAGTGTTTAAGCTGAAATGAAATAATTGTTTTGTTTTGATTATATGAGAGTTATTCTACTGCGTTTTCTTTGAAGTTCTTTCCCTACAAATTTAACTATATTTTTGTACTCTGTGTTCTGAAGAGTAAGAAAAGTTGCTTTACGACAAGGAATTTGGTTATTTCTCCAAAAAGTTAAAATGCCTAGGCCTAAAAAACGTACTAAATCTGCCACAACGAAAGCTTTGAAGAGGTGGTTTTCAGAAGCTAAGACAAGTTCAGAAGTTTCTCAAAACACTAACTTGAGGTGTGCAAAACTTGAAGAAGAATGCAATACTTTTTCTCGTTTGGATGAAAAATATACTGGTATATCCAGATCTCCAACATACGTCATTATTGATAAAAATGCATTAACAAATCTTTTTATGTAATACTTGCAAAAATGCTTCTTTGCGAGTAAATTTTGGAAGAGCCTATGGATTTTGTGAATATATTCAGGCTCTTAAAATTATGGAAAAAAAGAGTATGAATATTTGTGTACATGTTGTTTATTATAGTAGTATAGAACTGCGTATGAAATAAACTCTAAAATGTGTGTGTAATTTTTTTAAAAATTGTTAAGATAATGTTTTATGAAATATTGACCTTTTTGTTTATATATTCATTATACAAGTATATTCTTTTATTCTTGTAAATTTTTTAAAAAATTTGTGGTAAGCAGTTTGAAACAAACTAATTAATATTACATAAAAGTTTCAGATTATTGGTGGATTTTTTTATCATGCTATTTAAGAAATGAAAACTTTAAACTCATTTTTCTCCATGTTGAGTTTTTGTACATTCACTGATATTCAAATCCCTAAGGCTTTTTTGATAATTGAAGTAAGGGTTTGAAACTTTTTATACATGTTCTGAAATGTATGTTTTGTAAAACTGTGCATTAAATTAGCTCTAACATGTTTAGTACTTTTTCTAAAAAATTTCAAAATCAAAATTAATGTTTTTTCGAGAATTTTTGTAAGTTTAACTATAAAAAAATTAATAAAAAATTAAAGAGCAGTAGCAGAAATAAACCCATGCACAGTTTTATGTAGTATATTATAAGGTACTTGGAAAAAAAATTTTGAAAGAAAAGAAACATATTTAAAAAAGCCTTAGGGGTTTAAAAAATGTTTAAAAAAATTTAAAAACTTTAAATTTTACAAACATTTTGCAAAAAATTAAAATTTTTTTGTATGGAATTATTATTAAATATTAACCTTTATAAAATACAATTAAAACCAAATATCAAATATTAAAAATAAAAATTTTTTTAAAGATGGTACCATATCGCCTTAATGTTCTACTAGGCGGCCCGGCACCATTTGATCAATGGACCGGGGGTTGCGGATCACTGACTTAAGGTATCCAACTACGTTCGGAACCGTGATTTTAAAAAAGCGCATAAATGGATAATTTTCATGATATTTAGTGTCACTTAGATTAGAATACATGTATAAAATTGTTTTAAGGATATTTTGACAAATTTTTTTTTTATTTAAATACAATATTTCGGCAAAAAATTAACTTTGAATAATCTTTTTTTCAAAATGTTCTCCTTTTATAAAAAAATGCTTCTAAATTAATAATATTTCGTGCGCGCGAGCTTACATAAAGTAAAGACTTCTCCAGAGAGTCTGAACTACGATTTTTGAAAAATTCACATTATTTTTAGAGTTAGCACCCATTGAAATATATATATATATATATATATAATTATTGGCGTTTTTTTTCTTAAAATTGCTCCCTTACGTTGTCGTAAAACATGGATAAACTCTGTTCTAAAAATTCTACTTGAGCATCTGTAGAGAAGTCTGAGCTTTATACAGGCAAAATATTATTATAATAGAAGCATTTTTCACTAAAGGAGAATATTTTGAAAATGGGTCTCTCTATAAGTTCATTTTTTGTCAAAATATTGTACTTAAATAATTGTTTATTGTAATAATCTTCTTAAAACAATTTTATATACAATTTGTAATCTAAGTGACACTAAATATCATAAATATTATCCATTTATATGCATTATATTATCCATCTTGTGCAGTTTATCATTAACCCCTTAAATGCCGATTAAAAATTACGTGATAGCTCCCCAATGCCACCATTTAACATGTAGGTGAACGTATGTGGTGCATTACGGAGGGGGAGCGGTTAGAAAATGAATAAATAAGCAAATCTTCTGGAATAAGTAAATTTCTCCTGAACACTGTCAAGGTCATTTTATTGCGTTCCAAAGGCTTAGGAATAATTTTATAGATCACAGTTTGCAGAAAAGATCATACTTCGGAAAGACGTATATATACGTCCGTGGCAATTAACGCACTGGCTGATCGAGACGTTTATATACGCAGGCGGCCTTTAAGAGGTTAAAATCGTATTGTAGGTCTAGCTTAAAAATACAGTATTATTGAATTCAATGCATTGTTATTTTATGGAGGAGGGGAGGGGCGATGAAAAGTATGATTGAATATTGGGTCGCAAGTGTTGAAAGTTTGAGAAGCACTGGTATACTTAAATTGTTTGTATATTATATGTTCATTTGTAAGAAGGCAACAACAAAGGAATCTTTACCAAGATTCCATTCAATCGAGACTTTTGAATTTACTGCACAATGTAATCAAGGCAAGACGTCATTATACCATTATTACATGCTGTTTTTGTATCTTTATTCCAAAACCATACATACATATATATTTACACACACACACACGCATGCATATATGAATGTGTACATATTTATATTTTTTCAATTATTTATTTATTCAAGGTATTTTAAGAGATTTTTGCACAAATATTTATTCTTTCTAGAAAAAGAAAACTAACAGTGTTATTTAATTCAGTGAAAATTATTTCTTGAGATCTAGATATATTTAATTCCTAGCAGGAAAGTGTAGTGCTGAAACGTAAATATTTATTGTGATTCAGTTTCCATCGGTGTGTGAAAGCGTTTTTATTATTGTTGATTTCGTTTATAAATTGAACCCTTAATAAACTGTCTGAATCTGAATAATTCGCAAACAAATTAGAGTATAAATGTGAATTATTTCGGTATTTTTAAATAAGTTTTCATTTTTAATAATATGTTTGCTATTCAATATATATATATATATATATACTTGTGTTTTGTTTTGTTTATCAGAATCTTTTAATCTAGAAATTTAAATATTTGCCTTAGATCTTTAAATATAATATCTCATTTACTGAAAACCTTTTTTTTAATCCCTAAAGAGAAATTTAATGAGTGCAAAATTAATCTGTGTAAGTTACGTGATGCGTTAGAAATTAGAACGTTTCACAAAAAAAAAAAAATATTTATATTATTTTGCTTTACTTAGCTCTTTAAAAAAAAATTCCTAGGAAATTATTCAAATAGAATTATTATGTTGTTTGCTTTTGTGATCCTGTTGCATACATTTTAAAATCTCAATATATTATTTCAGAAATTTTAAAAATATTTATTCCAATTTATGAATACGTTGATGGTGTTTAATACGGGGGAAGCAGAAAACGTATTTTATGTATTAAACTTTATACACGCAGGTGTGCACAACTTAAAAAACAAGGGTTTTTTTTGCCATAACTCCCTCAGAAATCCCTTGAGAGGCATGAAATTCAGAAATGAGAGACAGCATGTTGTACTTGAACGATGATGAAAGCATAGCTGCGCAAAAATGAATATAATGCGTATAGTATGCAATTGAATAAAAGAAGACTTAATTGCACTTCTACTATTGTTACACATACTTGTCTGTCCAAGAGGAAGAACAATAAGCATATGTTTCTTAGTATAGGGCAGGGGTGGCGAACCTTTCTGGATCAACATGCCATTTTTTCTTTAAGAGATATTTAAGGAGGTATAGACGTGCCATCAAATATTTTTGGACTTGTGATTATTGAGAAAATATTAAAACTAAATACTAACAACTCTCAAAACTCTTTAATTACAACGAAAAAATACATTTTGCACAGTGGAGTAGTAAATGTTTTATTTATACGTGTCATTCAAATTAAAATAACATTAGTGTGAATTCTGTTGTGGTAGATTAGATGAAAAATAATTTGTATTATTAGTATTATAAAATGTTACCTTTACCAGAATGCAAGCTGAATCGAAGACATCTTTCAAACGATTTTTACGTGAGTCTTTAATGTTATTCATCTCTGCAAATAATGACTCACATGCACATGTAGGTAAAAATATGGTTAAAATAGCATGAACCATTTTTTTTAAGCAACTAAATGTATTTGGAGTCGAATTTCATGTTTCCAAAATTCATTACTAGCATTTTTACTCATATTGCTTGTCAATCTTTTTGTTTTAATCAACTGCAATTTTTCTCCCTTTTTTCAAAAAAATTTTGAATTCATATTGAACTTAACCGTAAATCAATCAGTTGCGTTTCAAATTTTTCAATTTACAATCAATAGAATTTGGACAAATAGGTTTATTGAGGTTTATAGGTTTACATTAGTCAAAAGATATCCATCCTCCAGCTTTACGATCATTCTTCCACGTGAGAAGTCATCCAGGTATATATATAATTTCTTCTAGCCATATTTCACTAATCAACTCACATCCATTTTCAGCCAATGTCTTTCATTTTGCTTCCATTCTTCTTTTTATTGTAGTTTTGAGCTGCGAATGCCAAAGGCACGCGTTTTGCATACACTTTCGTAGCCTGTGACGTTTTGTTCCTGACATTTGGACAGACGTCATCTTTCTACTGAATTGAGCGTTCATTGTACTGAGATCGCAATAAAACCACTTTTCTGCAATTTCGTGGTTATCTGCTTAAAATTTACATTATTGCTTAAGTTATTAACGCCAGTATATATGTATATTATGTGGAACTCTTGATTAAGTGGTAATTTCTTAAAATGTGCATTTACAATAATAAATATTAATTCAAATTATACTTTTGTCAAAAAGAATCCATCTTAAGATTTTTTCATCATGTTTATATATGTGTGTTTGGTTACTCTTCAAATACTTTATTTATAATCCCTTATTTTAGTATATGCTATACTGTGAATTCAGTTTTAATGGTGAAGTGGAGTGATAAGTAGATTGCATTGTTTATTGCATTAGAATATGTTGTTTTAGATTTACAGCAGATTAATTTTAATAATTCTACATTTATTAAAAACTTAATTAGAGTTTTAACCACATTTTCTCTTTTTAATTACATTCCAAGGACGCAGGGAAATAAAAGTGTAGATGATGTTCTAAAATATTCCTTATAATCCTGGATATTTTGACTAGAATTTTCTATCTTAATTTATCTTTATTATTTTTTTATTGTGGCTTTTCTTTAAGTTAAATAAATGAATTAGAGTAATATTTTAGATTTATGTATGAGAATTTCTGCTTTATTTTTATCTATAAATGACAGAATTATTTAAAACAGATTTCTATAAATTTTAATATTTTTAAACATTTTCGCGTGATTTTTTGAATTAAAGTTAAATATATATAAAATCTTTTTACTGTTGTTTGTACCTTATAGTTAATGTAATGCGTAATTAATAAAAAAATATTTTCGTTTCAAAGTTAAAAACTCCTACATCAAATGATTATTCATACTTCAGTAAAAAGAAATACCATGCCCGCGCTGATAACTATATAAAAAACTATTTTTATAATTAAAAAGTTTGATACTTTTATATTCTTGATTAGGTTGAAAGAGAGAGATAAAATACTCACTTTATTAAGTTACAACCCAACTTATATATATATATAAGCAAAGCAAAATGAAATGCTTAATTTGAAATAAATTAAAAGGGATTGTTGCTGTTAGAAGCTAGAAGCTTCTAACAAACCGCAGTGCGATATTTAGCTAACAGTAAAGGAAATTGATTACTGTGTATGGATGGTGGTTTGTTTTGTTGTAAAAGAATTTGGGATAAAAGGTTAATTCCCTGAGACTAGTTAAGGAACTTTTCAAAAAGGCTGATAGAAATTAATTTAGCTCAGAAATATTTCAGGCTATGTATATATGAAATAAACTGAATTTTCCGTAAAATTAATTTAGTGATAGATTCTATTTAAAGTCTTGATACCGGTTTTTTTTGCGTGTATTAAATTTTACTGCAAAGTACAGTCAGGGTTGAAATAAAATATTCAAGAATCAAATTAGCAGAGCAAGATGTCGTTTTAAAATTTTTACTCTTCTTCCTGCTAAAAATTACTAAAGTTAATGAATGCCTAGACATTTTTTTTTGTCAAAACCGTAACAATAAGGATTCTTTTTGTGAGTATAAATATTGAATGATCCCTGTAGCTTGTGAGTATGTTTCACTTAAATTTTATTTCAAGCTTCATAAAGATCAAATAGTTGGAAAAGTTTAAAAAGATATAAGCGTTAATTTTTTTTTTGCGTTCATCCTCATTTTGTATTCGTCATTTAGTCAAACGAGACACGGTTCCAGTTGATAAGAGCTGATAGTATGGCTCGATTGTGATGTAGGCTCCATAAGCCTCAAGAATCCAAGTTAACAATAAGGCACTGTGCAAGCTGGTGGTGTTTCCTTAATGGTGTTGTCTGTTTTTTATGTGGCATGTATTGGCCAGGTTAAGCAAATCGTTAACTAAAATGATTATATTCAGCTAATTGGAGATCATTTTCATCTATTCATGGATTTCATGAAGTATATAATGATAGAATTTTTCAAAATGACTATGAGCCGTTTCACTAGTCCAAATTCTTCACAGTTAGTTTACTGAAATTTTTGGATAATTCCAGCGAATGATTTGTCCACTTAGACTGCTTGTCATCCATCTCATCGAATACATATAGGGTGTGGTTGAAAGGTTAATTTGTGTGCAAAACTCAGTACTGACAATACATTTGCAATTATGAATGACTGTGGAAGTAGTATTGTTTCTTCAGGATATACGCAGGATAACTAGTTGAATCAGTTTTACATCCAACGAATTTCTGCAATCTTTGGGCAAATAAGAGTACCACAATGGGTGCTCAAAAAGTACGTTACATTTTTTGAGTTACACTTGTGCCTCCTTAGATAAAAACACTGTCTAACAAAAGCAAAGCGCCACAAACGATAATTAAGTTTCCCGCTTTTATGCATTGTTACGCTCTTAAGGAGTGATATCAGTTCGAAGGAAGTCGCACAGACTTAACGAAATAGATAGGTAGTGGAGGTCAACAACGATGAGTACATCCTGTAGTTTTTGTTTCGGATGCCAACTTATCGACGGTATTGTCAGATCGCAACCCACGAAATTTATCGTGGAAAAGGATTAGTTCTGTCGATAACCGCAGCTTTGAGCGGCATACTGTGGCAGTACGATTTGGCTCACTTCTTCCCCAATTATACGAGAGAATAACACCTCCCACCTCTCTCTCTTTCCCTTCCACCAACCTCAAGAGAGGACTTGCAGCTCGAAGAATATTTAAAGTATTCGCATGCTGCACAGACGTTCTATATTTACAAACATCCATGCCTTCTCCCGGATTGAAACATAGACTCTTCGGCACAGCAATCTGCGTCACTAGACACTACACTGGATGGACGGTTAGCACAATAGACATAGTGATGAGGGTAGAAGGCATTATTCTCAGAACTCATAGAGTGAGAGGTATAGACATTGGGTATAAACATTAGCTGTGCTAATTCCATCGTCCATCACCATTTAGATTGTCACAAATTGTCTTCGCGATGAATTCCGTATTCTTCGAGTTCTGTACACAAAGGTGTAAAATTTGATCCCTGGGTAAGATGTTTTAGTTGCATCATTACAGATGACGATGCATGCTTAGATCTCTTCATTCCAGAAAAGAAGCAAGAATTGATAGAATGATGACAGACATTATATATCGCCTATAAGAACAAAATTCAAAGTTCCCCACTCTACACAATAAATTATGGCTAAAGTATCTACTGAGAAGGAGTTTCCTGCACTAAAGTGGAAGGGTAAGCTATTAATACTGATTCATACCACGAAGCACAAAGAAGTTTGCTCAAACCTGCGAAGGACAAGGGAAGTTAAAGAAACAAATTTTCCTCTTTTACGGTAATGCGAGACCTCTCAAGTCGAGCACAATGCATGTTTTTTTCACAGTTTCAGAGGGAAGATTTGGAAGCATCCAACTTACCGTTTCAATCTGGCACCCAGTGGCTATCACGCGTTTAGAAAGCGCAAAGAACATTTAGATAAACAACAATTTTCTGACGATGACCTGTTCCTCAATGGAACGAACTTCAATCGTCAAGGCATCACGCGATGCCTTGTAGGGCTCAAGAATCCCTTTACAGAATATTTAAATGGAGAATTATTTCATAGATGACGCTGCTAAGCCCATGGTTGATACATTCGGAAATGAAAAACAAATACAAATCACTGTGCAATCAATGGACAAAATTCAAACAGACCCTGCTCTGAAGGGGAAAGCAATAAAAAGGCTTTTCACAACAGCCATTTTCTCATTTCTGCTATATATCACTGAGAGAGATGCCTGAACAAATCCACAGAAGAATGAGTAATATTAAATACAAGGAGTTGTCGAGAGTAATAAAAGAAATACTGAAAGATTGTATCAAGAATATTTTCCAACAAAACACCTCCCAGATGAGAGAAAATTTTAATGATCACACCAGCAATTAGTGCGAAAGAGGCTAGATTTTAAACAGCCTACAATATTTGATTTTATTTTTAGCGTCACATTAAGTCCACGCGAGGAATATTGACGACGAACCTTGTAATTTAGAGCTACGGTCAAGTGACAAGAACGATACACCTGAGCTGGCCCTCTTCTCTCCAAAAATCCCCACCAAGTTAACGTTAAGGTTTTAAACCACGAGAGATTTAACGTACATCAAACTCTCTACATGGTGGGTCTTTTGTGACATCTGGACTGAAACTAACGCTTCACTGACCACGAGTTTTTGAGCATGATCCATCAGCTCTACCATAGACATAACCTATGAACCGAACACTGAGCATGTAAAGATAGTTGTTGTTCCCGACTCCAGTCGAGAAATGCATTGTGTGTTTGTTAATATTCGACAGTCACTTTTAGCTGATGCAATTTCAACCAGTTGCTGTATCGGAAGGTTTAGTTCAATTTTATTTAATAATAAATTATTTTTTAAAAATAATTTCAGCGATCTTTCGACGTCTATTTATCATCGATCTACGTGTATCTTGTGCCTGATGATTTTGCGGCATTCCTGTTGGTAAACTACTGACGTCTCAACGGTCATATTGTTTCACGTGGGAAAGTACTCTAGACTGGAAACTCCAACGCTTATGTCAACCTAGGGAAGTCAACCTTTTCACCTCCCTAGATCCAGCTGACATTCAGGTGGCCGCCGCACTTCCCACGCCAACCACTGGCTTCAAAGTCCACCACTAGAGGGGGACTTGGACCAGTAATGGAATAGTTGTCTCGGCTATGTCCAAACATAAGTGGTTCAGCAACACATGTCCCTTTTGTGAGCGTGATGTATTCCATCTTTAAAGACACCAGAAGGGGAAAACCCAGATACTCTCAATATGCTAAGGAGCCTCTCGGACCTAGAGAAACACTTTTACAAGCTTCAATACTCCACTCGGTCTCTTTCACCGATTGACTTCCAGCACATTCCTATAAGCTCTCTCTCTTCACACTTACTGTGATCGACCAGACAAAGCTCACACCTATGAGTATTCCAATGTCGTCTTAACGCCACCTTTATCAAGAGTAATCCAGCCATAACAGCGACCTCAACATAGCAGTACCATAGCAGTAGTGTAACGACGGCGCATTGATACGATCTACACCCTTCTATATATATCTAGTTTTATAGATTAGAGGAGGTTGCTCACTTGTGGGTTGGAGACAGTTCACGTGGCTTTGGCGGCATTGTCCATTGTTTGACTAGTATATATGTAAGCCATAATAGACATAGCAGTGTCCCGTTGTTTGACAATTGACGAGGCCTGTCTGACTGAGGAGACTGACGCCTCGCAGGATGGCGGGAGAATTGCTTCAAAGGAAGAATGGCGACGTCGTGGACAAAGTGTCCAGATGTGCGGACGAGCCACCTGGTGCCAGTCCATTTAAGAAGGACCAAGGAGAGCGATTGTTATGTCCGCGCCAATAGGGCGCTAATGAGTCCGAGGGCCGTGTTCAGACTTTTGGGGGCCTACCAATGAGAAATGACGAGGGACATGTACTAGACCCACCCCTGGAGTTTAAAACGGGCATTTTCTAACGAGATCGCGATGGGATTCGAGAGGAAAGTAAATTTCCCTGGAGTAAGAGGAAAGAAAAGTGGATGAACGCTGGTGGAGTTGTCTAACCTAAGAAGCGGAACTACAGAAAACTACGGGGAAGCGTCCTTTGGACAATGCAAAGATGTCAAGAAGAATGAAATCCAACGTTGGAAAGAGACTAACTATACCAGCTTGGCGCAAAGAGACATTTCCATGACGCATTATTAATAATTATTTAGTTGATCAAATAAAAGTTGATTTTATTTCTACAATTTGCTGTGAGCTCATCCTCACGCCACCCGTCCACGACGCTACAGTACTCACCAACATCCTGGCACTTTCTCTACATGTTTCCCTTTCTATTGCTGTACATTTGTGTTCCCACCACTGAGTTTTGTGCATGCTCTCTCTCAGTTGTGTTATTTGAATCTCTAACATATATACCATAGATTTAGAAGCATCTCTCGTGTGTGTATATGAAGAATTTTTTTTAATCTTCTATGAAAGAAGACATCGTTTATCTGTATTTACTCTCAATTCATAAAAGTGAGTACAACACACAAATGAAAAATTGCTACTTGTTTTAATTTTAAGAATAAGTTGAAGAAGAGGACAATTAAATTAATTTCTTTTTAGAACCTTCTAACGTAAGTAATATACGAGAGATTATATTTACATCTTTCAAAAATATTTTTACTTATACAATTTATATCGTTATTAGTTTCAAATTAGAAATTTTTAAATGCAATAACTTAAACGTCGTTTCTTTAATTTGAATTATTTTTAAGACTTTAGGAAGTTTTTGTCATAATTTTGTCTTTAATAATTTATAACATATATCATCATAAAAATAAAACGTTTGTTGGGTATTTATTAAGTGTGCGTGTTTATTATACTTAACCAAAACTTGTATACATTTTAATAGAATTAAAGTTTGGGAAAATATGGCACAAGCTTTGAGAAAGAGAGAATTTTAATGCCCCAAAAGACTTGGAATAAATTGTTTCAGAGAACACAGCTAGCTTTGAATGTATTTTATATAAATAGGTAGATGGGGCTTAAAAATGTTTTAAATCCTGTTATAATAGTTTGGGTGTGTTTAAAACATTTTTCAAACAAACAATGTTTTTACACGTTTTCTTCTTAAAGTTTATGCTAATTATGTGTACACCCAAAAAATATTCCAGACAAGACGTCGGAGCAGAATAAAGAACTGCGTAATAGAATAGAGGAGGAATACATTATAGTTTAACTCACATGTTTCAAAGTTTCTACCTCAGAAATATACATCAAAATTTAGCCCTTGCTTATCCGCTCTCGTTGGGTATTTCATGATGCTGTATGACTATGTACTAATTTTAAGTTATTGATATCTAAGTTCCAGCATTAAACTTTCGATTGAAATCAAAAACATTCTTATAGCCCTCGCAACTTGATTTAAAAAAAACAGGTAAAAAAACTGGTTTTTCTAAAAGGGAAGTATATTTATCGTTTACATCCATTTAACCCCTTCCCCCGTCGGAGTCTATTTCCGCACAACCCGTTCTTAGTGTGCCTATACGTAACAAAAAAACATGACTGATAATTTTCAAGTCCATGGACCTATTAGTTCCGGAGATTTCGTGACGAGTAAGCTTTTCATTCAAAAAGCCCAATGGCTGAATGGTAGTACATCGCGCTTCCACACTACAGGTCCAAGGTTCAAACCTCAACTGGGCAAGGTTGACTCAGCCTTTCATCCCGTCAGAGGGTCAATAGATGAGTATCAAGCTTTCTTGGGAACTTAACACTGGGGGTATCGTGTCAGACTAAAAACCTGACTGGAACATCTACTCTTGCACCTCAGGGACCAACGTCACGTATACTCAAATGGGCACTACCGATGAGGCCTTGGTCTTCATGGGCTGCTGCACCACTGAGTTATGTTAAGTTTAGTTTTTTCTTAAAATATATAGGTAGCGATAAAAAAAACGAAAAGAAAGTCTGACTTTAGCTGTTAATTAAAACATTATGATCCTGAAAAATAACACTGCTAATAACATTTTGAAACAATATTAATGAATGCCCAATATATTACTCGTTTCTAATATAAATATATATTCTTTTTTAAATAGACTATATTTTGGAGTCACGCCTTTGAACACACGACAAGTTTTTGAGTGTGAGGGTCATTTCAGTGGCGGCACTATCTAGTGGCGGCTTCTGCTTCCAAATTTTGAACGGTTGAATTTATTTAATACAAGCTTCCATCGTATGCTTAGTACTGCCATGATTTAACTTTGCCGAAAGAACCAAAAATAAAATAGTATTAATAATTCTGTGGTGGATCTATCCGTGTACCTTCCTTCTCTTGGGAAATCTTTGGGCTATCACATTTGCGTTTACTCAAAACCAACCTTCTGAAGAAGAAACCGTGATATTCAAATTGAATCTACAAAAAAGTCAGGGTTTTCTAACTAGCACGAAGAGAAGGAGAGAAAGAAAGCCAGGATTCAGGTGAGATTGCTACTGATCAGGTATCGCTACAAATTGTTGAACATTTTAAATGTTAAATAGCCGAAGATTTAAAGTGACGATTGGTCACTAAACTTACAGTAACGTTAAGCTAATTGGGATAGTTGAATGGATCCTAAATTAAAGTGGTCGATATTCCTAGTTTTCGTATAATTCATACATCTCGTTATTGTTTCACTTGTATTGTTTATACTGAGACATTTAATTGAATCAGTGTTATTAATTTGATTGATCAATAAATAAGTTGATTTTGAATATGTCTGATATTCCTTCCTTTCCTCCTACACATCTAGGTGGGCAAGAGAGAGAGGGGTGATTCCTCATAATTTAAAAAAAATCAGAAAGAAATTATCAATAAAATTTATGCTGTATACATTGCTATCGAATAATGTTGTTCATAAAACATTACTTATTTGCATAAACACATAAATTTTTCAATCTGCACAAAACGAGATTAAATTCTAAAGATGAAAAATAAATTCCTTACTCTTTTCATTACGTTACGCAGTGCACAATGTATAGTAAATTCTAAGCATTTGAAAGTAATAACATTGTTTACAGATTTTCTTGTTCTTTTCGTACATGTATGACTTAGACCTGTCTACAAAGCGTCATAATATGAAAATTTCATTTAGCCCATTTAGTATAGCTTAGTTCTCTTAAAACACAGGATCGCCTTATTCAGGATATCTTTGATCTCGGTTCATTGGAAAGTCGAACTCCTTTCAAGAAATGGAGAGAAGGACGAAGAGGAAGGAGAGAGAATAACTCTGAATAAATAAGGACAGGACACTCGAGATCGTAATGGAGAGACCGTAAAGAGCAACATTTAATTCTCGCGAACTCTTCAAATGAAATTTGAAAGAGGAGAATTCGGAATGAAAAATTGCAAATCCAAATGGAATTAGGGTGATGGAGTTCATACGAGAATACAAAAGCGACTTTATGAATGGAATCGGAGTGCATTCGAAATTTGATTTGCTACGGATAGAAAAAAAAAATGGCGAGACGGAAAGGTAAAAACAGAAAATCAGACCTGAAAGTGGAATTCCAAATTCTTTTATAACGTCGTTTGCTTTACACTTATAGGAGGAAATGACATTACTTTCAATAAAAAAATGCATTTAACAGTTTCACTCGAGCTCGTATTGTTTTACTTATTGACAAATGAAATACAACAATTATTGATTCATGACGCATGTTTTGATTATTTTTTTAAAAATAGGAACGGAAGTTATATTGCACTCAGATTTGGGATTTAGAATAAGCCTATCATCTATAAGTTAAGAAGTTACTACGAAAGTTAAAGCTAATAAACAATGCCGAAAAATCACTAAAATAATCAGTTCACCTAAATATCCGAACGTCCTTCTTTCCAAGTAAAAAATGAGAAAAGAATTCCAGGAAAATAAACATTAATACTGATATAAAAATTGAGGTTTAGATAATCTAATGGATTAATCAGATTAAGATTTATAATAGATATAAAATTAAAAACACTTCAGGGATTCTTTTTAACCCTTTATCTACCGCATTATGATTTATTGCAGGTTTTTTCATGCAATATATTTTTTTTATTCTTACATTGAAAAGTAAGAAATATAAAAAAAAAAAACTCAACTTTAGGAAACTTAATCTGTTAGACCAAATTTAATTAAAGATATTCAAATAAAATTAATTATATACAGTGTTTACTTTAAATAAATAGTCAAATCGTTTCCTAAGGTCTTTACTAATATACAAAAAATAGGACACTTGATTTTTGACGTTAACTACTTTTTCGGAACTAAAATGTCAATCTTTGCAATACGCTGAAAATGCAATTTCTGCTATAAAAGTTTCGCCTTCCCCACTAAAATACTCATCTTAAAACCCGTGCTGCCATATATCATGGAAGAGTGGATTTAAAAGAATATTCCTGCGAAGTATCGTTAGAGTATTCGTAAAAATGGTTATTCTATGTAATTTTAAAGTGAGGGGTACTTCTAAGTACCGTCGGTATCTAAAGGGTTAAACTTTCATAAAATACCAGTTTAAAATAAAATTAGAAAATTATATATGCGAAAAAAAAATTCACATTTCAAAAAGTTTCGTTTTTTTTAAAAGAGAGATGGTAGCCATTTGAAAAAAAAAAAAATCATCATAGAAAACCACCACGACGGAAGGATTGACGCAGTAGAATGAATGACGCATACGCAGAACGTTAAAGAAGAAAGAGCAGCAGCAAACCGGTGTGCCCGAGGTAATTCAAAAACAAATTATAGTGGCAGGAAACGCGGGCTGAAGTGGTCACCAATGTAAGTGCGTGCTGTTATCCGATATGAATGGGCACGTAGGACTAGTGTGTCCGTCACCCATAAACGCCTACAGACCTAGTATGGTGTCTATGGTGCCTGGGTGGTCTATAAACCTGGTGAAATCGACAAATGGTCGATCTCTGGTGCAGCATATTTAATGAAGAAAAGCGGACTGTTGAAAATGAATTCGAAATGGGCATCCCTCTATATCCGCAAATACAAATAGTATTTCCTCATCGGACTTTCATCTGTTTCTTGAATTAATAGTTGCATCTCGGGACAAAACTACCAAAACAATACTGAGGTGAAGCACTCTATGCAAAAATGCTCAGCATCGGAAAGCACACGAGTTGTTTCTTAAAACTGATTACACGCTACGATAAATGCCTCAATGTTGATGGTGACTGTGTCGAAATATAATGCAAAATGTGTAGTTCACGTAGTGTCTTGGAGTATTCTTTTTTTGGCAATAAAGTTTTCGAATGAAAAAAAAAATATATGACGAAACGTATTTTCGGAACCTCTCTCGTATATACAGGGTGAATCGCTACCTAACCGACAAATTTGCAGGGTGTGTAGAGGCTACAGAGACGACTCGGGATCACACAGGAATGAAGAGTCGAAGATGCCGTAGTTATGAGATGGGGCCAAAGAAGCAGAGAAAAAGCGCAGAAACATCACATTAATTAGGCAGAAAACATTTTGTTAAAAATTTAAACTACAACAGGTGATCAAAATTATTATCAGAAGTCGTCTGGCATGTCTGACAGCGGCGCTGCATGGAATTTCTTAAGTTCTGGAATGTCATGTCACGGCATGAATGTTCCTGGCATGTCACGTATCCTCCCAGCAGCTAGAGATATCCGAGCGATGAGGTCTTCAACTGAAGGAACGGGGTCTCGTATACTTAACTCTTCATGTGACCCCCAAAAAAGAAGTCCATGCACGATAGGTCCGCTGATATGGCAGGCCAATAAACCGGGTCACTACGATCCAACTGTCCAAAGTTAATATTGAGACGTTTTTGCGGACGTGAATTCCATAATGTTGTGGAACCCTAATATCCTGGTATCACACTAAAGCACAACGACGGTGAACCATGAGCAGTTCCTGCAGAACTTTTTTCAAGAAGATCAGAAATACCCTGCCATTTGGAAGACTGGGAAGAAGGTAAGGTCCAATGAGGTAGTCTCTAAGAACGCCGGCTCAAACATTGACCGAGCATTGTTGTTGAGCTGCACGTGGTTGGGTACGATGAGGGTTCTCCACATCCCACACATGGTTGTTATGCTGATTAATGTGTTGCTCTTTTTGTTCTTTTTCTCTGCCACTTTCCTTATAGCTTGCAAATTACGGCATTTGCAACTCTAAGTTTCTACGCGATTCCGAGCCATCTGTGTACCCCTCTACACACCCTGCAAGTTTATCGGTCTGCTAGCGCGAATCACCCTGTTAGGGGCTACTTAGTTTTAATTATTTATTCTACGATATTTGCGCCGCCCCACCTAGTATGGTGGTTATGACACTCGGCTTGTAATCGAGTGGGCTCGGGCTCGAATAAGGCATGGATGTATCTTCGAAAAAAAAAGACCGCATTTTGTCTGAAATGGATTACCGTCTCGAATGGAGAGCAGCGCACCCCTTCTATTCTGTGCTGGGGTCATCGTTTGTAATAAAGGTCTATATTCTTCTGTGTTTGTATTGTATGTATCTGTTCATCTATTTCTCGTCTTTCGTATGTATCCCAGTATGAACCACACAACAACGATATTTGCGATTTTTTTAATGCATAATAACTACGAAGGTATGTGTTTTTTTTACTAAATTCAGTATTTTAGTAATTAAAACCATATTTCTAGTTTCTTTATAATTTTTTACATTTATAATTGTACGGGTAAGATATCTTACATTTAAAATCTTATAAATTTTTGCTTATCATTAGTACGTTAATTAAACATGACGAGAAAAATATGCACATTGCCGAAATTTTAATGATACTATCACAAAGGTTGTACCTCACATCGTTACTTAGACGTATGAATAATTAAACAATTATATAATTCTTCAAGAAAAAGTTAATAGTTAGTGGCTTTAATGTACGATTTCAAAATTAACTGTGGACATTTTGGAATTTGGACATTACAGATTTTTAGAGAATTTTTTACTCTACTCTATCACATTGCACAAATCTCTAATGGACTAATATCACTTTTAGTGAAACACCCAAACGATTTTTCATTTGGTGCTGTAATCTATATTTCTTCCGACTTATGAAAAGACGAAAACCCTGAAATAGCAGAATTGCATTTCTGTTACTTTCTGTTATCATAATAAATATGTTTCTAAATAATAAATGAATATGTTTATATGAAAAAGGCAAAATATATTTATGGGGATTTTCTTAAGGGATTGATAGTAATATTGCGTAAAATAAATATTAAACTATTATACGCTTAGATAATATTTTCTGTTCGTAAAAGGTTATCATCCGTTACGACTAATTATATGTTACTGCCATCGCAAACAAGTTATTACTGTGATTCATTCATCATGCGTCTCTTCTAAAGGTAGATATATTAGACACATATAGAATTTAATTATTACACTCGAAGGCTCTTTAATAAAGACAGTATTGTGTATACATAATGGATGATATATTATAATTACGTAATTAACATGGAGGTGGGGTGAATATACACGCGATATGAGCAACTTTTAGTGTCTAATAACAATTCAGATAAATGACTCCGCTTTGTGATCGTTTGAAAAAGCTGGAAAGGCACGTGTCAAATTCTTCCATTATTATTATTATTATTTGCTCTTTAGTTTTGAAAGTCATACTAAATTTAAGATAAGATAGATTGATTATATATTTACTAACGTTGTCTCACGAAATTAAAGAAGAATCATAGGTAACGAACTTCGTCAATTTCATTTACAATCAACGAAAGTGATCGACACTTGAGTTAGCCCCTTCTCGAAACTTTCACATCTTATGAACGTAGGTTGATTGATTGAATATTATAACGTCGCACTGTCCAGTTACACGAGGGCTTTTGGCGACGGACAACGTCATTGTGAACCATGGTCAAGTGACGTGGACGACATCTGAGCTGGCACCTGCCTCTCCTAACTACCACACCACACCAACGGGAGGACATTTCAGCTCTCGACAGATTTAACGTGCATCGCTACCCTACATGGCAGGTCTTTAGTGGTACTGGGCTCGAACTCGTGACAAGGCAAGCCAAGGTCCAATACCTATACCACTCGGCTACCGCGGCCACTTATGAACGTAGAACTTTGAGCCTCGAAGCGGAAGGTTTTCAGTGGTAGGAAGATTCGAACCTATGATTCGACAGAAAGAACGATGTTCATGGGTTCTATATCAAAAGCACCCAGCTTCAAATTTAAGTCCTTGGAAAATAAGTAGATCATTTTTTAAAAAAAATTAGCTGTGCGAAACATCACATAAATATTGGAAATTCTAGTCAAAGTGAAAAAAAAATGTAATATACTAAGAATGATGTTTAGATTATGATGCGTGGAAAACAAGCAAAATAGGTGCCAGGTTTAGAGAACAACTGAATAGTGAGCTGAATGTCTGGATTGGCATGTTAGTTAAGAATTCTTTTCTACCACTTGAGAATATATATATACGAGAAAAAGAGGGAAAATTTTTGTAGACAAGAGCAATTTGTCCTCCTCTCTTAAAGTAAGAGCTTCTTATTTTAATTCCATTATCACCAATTTCCTAAGCATATTATCTGCACTGGATTCAAAAGATAAGTGAGAAAATAGGATTGAGAAATCGTATAGATTAAAGAGTTTTATTATATAAGCAGGATTAAGAAATTTTATCCGTACACATTCCAAAACAAGATTAAGATATCTCAAAGCGATATTATCTTTCAATTTAGAAGTGGAAAATAATTGTTGAAATAAATTTTGTATGTGAAAACTGCACAGTAGGTTATTGTGACACTAGAACTCGTAATTTTTAACCTACATTAGCCTTTTATAAACATTTATTTTAGCGACACACACACACACACATACCTCATGTTTTTAAGTACCATACTTTTCCAGATATCCTAGGCCCAACGCTTTCTGAATGTTTATAAATTATTCGATTATTTGCATTAATAATATTACTGCAATAATAGCATAGGAAAGAGTGCAAAAATAAGTAGATTTATTTAAATACAATTCGATCCCGATTTAACGCACCACTATTTAACACATTTCACAGTTTAAAGAGTTTTTCTCTTCTCCCGTTTAAAATGAAGGTAAAACCCTTGAGTTAACGAATAATAAACCCAAATTAACGAATTATTTCAACAGCTAATTTTTTCTTTTTATTCATTTGTATTAGAAAAAGTTTATTTGTTTTTCTTATTATCCTTTTTGTCCGGAAAAGAGAAGATTTTTTTGTAAGTATGGAATTTCGATGGGGAATGGTGCAAAAGATTTATGAAGGCAAACTATCATGTGAGATTCGAATAGGACAGAAAATTCCCATCTTATCCCCCCTCACACCACAACGCAAAGGATATTTTGATATTTAAACGATTATGTAGCGGTATCTTCATAAGCAAGAAATAGTCTCCAGAGAGGAGTGATCACTTTTATCTAGTGGTTATGCTATGCTGCCGCGGATCCATTTGTCGCGGGTTCTGTCCTCGGATACGCGCCATTACAAATGACTAGTGTGTAATATTTATTCCTAATGTTCTACAACTGAATATTTATATTCAAGAAGAGGAAAAAGAGGATAACTTACGACTAACTCTGAGCAGAAGGTCCGCTCTGGCATGTCCATGCGCGTTGTGCACGATGCAGGAATAGTTCCCCGCCATTTCTCGGGTTACAGAGGTATTGAAAGAAAGCACACGGGTTCTGGACAAAATCGTTTCGCCCATCGTCCACAAGAAGTGTCCTGGAGGAAAGGCGGAGGCCGAGCACACCACATCCTCAGGAGTGTCACCTTCCATCACGTCCAACGAACTCAAAGAAACCCGAATATTCTCGGGAGGATCTAAGGATGGAAGAAAAGATAAAAATAAATAAAAATCAGTTATGAGGTGGGAATTGTAAACTGAAAATATATTCCTAATATTTTCTATTCGTTATTATTCTAAATTTAAAAATGAAATTAAATGTCGGTTCTCTGAAAACTGTTGAACATTCTATTGTTACAACTGTAGCTACTTTAAAATTAGATTAGAGTGTTTCAGAGTTTCCCATCAATTTTCATTACAAAGCTTTTCAATTACAAGCCTGCAAAAGCATGACATTACCAAATGATGGAACAAAATTTTGTGGTACGTTTTCACAATGTTCTCTTCTCTTTTCGGTTATTGTGTGTGCTTGTATATTTTTTAATAAAACTGATTTGAAGCCTATTTTTTACTTACAAAAAGTTAATAAAAATACTATGAAGAGCGTATAAGAAGTTTATATGTGTTAATATAGTTAAAACTATGCCTTGAAAGAAATTCTACTAACGACATACTTAAAAAATTTCTTAGCTTTGCAAAAGATATTGGGAGGTCAAAATTTTGTGCCAGGAGTTTGCAATACGACTGCTTGTCCCAGTAGCGTTTGTATATTACTTGAGTTGTTAAAAAAGGTTGATGTGTGGACAATTTATTCGATCTAAAGAAGTTAATGACTAGATAGATGAAATATATATTGGGAATATTTTATCAGACTACACATGTCTTAACAACCTGAACGAAAATTCAAAATACTATTTTTTGTGTGTATGATACTATTTTGTAAATAAAAAATTCCAGTAAAAAGTCTTGATAAAAGTATTAAATTTTTATAATAAACAAAAATAGGGGAAAAATAAAAAAATGTATATTTATAATTAATTGCTACTCTTCCAGTTCTCGACACTTAGACTAGCGACCTTTTTAGTTTTGTGCTGTCAATTATGGAAGTCAAATAATTAATTTAAACACTTACGTAGATATGGATATATCTCTAAAAAACTGATTTGCAATGATTATTTATATTTTATGGTATTCAAAACTCTTTCTCGATTGATCATTCCATTTATTTCTTATAGATGGAAATGANTGTACTAGTTTGAACAATTTCATATAGTAGGTTGATACTTTTTTAAAACATCTTACATCAAATAAAAATTTTCCTTTATTGAAGCTTTTTAAAAACAATTATTTTTCTCCTTCCTCAGAATTTCATCGTTTCCATTTTTGTTTTGCACCTTAGCATCTAAAATTAGAATATATATGTATATATATTTCACATACATTATTTTTTTCTGTTTTTAGTTCAAAAAGCTTTATTATAAGTCGAACTTCACAGAAAATTAATTGTGCATCTTACCAAAGAACAATAATAAACAACAAGTAAATAAACAAATAAATGTCGTAGATGTTTTTGTTTGAAAAAAAAAAAAAACTCTGCCTCTCTCGTATTCTTTTATAACGAATCTTTTTAAAAGCGATTTGAAATCTTTTTATTCGTCTGCTCACAGCCGGCTCCATTTTTATATTGAAAAAAAAAGCACCGTATATGTCTTCCCGAGTTTGTATCAATGGTAGTAAAACAAAAAGACAATTGCCTTTCCTCGGTCTTGGAGCTGAATAAAGCCGGCAGTAATTCAAAGAAGTAACAAAGCATAAGAAGTAAAAAGGAAAACTTTCCGATTCTGAAATTCCGACCCCAAATAAATCTCCCCGTGATGCATTTGATCTTATTTCTCAGAGAAATCCATTCATAGCCAAAGACGACGAAAATAAAAATGGAACGAAAACACGCCCGCCCCCCCGCCCGCCCGCAACCATCACTTAATTCTAAATTCTTTAGAAAGTATGGCGTCATTTTTTAAGTTTGTCCCAAATCAGAAATTCTCGGCGGGGAGATTCTTTCGATAGAGCTTTTCTTTTTATCCGGGATATGATAATTATTTTTTCCCATTAAGCCGCATTCCTGGGCCCGTTGCTGTCCACGGGGCGCAACAAATGTAATTAGAAAGCAGGGGCGGTTAATGACTACAAGAATGTTTCGCAATGATGAATCTTTCTTTCACTAATTACTGGAGGAATCGGAAAGTAATGCGTTTCTTAATGTGTCGCCACATATAATTCCTTTTAAACGTTCGCTTACCCTCCTCCCACCCCTAATTTAATTCGTTCTTCTCGCGAATAGTTACGAGGTAGCATGTATCAATCTTTGATAAAGAAAACTTTTAACGTGTGCTATGGCTGGATTCGGTCGCATTAACATAATTCTAAGACACTGAATTGGATTATTGGCACCCGAATGGTCAAGTATGAGAATCCGTTAAAGATTTTTTATCTTTCAAATCCTAGTTTCATTAAGTGGCCGCGGTAGTCGAGTGGTATAGGTATCAGATCGTGGTTTGCCTTGTCACGAGTTCGAGCCCAGTACCACTGAAGACCCACCGTGTAGGGCAACGATGCTCGTTAAATGTGTCAAGAGCTGAAATGTCCTCCCGTTGGTATGGTGTGGTAGTTAGGACAGGGGTGCCAGCTCAGGTGTCATCCACGTCACTTGACCATGGCTCAAAATTACGTGGTCCGTCGCCAAAAGCTCTCGTGTAGCTGAACAGTGCGACGTTAATATTCAATCAATGAATCAATCCTAGTTCCATTAACGGTTTGTCATTAAAATTAATGTACGCTAAAGGTTTTAAGAGGATCGAAGTCCTTACGTTGGCGTGATGTAGAAGATGGGGGACGGAAATAGCAGCTCAAGTGTAGTTCTCGTCATTGGATTATGACTCCAAATTACGAGATCCATTGGCAATAGCCCACATGTTGTTTTTAACGCTACGTAAAAAATCAACCAGACAAAAAATTTCTTGCAATGATCCTAAATTTGGTATTGTAGACACCTGGCTGGAGTGTCATAAGTTCAGGACAAGTGCTGCTGAAGACCGGAAGAAATCTGTCGAGCCTCAAATGTCAACTCATTTGTCTCATGATCAGGGATCACCTCCGATCTGAATCGTATTGTAAATAGTATCACACCGAAATTTCCAGGTCCATCGCCAGTACTCTCATGCAGCTTTATAGGGCGACGTTAACATACCACTTACTCATAAATTAAACAAGTAATATATAAAAAAAAATTAAAAGTCAATTCCTACATACAAGGAGAGGGCACGACTAAGGAAATTCATTTCGGGTCGAGAATTGGTGTAATAGTAGTACTCCTATAGGGTGTTCAATCCTTAATGTAATTCCGTCGAATGGCCAGTCAATTCGGAGAAAACAGCGTTCGAAATTTATGCTTACTTTTTATACAATTAAGTTTCTATTTCTTTCACCGGCCCAGTGGCTCGATTGGTAAATTGTCTGCCTTCAATATGGTTGGATCTGAGTTCGAATCATGCGAAAAACTTTTTTTCTTTCAATTCCTTTAATTATTTTTTAAAATTAAATAAATTTATTTATTAAAGGTTTATTAAATATTAAATGGTATTTATGTAATTATTTTGTATTTTATAAATTAAAAAAATAAGTAAATAAATTTATTATTTAAAATTATTATTAATTAAATTACTTAAAAATATTAATTGCTGATTAAAATTACTTAAAATTAATTATTAATTAAAATAAATTAAAATTATTATTATTAGTTAAAATAGATTAGTAATTATAATTAAAATTATTATTAATTAAAATTACTTATAAAAGTATTATTGATTAAAATTACTTAAAATTATTATTAATTAAAATTATTTAAAAGTATTTTTAATTAAAATTATTTGAAAATATTTTTAATTAAAATTAATAATTCATCAAAATTATTTAAAATTAATATTATTTAAAAGTAATTAATGAATATTAATTTAAAATGTGTAACTAATATTAATTAAAATAATTCATTAATATTAATTAAAAGGATTGATATTAATTAGAATAATTCATTAACATTAAATAAAATAATTATTTTATATTAATAAAATTAGTTAATTAACATTAATTACAATTCATTGATTACCATTAATTAAAAATATTAAAATTATTTAAATACAATTATTAAAATTATTAAATAATTTTTTTAAAATTAAATAGATTTATTTGAAAAGCTTTTATTAAGTATTTCATATAATTACGAAATAGTTAATTTAATAATAATAATAATAATAATAAATTTTATAAATTATTTTATATATATATATATATAATATTTTATTTATAGTATATTGTATTTCACATTA
>BMAV01010120.1:5567-42053 GCA_019973955.1 Trichonephila inaurata madagascariensis | reverse complement strand
GCCGAGGCGTGTGGCAGCGGTGATCTCCAAGATTGGCGGCTACTCTGACTACTGATTCTGGTAGGAACCACACTTGACAGAAGTCTATAAATTTAATCATTTGATACTTGGTCAACATGTTATCTACAAAATAAATTTTGTTGTGCTATCTCTTGTCTTTCTTGGTGTTGCATTTACTGTGGCCAGCAGTGTATTAGAAATTGACTAAGTTATTTTACTATATTTAGTTCAGATCTATATTTTGTCTTGAAAGCAGCCACCGTAGAAAATCTGGTTTCCCAAGGATAGGATGTTACAAATGGTAAATGTATTCGAAATGCTCTCTCTTTTGTGGATGCCAGATGTGATGGATATAAGAAAGAGAGCAACAAACTTGACATTTGTACTTTAAGAAATGTAAAATTGTGGAAATAAATATTTAATCTAATTAAAAATTACTTTGAAATCTGCTCCAGTTTAAAAATTGGAAAGGAAAAAAGTTACATATAATACTTATTCTATTACTTAAAAGTAGTACATACAAAATTTGATACTTATCCTGATAATTTGTTCGGTTTATAACTGAGGTAGTATTTTAAGAGTTTTAGTGTCAAAGTACATTATTATAGCATTCAATACATTCTCATTGTATGGGGAAGGGGCGCGATGATAATTATATGATTGAAAATTGGGTCGCAAATAATGAATTTATGCTGATTTGTCTTTTAAATGAATGTTATCTCAGTTGAGTATTTTTTTAGAATGTGATACACGATATTTTTAAACATTTCTGTATAATTTCCCCTTTAACTCATAAAGAAAAGCATAATTTTTTCAAAGTTTAATTCCTTAAAATCTATAATCTTTTTAAATGCTTTTCTGTAAGTTATCACGCACGAAATCGCTATTAAACTTCAAAGTTTATTACAGTAAATATATTCTTATGCATCATTTAACGACTTTTATTGTACAGTCAATCTCTACTCGGGAATATTTGAAAAATAAATTCACAGAAGGAGATTTCTTACATTTTTTTCTTCTTGTAATAGTTTGTTACAAAAATTCTCGAACTTCTAGGATACCCCGTCTGGACGTATGAACTATAACGTGTTCTCACGGGTACTTTCGGCCTTCGTAGCCAAGTGGTTAAGGGGACGGACTCGTGAATGCCATATCATGAATTCGAGTCAAGTAACTCTAAATAAAAGGAGGACCAATTCACAGTAAATATGTCGAGGCTCAAACATTCTCCCATTGGTGTGGTGTAAAAATTAGAACAGGGGGGCCAGCTCAGGTGTACCAAACCCTCTGCAAGGCGGGTATTCAGTGGCACTAGGGCACGAACCTCGTGACACGCCGGAAAAGTTATATTTACGTCGCAATATAAAACTGCATGAGGTTTATTGGCAACGGACAACTTAATTTAGAACCATAGACAAGTGACGAGATCGATACCTGAGATGGTACCACCTCTCCTAACTTCCATTCCACATCAATGTGAGGACGTTTGATCCACTACTTATTTAAAGTACATAGACCGCCTACACGGCAGGTCTTCCAGTGGTACTAGACTCGAACTCAAGACACGTCACCCACGAGTTTGTTACCTTGACCACTAGACTACCGTGGCCGATAAAAAATCTGAAATTAGAAAGTGAAGAGGGGAATTCTTCTAATACTCCAAATCACAATCGTGTGTCGAAGCATTAGGTGAAATGTTGATCATAGGCTGTGATTTAGACAGAAAATGATTTTACTTATAGGAATGTCTTTGAAAGTAGACGGTGGGATTCATCCGGATGATTGAGAGTGAGTGAATGTATAACGTTGCACTGTTCAGCTAAATGAGGGCTTTTGGTGACGGACCTCATAAATTGAACCATGGTCAAGTCACAAGGAGCTCTCGACAGATTTATCGTGCATCACTCCCCTACACGGTGGGTCAGCGGTACTAGGCTCGAACTCATAACACGCCGGCTACGAGTCCGTTAACTTGACCACTAGGCTACCGTGGCCACATCCGGATGATTTCCAAGCTCTGAGTAGACGTGTCTCAAGGCAGTCTTTGAAAGTTAATTGTGTTTCCTTAATACCTTGATATAGTTCGATAGTTCATTTCGCTCTTATCGAATTTTTATCATTGGTGAGGTTGTTCTTAGAGGATGTTTTAAATAAAATTGACGCGCGTATATTACAATGTAGGTCGATCATTCATCCCACAATATTAATATGAACTCGTATTCGTTTTGGAACGAGACAAATTAGATTGTCTGAATATTTAATTTTTATAATAATTTTATTCAAATACAATTAGAAATTTTAATCTACAAAATGTATTATTTTACAATAAGCCAACGTAGAATTTTTTTTTTTTAAATTTTAATACTCTAATTATTTTTTTTTTCTAACCGGAAATTATCAACTTGATAATAAGAATTATTGATTTACCTGGTTAACACTTCATTTCATAGAATATAAAAAATCAATTGAAATAATGGGGAAAAAATAAGGTTACGTATTTTTTATTAATACTATAGAGAATCAAAGGAATAATATAAGGATAAAATCAATGAATTATAATAATTTGCAATTCTGTTCTTTGTTATTTATCCTCACGAATTTTTTGAATTCTTGCTGCATTTCTTGTTTTAACGGATTAAAATTTAATTACATTTGCTTGCATGAATTTTTTAACACAAAAAATATATATATAAATTGGGGGGGGGGGGGAGGGGGTGTGTTTCCATTTATCCATTTGTTAAATGTAAGAGGAAAAAAAAATATTCTAAAAGAGAAATAAAAACTTTCATCATCGAAAACAAACATTTTTCGAAGCAACTCAGATTTTTCCATTTCTTTTTTTTTCTTAAAATTCTAATCAAGACAGCCTTCAAGAATTAAAATATTTTGAGAAAATAAGAATTTCAAGAAACACTTTTATTTACTTAGAAATTTAATGCTAGAAAGAAGTAACGTGAATAAAAATTTAAATTATCAAATATATATGTTTAGATATTGCATGTGTGTGCGCAAATATTGATGGAAGTCATAATTTCTTTATTTAAAAAAAAATGGAAAAAAAATATAAAAAAAAACATTTAATACAATTTCCAGTGATAAATAATGTCGCGTAGATTAAACTACCGTGGAACTGGATATTCAAGTAAAATGTGATTACAATTTTTGCTAGTCACAACTCAAGACTTTATTCTACGAACTGAGTATTTCCTTTCCTTATCTACTGCCATCGAAAGTTCCAGAAGTTTTCATAATTATAATTACAGTTAACTTTTTTCAATACAAGGAAATTAACAACAATTAAAGCACGAGAGAAAGAAAGAATTACAAATAAAAATAATAAGCAAGAGACACAAAAATTAAAGTCAATGCGAAGAAAGCAAAAGTTATTATGAAAAGTCACCCGCAGCCGGGAGCGTGGGTCCACGCAGTAGATAGTGTCCATGTGGTAACCGAAGAGAACCATTTTTGTAAGTAACACGAGAGCTATTGTGCGACAGCATTTTGAACCTTGGTTAAGTGATGACAGCGACACCTGAGCTTATAACCTCCCTATCCAAACAACCACACTAACGGGAAGACAATGAGTCTCGACAAATTTAACATGCATCAGTCAGCTTTACAAGTCAGGTCTTCCGTGGAACTAGGAGTCGAACCCGCGACACACCGGTCAAGAGTTCGTGACCATAGCCACTAGGGTACTGCAGGCACAGCATCCCGAGAAGACATCCCTCTTTCTGTTGAGAATTATGATTTTCACCAACGTTGGAATAATGAAAATGATGACAATGATGAGACTACAATGATGTGTTTTTAAGAGAAACATAGAGTTGTGCTCTTTACTTCGCTAATATTGCAAATTATTCTTATTACAAAGAATGATTAAAATAAAACACATAATTAAACATAATTTGTACTAACAGAAATTTAGCAAACACATATCCATTAAAGTTAAAAAATTTGCTTTTTTTTATTGTTTATATATAACAAGTAATATATAAAAAAAATTGTGTGAGTCAATTCCTACTTAGATCAACAATTTTTATTTTAGCTACTTTTTAATATAAATAGTTACAATTAATATAAATATGTATATACATATGACAGAATCACAACATTAAGTGGTGATTAATTTTTATTATTAATTATCATTAAAGTATCCTATTGTCATCCAAAACAATCGTGTATATAAAATTTCAGTTCAACTGAAGGCTTTAACACGTGAGAAAAAAACCTTTTCACACAAGTTTTGACCCAAGTCACCAAAAGGGTCGCTAAGTCGCCAAAAATGATGCCAACATGGATGTATTTGTAATTCTTTGAATAATTAGTTTTAATCAATTAATTTTTGTTAATTATACTTAAATCATTGTATTGTCATCCAAAATAATCATGTATATAAAATGTCAGCTCAATCGAACGCTTTAAAATGTATTTTATTAACGATTGAAAATTCCAGCCAGATAAATAAATAAATAAATAGAGAGTGTGAGCTAATAGTGTAGGAATTGAAAAATAATTATCCAGATTGTGTGTGTGGGCAAAAATTAATTTTATTCACCGATTTGATTTATTTTTTCTCTTTGAATTAATTACTCTAAGGATTTTTATTCACCGAAAATAAATTTAAGAGTTTATTTCTGTGTAAGAAACTTTTTATTATCTGTTTTCAACTTATTTGAAGATTTTTGAAAATTATTTGAAAACACTTTTAAAGAGAATACAAAATTACTCTGGGATATTATTAAAAAAGATTTTTCCTCGAATTCCTTTTGATTAAAAAGAAAGAAAAAAACTAAAATAACTGTGTTATAGGGTTCCTTTCTACAAATCAAGTTTTATACATAAAGAATGTTGGAAAGGAAGCAAAATTGCTTAAATTGGATAAAGAACAAAAATTTGGAAATCTTTTATTTCCATATGAATGAATTTCACATTTATTATTAAATTGGATTTGTTACCATTATTATACATGCGACATTGAGAAACGTCGTCAGGAACATGGGTTGATAGAAAGTATTAAATCTTAAGTCACGATATGTAAAAACTAATTTTCGTTATTTTATGGCTCTTATTAAAAGAAAGCGAAAAAAAAAATTAAGTTTGAGTAGTACTTCAAGTTTTGATTTCATACTGAAAGGTCTAAAAGAGTTCGGAACACACGCGCGTTTATATATATATATAATATAATAAATTCTCCTTCCAAAGATTAACTATTAAAGATATTTTTATGACTTTTAAGCGATAAAGTAGATTATTCTTTCGTAACTATTTCTCATAACTTTGCCGGGCAATTGAGTTGTAACAGTAATTAAATTGTTCATTGCTATAAAGTGAATATGTCTTTTATGATATTAAATAAGCCATAATTACATAAAACTTATGAACAATTTCTCAAAGAATGTTGTATAACCATTGCACTAGCACTAAAGAGCCTTAAACTTCCACATTCATCAATTTAATGAGTTGGAAATTTCATAACCTTTTCCGGAGAGTTTTCATATCGGTTAAAAGAAAAAAATAATTTTCAAAATTACTTTTGCTGAAGATCATTACTAGAAATAAAACGCTTCCTAAAATTTTTAGAGCTGGGTGAGAGAGTTATATTAACGTCTCAATGTAAACCTAAACGAAGGTTATTGACGACGATCCTCGTAATTTTGTGCCATATTCAAGTGCTTCATGTCTTGAACCATGTTCAACATGACACCTGAGCGGCCACCTAATCTACTAACTTCCCCATCACACCAACGGGAAGATGTTTGAGACTCGACAGATTTAACCTGCCACCTCTACGTGATGGGTCTTCAGCGGCACTAGGCTCGAGCTCATGATACGCCAGCCATGAGTTCTCGTGACCTTGACCACTAGGTTATCGTGATCATGAAATTTTAAGGCGTTATATTACCCTAAAAATGACCTGAAAATCAATCATTTTAACTGTGCGACTTTTCTATGAGTATACAATTTCGTACATTATTTAGGCAGTTTTTAAACAGTATGTTTTCTATAAGTGCAAAATTTCGTACATTATTTAGGCAATTGCTTAACTTTTTTTTTAACAGTATGTCGAAAGGAAAATCAAAAGTTGAACACAAAAAGTCTGCATTTTTAGTTCTTTCATCTACTTAACTGACCTTTAAAACTGGTTTTTATCCAAGTTTTTATTTCCACGATAATCGTGCATATAAAACGCAAAGGCGTTATTTATATCCAATATAAAGTGTTGAAACTCTTTCTGGTTGTTTTGTACAATATATTTAATAATTTTGTTGATGGAATAAGAATATATGTGTGTGGGGGGTGAATTGTCATTTTTTAAAATCCATCCTCAAATAATAATTTTAAATTGTTATCCTCATAGAGATGGATTTTTATTTTACCTTTTAAAACTGTAAAAATAAAAATATTACTCATTATTCTAATTCTATCCACGTAATTATGGAAAACTCTTTTAAGAGCATTAACAAAAAATCTTGAAAAATATTCAAATTTCTAAGATTTGTCAATATTTTAAAATACTGAAGTATTTCTTAAAAATATAAAATAATTTGTTTTGTTTAAGAATGGTGTTTTCATCTAAAATGCATATTCCATATGTTCTCAAATAGGGTACATTTTAACATTTTCATATAAATATAAGTTTAAAAAAAGTTGTATACAGGGAGGTACCGTGTCCTCTTAATCCAACAAGAGTAGGGTAAACTCCCCTTAGTTAGGGTGTGGATAGCTGTAAGGGCAGTCGCGTCCTCGCCCTGAGAAGGACCGTTTCCCCTCCGAAGTGTTTCTCTTTTCTTTGAAGAAAAGAAAGGTATGTCGCAAGAGCTGTACCGACGGATCCTTTCTGCCTATGCTCATAAAAACATTATGACTTCATATCCACAAAGGCAGTGGTGTAACGTACATCTCTGCAAGCTCCGCATTGTGGGGGAGGGCTAGGGATTCAAGGGGGCCCAAAGCCTGATTTACTCCAATACGTATTTAGGTTTGCGATCCTAAACCCTGATTTTACAGGGGGGGGGCCTAATGTTCTCGGTTACGCCACTGCCCAAAGGATATATGGCCCCACGTTTATATTGATGGTTCTTCCCCGCACAGCTAAGCTGGCTTCTATTGTGAAAAGCTTTTAGAAAGCTCTTTAGCAGCAGGCTTGGGCGTTACAAACTTTGATGCAGAGATAGAGGCTTTGCGACTAGCAATATGCCGTCTGATCAAATTATCTACTTCCTATAGACGAATAGTTGCCCTTGTGATTTTTTCGGTCAGCGATCCTCACTCTCTGCGTCTTACGTAATAGTCACTCAATAGAGGTGGAGGAGGTCAGAAAAAAATTAATGAACTCAACAGTGCTCATCGCACTATTGTCTTCCAATGGATTCCTAGCCATCGCGGCATCCCAGACAACGAAAAGGCGGACTGTCTGGCAAAGCATGACTGCAAATCGCCCACTGCCTTCTGGTGGCTTGTCATGCAGACAGTTATTTTCAAATATCTCCAGATCCGTGGGAAAATGCTTGCGCCGAATTCAAGAGAATGATGCTAAGGAAAGGATCTGGAAGACACCGCCCCATAGTCCAGTAACAATGGATCTTCATAAACAAGTTTTCTCTGCTGTTTTTTGAACCGTCATGACTTTCTTCAGCAACACCTACACCGAATTGGTGTGAAAGATATTCCAGACTGCCCTTTGTGTCTTGGAGGAGGGGATAAGAATTTTGTTCACCTGACAGTTAATGCTTCCCTGGCCAACACAGGTTTTAATTTTTCTTCTGACAACTTTAATGCAAAGGCTGATTTATATTGGGCTGCTCACCGCGAAATGACCTATTCGGCCTATTCCTCAACATAGTTAAAAAAAGTTTGAGTATAGAAGTTTGTAGACAATGGAAGGGGGGTGAGGGCATTTTATTACTAAGTTATATGATCCCAGTATCTGAAATTCTAAACTTAAGCCAAATAGTTAGCTTCCTCACAATCTTAACGAAATAAATTTATAATATTAGCTTATATAAAAAATAAGGATGGAAAATTCTTTTCGCTATTTTTCTTGTAACCGCATGGAAAAATATAAGAAATCCTTAAGCTCGAAATCTGTATTGGGTAATTTATTAATAAAAGCGATACGTGTAGAATGATGCAAAGAAAGAAATATATTTTAGTTTAAAAAAGAATGACTTAAATCCTAGACAAATTAATCACGAATACATGCTGTAGAATAACAACAAAACAAAACAAAAAAAAAATGTTTCTTTTTTCGTATACAATGCAAGTTTGAAAATCCCAGACATTGCTTTTGAAAAAAAAAAAAACTTTTTTTTTTCTCCCGACTCGGAACATTTCGTATAAGTTATTAATGTAAACTCGCCATTATTTATCACGACTTTGATCGGTGCGAGTAGTTTCTTTCTTTATTCATATTTCTTTCTTTTACTTCTGAGAAAACTTTATTTTCCCGAAATTTATTCCCTAAATCTCCCAGTCACGCAAAAGGGGTTTGAGAACAAATGTAAAATCTGTCAAATGGGAGGGTGAGATCGAAAGGTATTATCGCATCAAATTACGAGCGGCAACAACAAAAAAGGAGGTAAAAAAAAAAAGAGCACTATAAATGATCGTTGCCATTTTTCGTGCGTTGGAAGAAAGTATAAATCTCCTGCAAAAGCGGCTTATGCCTTTTTCTGGGGCACAGGATTAGGAGGTTATGAACAACACCTGATCGCTGCTATGTAAATAAATCGATCTTCGCAGGTCACCTTTTAAAAGATCATCTCTTAAGAAGATTTTTGTCCCTTCACCAAGTCTACCGGATTTTATTTTCCAAAAGGAAGAAAGGATTCTCTTGTTTTTCGGTACTCAAATAATCAGATTTTTGTTACTCGGGTGTTATCGTCCAATCGATATGCGCTTTTCAGAAACATTTTGCATTAGAGTACCCATTATTCTCTTCTTGTTTGCTGAGTTTACAGCATTCGGTTAAAGGGACAGATATATTTATTCTTTAAATAATTTAAAATGTAAATAATATATATGGAGGTGTGAGTGTTTATTAACTTCGCTTTAAAAGCAACTCGGAAGAGGACGGACCTTGTATTTTTGAGCCGTGCTCAAGTGACGAGGAAGACACCTGAGCTGCAACCACACTCTCCTAAATTCTACACCCCTCCAACGTGAGGACTTTGAACAACGACAGTAATGTTCATAGAAACGTTCTTATTGCTGGAGTACTATAGGTTCGATTCCCGGTGTCATTGAAGACCCGCCGTGTAGAGAAGGTCATTTCACGCCCAATCTGTCGAGGTTCAAATTTCCTCCCTTTGATATTGTAGTGGTGCCAGCTCAGGTGTCGTCCACGTCACTTGACCATAATTCAAAATTACGTGGTCCGTCACCAAAAGCCCTCGTGTAGCTGAACAGTGCGACGTTAATATTCACTCACTTGATGTGGTAGTTAGGAAGGTGGCCTTTGTAGCCTAGTGGTTAAGGTCACGGTCTCATGGCTGGCGTGTCATGAGATCAAGCTCAGTACCGCTGAAGACCCACCGTCTAGGGGGCGATGCACGTTAAATCTGTCTAGGTTCATACGTCCTCCCGTTGGTGTGGAATTTATGAGAAGGAGAAGCCAGCTCAGATGTCACCCTCATCACTTGATGAAGATGAAAAACTACGAGGTAATGTAGCCAAAACTCCTCCCGTTACTTTATAGTGCGACATCATTATAACTCCCATTCATTCACTTGAACAACGACAGCTTTATTATCTATTTCTCTACACGGCGAATCTTAAATGACATCAGGACTCGAACCCACGACTCGACAAAACTGGCTACGTGTTCCTGATAATTACTACTAGGCTGCTGCGACTGAATCACATGGAATATCCGTGGTAGTCTAGTGATCAAAGTAACTTACTCGTGGCTGGTATGTCATGATTTCGAGCCCAGTACCTCTAAAGACCCACCATATAGGGAATAGATGCACGTTAAATCTGTCGTGAGCTCGAACGTCCTCCCGTTGGTGTGGTGTGGTAGTTAGGAGAGGGGGGGTGCCAGCTCAGGTGTCGTCCTCGTCATTTGACCATTGTTCAAAATTACGAGGTCCGTCGCCAAAAGCTCTCGTGTATCTAATCAGTGCGACGTTAATATTCACTCACTGAATCACTGGACAAATAAATATTCCGTTTCGAACAAAAGGTAGGAGGGGTTATCTTCCAAAATCATATCATAAATTATAATATCCAATGCAAATAGCTTTCGTGTAAGTCATAAGTGCACACACACACACAATGTGTGTTAATAAACAATTTATCAATCAACCAAAATAATGATGCGTGAACGAAAAACTAGGACGGGAACCACTCCCTCGAGCAACTTTTTCATATTTTCTTGTCTTATTTATGGATGAATTATTCAGAAGGATACAAATCTTTCACGGATTATTATAGAAATGTCACATAAATGTATTGGGGCAGCCTGGTTTATCCCAAAAGTTCAGAATTCTCATGAAGTGCGTACGAAACAATGATTAGTTGGAGATATGATACGAAAGTATGTAATTTCGACACTTAATGATGTTTACATTACATAAATTTTTTTCATGAGTATATAATATTCAATTTTAATGTTTTCAATTTTTTATAAGGGTTGCTCAAATAAAAAGTGGGCATTTGCGATTGCGTCAGAATGAGTGCAGCTGTAGAAGAACCACTAAACAGGGACACGAAAGACTAGGAAGTGTACACAGCATACGATGTTTAACATTAGAACCTGTTAGTGGTAGAGGAAATTAATCGAAAGTATAGTCGTACCATATAAGGATGCATCCAGATTGGAACAATGTGTGGTAATATGGTTTATTACTACTGGAAGTGAGTTTAATGCGGGTATCTATCAACGAAAAGTGGCAGTTTGCAAGCCCTGTTTGGGTCGAACGTTTTAGAACAGTTGATGTGGAAACTTTCGGGAAGGATGGAAACCGATATTGGATCACTGTGGCAATGTTCGTCCACACGTCACCCGTGAAACTAAGGCAACGTTAAAAAAATCCGTTAGAAAAATGTTAGCACACCAACCGTACAGTCAGGATTTGTCACCCTGCGACTTCTAGGAATTTCGGCTACTTAAGGCAGTATTATGTTTGTATTTGGACGATGAAGTGAAGGAAGCTAGGCAGAACTTCCTCAAGAATCAACCACGTTCTTTATAGAGTGCTGACATAGATCTTCTACCCAAACGATGGGAGCCGTGTTACAGCCCCCTAGAGGAATTTCTTTTCATTTCCAAAAAAAATCATTCTTTTTATTGAACATTTTCACTTTTCATTTGGGCAACCCTTATAGTATATATTAGAGTTGTTTTCAGAGCACGTTAAAACTCTGATAAATAATTAGATATAAAAATTAAATTAATTAAAATAATTATAAGTATTAGTAAGGATTGCATCATTTGAGTAAGCAAGCATTGATTTTGGCCAAAACAAATTTATTAGTTTTAGCAATTATTTAAACATATACACACTTTTTATAAGTTGGGTGGGCGGATCATATGTCTATAACCGAGTTCTGCTCCGCCACGCAGCTCGTTTTACGCGTTTGACAGATTTCCCTTTTGAAATAATCCCCAAGGGATTATTTGACGGCCGATTTGGCTCTTGATGATTTAGAGGAGTCTTACTGTATTTATGAATTAAAAATAATTATAAGTATTTGATATTAATACTTTATACACACATTGTGCGTCAATTTCTTTTATTGTAGCTGCGAGGTTATTTTTTCTCTTTTTCTGTTAATATATTTTAAATTCTTTTTTTTTGACTTGAGGAGATTTTTAATTGCATATCAAATTACAAAAGGGGAGGATTGTTCTTCCTCAAATCTAGTGCGATCTTTTTTATCAATTCTAAGCCTAAATGTGACTCTCAATTCTATCGAAGTTTTTTTTTTTTTTTTTTTTCTCTTTCTTTTATTAAAGCCTTTTTCTTAATTTGAGTGACAATATATCTCAATACAAATCAAATACTCACATTCAATTCGAAAGAGGGTGGAGCTGTTGACGGGAGGTCCGAGTTCGTTGGCGGAGGACAGGCACGTGAAAGTACTGAAATCGAAAGAGGTGGCCGGCAGGTGGCTCAGGCTCCAGGAAAGACTGCTCACCACCGATCGGAGCACATTTCTCTTGGGATCCGGATCCAGGAGCAAGGTCTCGGTGACGAAGAACTTGGACTCGTGCAGGGAATCCCCACCCCGGAACCACGTCACGTTGCAGAGGGGGTCGCATTCCACATGGCACATGAGGCGAACAGAAGAGGCGTTCCTCGCTGCTCCGGACTCGGGTGGTAGGGCACGTACGAAAGATGGAGGAGCTGCAATAAAAAAAGCTGTATTAATTTAAAAGTACAAGTGAGGAATTATGTTTAAAAATTAAGAGAAGTAACCATCAAACGTCACAGCTACCACATGGATAAAAATTAATGCTCTCTGTTTCTTTCGTGTAGAGAGGCTGAAGCATGTTACATACCGTAAAATCCGGCATACAAGCGCACTTTTAACACAAATAATAGCATCGATACTTACGCTTGCGTGTCATACACCGAGTATAAAAATTAGAGCTTTAAAAATAAAAATAGAGATGATTAAAGAAAAAAAATAGAAATCTACATATCGTCAGCCTAATTATCAGAATGCGTAACACAACTAAGGAAATTAATTTGATATACTAGTACTAAGCGCTATTTGGCACGATTCCTTAATCGCGCCAAACGATAGAAATGACGATACATATGACCAGACGATACAAATATCAAGGTAACCATATTGTAATGTTATCACCTATCTTGGCGGACACAAACAACAGTGTGGCGCGCAGCAATCCAATATCAAGTTAGCAACCCTAATGGAGTTACGTATTCTGATAATTAGGCCGACGATATATTGAAACATTGTTTATTTAAAAAAAAAATGGCATTCTTTTTGAAATTAAGAGGTTGTAGTTCTAGAAGTATCTCAATTTTTTTAAGGCTTGAAACAATAGCTCGAATAATTGACTTAAAACACAAGAGCAATACACACGTATATTTTAGGTTTCTTCGTAAAATAGTGGGTGCGCACTATGCGGCGAATATACCAAAACATTAAAAAAGGCAACTTTAAGGTATGGATAAGTGCTATGTGCATGTTGAAGCGAAAAGGCCTCAATTTGCTGAAATGCGAATATATTTGAAAAGTAGGATGCGCAGATGTTCTCATCATTAGAAAAGTGGAGTGTCGACTCAAATGTTGCTTTTCTCACTTGCCGTGGTTGAAATCACGAAATCCTTCATCAATATAGCTATAGAACAGCTTCACAAAATGTCACACAAATAAGGAATCAATCAACCTTTGAACTGATTGATTAATGATTAACTTCACACTCTAAATTAACGCGCGGGCTATTGGAGACGAACTTTGGAATTTTGTGCCACGGTCAAGTGACAAAAACAACACCTCCTTCCCTCGAGGATTCACATTCTTGATAGATTTAATAAACATCTACAGAGAGCAATTCTTGAGTGGTAAGAGGACTGGAAAATACGATTCGGTAAACGCCACTCTAGTCACGTGTTCGTAATTTGTCCATTTTCGGCAACATCAATTAATTGAAATTTTGCACGAGTAAAGACACCCACCCGGTATAGTAGTTAGAGACGCTGACTACTTTGCCATTAAACCTTGGTTTGATTCCCGGAGAAGTCCTGGATCTTTCTAAATATGTAGTGTCTTCGCTGCATGGAGGTACTTCAAACAGTCATCAAGCCGCAAGTTCTCTCGTGAGGTTGGTGAAAGGGGAAAAGAGGCGGGAGACCCTTGACCACCCCCAAAGTATTTTCCCTCAAAATTGAGGTGGAAACGAGCCAAATCGTGCTGTCATCTGTATGGTGCTCAAAGCTACGGTTAATGTCAGGTGTCACTTAGAACTTTGCCATGATGAATCTTGTGGGGCTCGATCTGGAATTTGTCGACCAGGTAGCATTAATAACAACAACAAAGAATTGATGGTTTCAACTACAAAGCGAATATTTACTGAAAATAGTAATTCTTTGGATATTGAATCATTCTTCCAAAGGATTTCTTATACTTTGGAAGAACAGTACCTTTAAAACCTTTCGTGAGAAACGATGTTTTTCTCATAGAATCATCCAAAAAAATTAAGTTATTAAGTAGAATTGAAAACTAAAATAAAACTTTCATTTTGAAAATTCATTCCCTTCAAATGCAATAATAATAATAAAAAAAAGATAAACAACTTAAAGCTATGATAAGCAAATAGCAAGCGCTAATTTTTTTTTAAAGTATTGAGATCTATACCAAAATGTTTTTAACTAATAAGAAACTAATTAATTAACTTTACAAATATATAGAGAAAGCGGACACACATATTTTTAAACTTTTTGTCTTAAAGTCGAAGAGAACAAGAGAGGAATAAAAACTACAATTGATCCAAGACAAAAAAAAAAGGAAAGAAAATGCTTTAGGGGAAAGAATAAAAAAGAAGGGGAAAAAAGGGGGCGTGAAACAAAAAAAGAAGATACCATGCATTCCTTACTTTTTCTTGTTCTTTCAATATTTTTCCCCACTTAAGTATCCTCCCCGTCATGGATCAATTATGCAGCTCTTTTTTTCCCTCTCGCGTGGATTGCGATGACGTCAAGACATGTCTCGGCCAAATCGAACAATGTTTCAAATGGAATGAGATTCATTTTGACCAGCATTAAATCAAAATTCATGTGGGTATTATCTCGCCTTCATTTCACCTTAATTCTTTTGGTTTTATCAACAATTGTTTCACTTAAGAGACGGAAAAAAGACAATTGGTACAGGTGTCCTATGAATTATTGTAATTTAAAGGAAATTATAACAAACTAAATAAAAAAGGTTACTTTGTTTTGAAGATTAATTGTTAAAAGGCTCGATAAGAAAGATTTCAAGAGTTGATTAAAAATTGTTACGTTTCATAACAATTGACACAAAGAACATATTAAAAAAATAATACTTCATATTTCAATATGAGATATTTTTAAATAAACATAAGAGAAATTTCGTTTGATGACGTTTATTTAAACTGAGAACTAGCATTCATTAAAAAAATAACGGAGTTTAAAATATTTTGGTGAGTCGTTGTTACTAATGCAACTTGATCGGCATGTGCCAGATAGAGGCCCATGAAATTCATCATGACAAATGGCTAGATTGCACGCATGTCGTTAGCTGTAGCTTGAAGCACCATGCAGGTGAAAGTAAAACTTTTGGCTGGTTTCCACCCCAATTTTAAGACAGAACACCCTGGCGGCGATCAGGGGCTTACCACTTCTCTTCCCCTTCCACCAACCTCACGAAACCTATTTAAAGTACGCCCATGCCGAAAATGCTTTATACATTTACAAATATCCATGCCTTCTCCTGGATTCGAATCCAGGTCCTACGGCACAGCAGTCAGCGTCAGTAACCAATATACCAGGTGGGAGGCATTTTGTGAGTAGTGGATTGATATATTATTAAATCCTCACTCTGAATCCACACGTACATTGATCGCAAAAGACCTCGTAATTTTAAATCAGGGTCAAGAGACGAGGACAACACCTGCTTCAGCTTCACATTTTTGAGGACTTTAAATTTCAATACATTAACCGGGAATCCATCCTTCTGTACGACGGATCAAGTAAAATCATGATTCAAACCCGTAACTCTAAAAAAAAAAAAAATAACGCAAGTCATGTATTTGCAACCATGACTACTCGACTACAGCAGCCGCAGTAAGTGAGTGAATATTAACAACGCACTATTCATCTACTTGAGAGTTTTGACAAATAAACTTCGTAATTTTTAATCATGGTAAAGTGACAAGGACGATACATGAGCTTCCATCCCCTCTCCTAACTATCACGCCACACCAACGGGAGGACATTTGAGCTTTGGATAGATTCAACGTACATCGCTTCCCTACACGGTGAGTCTTCAGTGGTACTAGACTCGAACTCATGGCACCCCGGCCACGGGTCCGTTACCTTGACCACTACGCTACCGCAGCCACAGATGAGTTGTTATACAAATTGAAGTACGAGCTTAGACGCTAGAGATTCAGAACTTGTCCATATTTTATAATTCAGGAATTCATTGCCGATTGTATGGCATTAATGAAGAAAATCAAAAGAAACCGAAGTTTATGAAATAGCTGCACAAAAGTCAGAAACACACATGTAAGAGAGTCCATGTGAAAATCTTTAATATAGAATAGATGGATTGATGTGCACTACATTTTCCGGGTTTCCAAGTCCTCACGTAGGCATGATTTAGAAAGGTTTAAGTTAAAATTCAGGGGTATCCTCCTCCTCACTCTTTACCGGGTCTCAAAATTACGTGACTCGTTACTAACAATTGTCGTGCATTTCAAAGGACAACATTAAAAAAATTACAATCGAACAATCGGCACGAATCAACATTCAAACAAAAAGCAATTTTTTCATGCGGTGCATGCATTTCGTTGTACACAAATTTTTGCTAAGATTCTGAAATCTTTTCGAAGAATCCCTATATCTTCTACTAACTCTGTTAAACCCTTTTAAAATACTTTCTTGTTTCTCTTTATATATTTAAGAAGAGTAAGTGAGTGAATATTAACGTCGCACTGTTCAGCTTCACGAGGGCTTTTGGTGACGGACCACGTAATTTTGAACTATGGTCAAGTGACGTGGACGACACTTGAGCTGGCACCCCCCTTCTCCTAACTACCACACCAACGGGAGGACGTTTCAGCGCTCGACAGGTTTAGCGTGCATCACTGCCCTACACAGCGGGTCTTTAGTGGCACTAGGCTCGAACTCGTGAGAAAGCCAGCCACGATCCGATGCCTATACCACTCGGCTACCGCGGCCTTATACATTTAAGGTATACACGACTACTTAAGACAACTCTTTTTTTTAAAAAAAAATGTAGATATAGGGATTTTTTAGGGTTTTTAGATTTATTTATAGTGCGTTTTAAGAAAAATATGCTAAAAATAAGAAAAGAAAAATAAATTATTATTACTAAAATGGGAAAAAAATGGGTCAAAATTTACAAAAAGTTACGCTAAAATTAAGAAAAGAAAAATAAATTATTACTAAAATGGGTAAAAAATGGGTCAAAATTTACAAAAACTTACATAAATAAGACTCATTCTGTACAAAAAGTTAATTAACAAATTTTCAATTTTGACGTGTTGCTTTGCTATTCATTTTTGAAATGGCTTCCAGGATAAGAGAATTTTTAAAATTTTAAAAAAACTAAAAAACACTATCTTAGTTAATGTAGGAAATTACTTAAAATATTCACATAAGGGAGTGTAAATTTTGTAATAAAATAGTGTTTAATAAATCTGAAGGTTAAAACATTTCTACTATTATACAGAGCATACACAAAATATATTTCAGTTTATTATTTTCAAAACTGTTTAAGCCATCGCTGTTCCCGTTTGAGCATTTTCAAAAAAACGTATTTTAAAGTATATCTTTCTTAAATTAATGACATCTGCTTTTATATATTAAAACACTTATAGTTTTTGTTCTAGTGAAGGGAAAATAATAAACTTCGTATTTTTAAAAGCTAATAAGGTGGCCCATAAAAAAAAATCATAAAAAAGATATTGTCAAATTTTGGCAAAATTCTCAATTTTAGGGTTGTCTAATACCTTACTTCCTTTTAACTGTCATGTCCGAGATAATCTCGGGCACAGCACTGGTGTTCGAAAATGTCACGCCCGAGTATTTCTCGGGGTAATTTTTTTTTAGTGCATCGTATTGTTTTACCCGAATATATATCGGGAGACGTTTATTTCGGCTTCATCTCTTTTTAAATTCCGACTGATTCTCGGGAAAAGTTAATATGTGCGCTCAATTCAATAGATAGGAGCACTTTACTGAAGACTTCAAATGTTAGAGGTTGGAAGTTCTTTGGTTCGAAAATGACAATTTTTTTTTGACAATTTTTGTACATAAATCATCAAAATAACTTGGCAGTTAAAGCGTTAAAAAAGATCTGGAAACAGTGATGAAATTTATTTGCTGATCAAAAAGCTTTCAAATATAGAATTTTGACTCACCCAATATATACTTAGTATCACAATCATAGATTTTATCTATTTTACACGACAAAATCAATAACTGGAAATATTGAACGTGACGTTTTTAAGAAAAACATCCAGATAGAATATTCTGGATTTCATTACACTATAACGAAAAAAACCATTCATAGAAATGCAAAAGTTAATCCTGGAGTGAGCCTCCTAGAAGATCCATATTCCACGAGACAAATGAAAGTTTTAATTAATTCTCATACATAATTTTTACTCTGCAATAAGTTCTCAAAACTTTGAATTTTAATTAAACACGCGAATGAATGAAAGAAATCCGTGCGCGCAGAAAAATAGCCCGCTTCTTTCCCCTAAATCAAAAGGTAATTCTCTGTCAGAGCACTTTCGAGTCATTTGATATTCATGATGTCATCTGCCACAAAGCGGAACTTAATTAAACTTCCACTAGAGCACTGCCTTTAATCTCATTTTAATTAAATATCCCACCAATGAGGCGGATCACTGTAAATTTTGAATTACACCGCAGCTTAATGTGCATTGAATAAAACACAAATCTCTAAAATTGACTCGCATCGGAATTGAAGTGAAATAATGATAATTAGTTTCTGACCGGAAAGAAAGAATTATTCATTGACAAAAGAAGTAAAGCACCTTTCACATCTGATCGAAACTAATTAACACGGCATTCCAATTAACAGTTAGTTTGCTAATATTTGTATAAAAGCTAGATGAGTAAGGATGGATACGAAGAAAAAATATCCAAAAAGTGATAAATGTGAGACTGACATTGAAAATTTCCATTTCATTCGTTCAACAACTGAATTTCACTTTTTTCGAATGTTTACATTTGTCTAACGAGGCACAAAAGGTGAAAGCAGTTAAATCACGCATTATTGATACTCGCTGAAAGTTGTATTTTAACTTGCTAGGCTCTATTTTTGCATTTTTGTTTTAATTTAACATTTCATAACATACAGTAGTAATTCAAGTGTTATTTACATACTTGACAGGTATTATACGTAAGAAAAACCTTGGTTACACGGCAAACATTAATGCGATAGTCCAATTTCTGCCACACTCTACTCAACATGGTACTACAACGTTATGTGATACCTTTCCATATTATCCGTGTTATCAGAAAATTTGGTCTTTTAGATATGGACGTTCCCTGCCTTCTTTGATGGGTAAAGTAGCAGAAGTACATGAAAGGATAACACGTGCTGTCAATAACGTTGATCGTACCATGTTGAGTAGAGTTGCTGGAATTGGCTATCGCATTGATTTATTTAAAACTAAATGAATTTGAGAGATACTTGTAATCAAGATGACTTTATGTCAGCATTAACTTTCAAGAGCACTCATAGACGCCGCGATCGGGTGTTTTAAGTATTTAACCCACTTAAGATTATGTATATAGGTCAGTGGTATATATATATATATATATATATATATATATATATATATATATATATGACATGATTTTGAGTCAGAAACAGACTTAGTTTTTAACAAGGCCTTTATTTGATCAAAGTTACACATCATCTGACGCAAGAGGCAGAGAGAGAAAAAACGCCACCGAATAATCTTAAGTGGGTTAAACACTTAAAACACCGATCGAGGCGTCCATGAGTGCTCTTGAAAGTTAATACTGACATATAGGGCTATTAAATATAACGATCTGGAATTAGACATGTTTATTGGCTAGGCCATATGTTCGGAAGAAATAAATGGGTCATTAGTTTGATATTTGAAGAGGTAAGGAGGTAATATAAAAGTGAATTACTAGATAGGAAATTTAATTTTTAATCTAATTTAATTATCCTTACATATATATATATATATATATATATATATATATAGGTCGGTGGTACACACAGGAATTTTTCAAGGAGAGGAGGAGGGTCCAAGGTCGAAGTCCACCATTCTCGTATCATGTTGCAATACGCCTCCTAACATATTCTTTTGATATTGTCGGTTTTCGGGAACAAAAAGCAGTAAAAAATTAAATATTCTATAAATAATTAGCATTAAATAATAAAATTAACTCTATCAGAAACTAATACTTAGTTAAATTTTACATACTATATACAGAGGATTATAATCAAACAAAAAAAATCAAAGGCTAAGGGTGGAAGGTGTTCTGGACCCAGGGAGACCCTCCTTCCTCTTGTGTGCGCCAGTGATACCATTGAGAGAAAAAAATAAAGTCCACAGTAAACTTTAAAATGCAAAAAAATAGTTGTTTTTTTTTTTTTTTTTTTTTTAAATTCTTGTTCCAACTACTATTAAACAGATGTTATTATATATATATTAAGTGTTAAAAAACAAAAAATTCAAAGGAGATGAAAACGAAATCTTTGTGCATTTGAATTATTTGTAAAACATTATAAATAGTATGTGGTATAGGAAATTTGAAGTTTAATAATAAATTAAAGTCACACACATTAGTGATAGAAAAGTAGCTTTTAACTTATATTAATCCCTTAAAAATCGTAAGTACATAAAATGTAAAACATTCCTTTGAAGAAAAAAGTAATCTGAAAAAAAAACAATAATAATTTTGAATCATAAATGAAAATATATTGAAATATAAATGTTAATATAATTTAAAAACTAAATGAATTTGAGAATAGGAATTGATGGTTAAGCTCGTTCTTTAATTATACAGACAAATCAAATTATCTAACTGTGCGACGAGCTTCACTTCTAATTGATCATAATTTAGGTGTCATACTACAAAATATCATGATCGAAAGTTCAGTTTTTCTCTACTAAGAATCTTGAAAAGTCTTTTATTGTCTTAAGTCTTTGACCAGACGTTTACTATAAATCGCTTATGCTCTCTTTGTGTGTTCTCCCCGGTGTCAATGACCTAGTCTTTGATTAATCAAGGGTCTCTGGCAAATAAGTCCATTCTCCGGAGAATTAGTTTGCTCGAGTGAGGGTAAATTGTTTTTACTCCTCTCTGGCTTTCGTAAGCACGCATCGCTGATGCTGTGTGCTTGAGGACGAGATGAATGGTTCTTTTTCAGCGGAAAATCCCATTCGTTAAGAAGGAATTTTTACCGCGTTCATCTCTCTTATTAATCAGCGGGGGACGTTCTCATTGAAGAACAGAAATGCGTTTCGTTGCGCTGCTATGAATCACCAGTTATCAAAGATTTTTCTCGTTTAGCAATTTAGCAAAATATTTTACTTTCATATCATTGTGGAATTTCTTTGGGTTCTCCTTATCCATAATCGCACTTAAATTCCCCATAATTCCTTATTTAACTTCGAGCAGTGTAAAGCTCGGTATCTTCTGATTCGTAAGCATGTAACATACCACTAGACAAAAGTGATCACCCATGTCTGGAGGCTGTTACTGGCTTATGTAGTTATCCACCACATTACTCCCCGCCATAGAGTCGGTAGATAGGCGAACGGTTTTTGATAGCAAGCGTGTGTAGCGAGTGAGTGCTTGCTGTTAATTAATAATATTGCGTCAAGTGCGTCTTCCAACTTTGATTACTGTGTCAAGTGAGTCCGACAACTTTGGTTGTTGCGTCAAATGAGTTTGACGACTTTGATTACTCTTGGTGCGGGTAGTTGGCACCACTGCAGATCAGAAGGTGACGTTTTTCGTAATTCAGTCAAGTGCACCAATGAGTGGGATAGAACTCGATACCTTCTGATTCGTAAGCACGTAACATACCACTAGGCCAAAATGATCATCTCTGTTTGGAGGCTGTTACTGGCTTATATAGTAACCTTTACAACCTTTTCATTGGCATGACAGCTCTGGTCAGGCCTTGACTTTCTCAAGAGTTTTCCTCGTGGCCTTTGTTTTTTTGGTTATGGTCTTCCCGAACCCACTGAGGTTGAATCGACCCCTAGTTCTTGTTCCTGTGGGCTTGGCCAGAAAAAAATATTCTGTGCTTAGCGATCTTTTTCATTCTATAACGTGGTCAGCGAGCACATTTAATTCTTTAAGTTTTCATATACTTGGCGACGTCTGGCTTCCTGAAGGTATGTTAAAAATCTTAAATTGAACGTTGATTCAAATGCCGTCAACTTCAGTCCCTCCAAAAATGGCTCTTTGAATCCAACGCTCAAAGACACTAACAGTATTTTCATTATTTTGTGGCATTATCTAAGTTTCTGTTGAATATGTGAGAATGAGTGAGAGTTATATTAACGTTGTATTGATGAGTATGTAAGTATAAATCTAATTAGACATTTGTAAATTTATAGTTTAGTTTTCCTTTTAATTAAATTTGATCTTGAATACCTCCTCAAACCCCAAAACCGTCTATGCTAACATCAGTTATCCTCTGTATTTAAAATATGATACTGTTAACCTCAGAGTCCAGATACACAAAACTGTCAACTTTTGCAAATTTATAAGTACCAATTTACAGGTGAGTAGCAGTCTGAAACAACTAGTTGATTGCATGTATGTATTTTTTCCTGGTTATCAGTAAGGTGCACACATTTTAACTAACTCCTTTTCCAGATCAGAAGATGTTCTTGAGTTGAGTTGAGTTAAGTTTGGTGTTTAATGGCGCAAGATCCAGTTTTGGCTATACTGCTCCAAACATTCATAGGTCTGTGGTCTGCACTGGAAAAGAAGAAATTGGATGACAAGATGGAGGGTCTAAAATAGAGAAGGATCACTGGGGTACTCCGGGGTTGTGACACCCGTGTTTACCAAAGATAGTAAATCCCTTGGGAAAAGGAAAAGATCACTAGGGTACCTAGGGATTGTGACACCCGTACCCACCTAAAGAAGGTGAGCCCCCTGAGAGGAGGATGTTCTTGCAATAACATATATATCATGGGCAAATGCAGAAATTTAGATAAATTTAAAAAAGTATGTTTCCCTTAGGTTTGATCTTTGAGTCACAAATGAGACCTTCTCCAATGCTATGTTGAAGAGTAAGCATACCAGGGCGTCACTCTGTGTTGCGAAAGGAGTGCAAAAAGGCATCTTTCCTTCTACTCCAATCAAAGAGCAGCAGAACTACGTCACTGCTGAATGATCTGTCTTGTCGCGTTTTTACTTACTTCTTATACTTTGTTCGTGATCATGTAATGTCATGTGTTTGTGCTCGAGATAATTAAATGATTTTTTGTGTCACTTTGCGTTCATACTCATTTTTCGTAAATTGTTAAATAGCTAGCGTTCACACGACATCGGGTAGATGTCAACCCATTAGTTTTAATTTTGAAGCGAATTTTCGTATTAGGTTTCTTTTCAGCCTGACACCATTTCCTACTTTGCTTAACTTCCACTGCCTCATCTTCATATATTTTCTTAAAATATACGTTTAATGCTTTTTATTTATTTCTTAACAAAGTCGAACAATATTTTTTGAAGGAATCCTCTATTAACTGGCCTGAAAATAAGTTCTATTTACTTAGTTGAAAGAGCGCAAAAGACAAGGATGATTCCTTCTTTGCACTTCCTTGGTCGAGAGAAAGAGGTGCATGGAGAATTCTACGACGTGTATGCAAAAAGAAATTTAAATGATATACGCCTCAGGATTTTCCGGAAGCCTTATCCGAAACCGGAATATCGCGTTTCTTTAAACATTCTGCAATTCTCCGAATAAATTTTCCGTCCCTCGAAAACTCAGAGAAAGAAGAAAAAAAAAAAGGGCGTTTAACTTTACTCCTTCTGTGAAAAGAAAAAAAGTGCAAAGAATGAAACATAAACTTTGGAGATCTGTTTCTTTAGCTCCCCCCTCTTTCTCGACCTCCTCTCTCTACATTTGAAAAAGAATATAATGGGAAAGGGGGACGACAACACACACACACACTTTTTCTTACCCTCTTCTTTCTGTGAAGGTATATTTTATTAGAGAAGCAAGCATAGAGTTCAGAGTCCTTTTTCGATGCAAATACCCCTCGATAAGAACAGAAGGGAATGATGTAAACTTTAGGTATTTTCCCTCATTTAAATCTCTTGTTCATCAATGACTGAAAAGAGAGGAACCATACTCGATGCGGATACTTTCAATGGGGTTCAAAATTCGCATGCAAATCCGGAGCAGCAAAAACAAGGGGCGGTGGCAGTGGCGAGAATTAAGCCGGGGTGGCTTACTTCGACTCCGGTAGACGGATGCTTGTAATACACTAAGAGGATTTAGGTTTCCAGACACGCGTCGCGAATTATTTATTTTCCCAGAAAAGGGACTGGGAAGTGAAGTCTACACTAGATTTTCCTGCTTTTCGACGATGAATTTTTATGGTTGGTGAATGGGCGTACCAGCTTAATTCGACAACGAATTGGAATTTTTAGTGGGAAAAAAAAGAAAACCATTTTTTTTAAAGGTATCGGTGCAACGGAATCACATTAAAGGAATCTCTTTCGAGTACGCAATAAGCTGATTTTTCTTGAAAATATTTGAAGAAATGCAAATGTATTCAAATCTGTATCAGCATACTAACATTGAGGAATTTGTATATTACTAGTTACTGTAAAATCCGGCGTATAACGTGCATCTATACATTCAAGCTGCAATTTTTAACTATATTCTTTGTACAGCGCGAACCCCCTTTTCTACGAAGAAACCTGAAATGTAAGTGAGCAGTGCTCTTATGTTTTGAAATCACTTATTCGAGGTATTATTCTCAACTTCAGAAAAAAAAAATAGTATACTTCTAGAATTTCAACTCTTTAAGTTCACAAGGAATGCCATTTCTTTTAAATAAACATTATTTCGATACATCAGCCGTTTATTTTGAAAGTGACCTAAGTCCATTTGGAGTTAGGCCACTTTCAAACTACACGGTTCAATTATTAAGCTAACTCTGAAAACTTATGTGCCAAGAAATTATAGTATTTTTTCGAAATATAACCAACTTGAAGTGCTTTACTGATAAATAACTTGAAGCTGTACCCGCAGTCATGGTAACCGGAAAAAATTGAAAAATGGAGTTAGGCCACTTTCTGAATAAACGGCTCTTATATAAAACAGTGCTTCGCAAACTTTCAATATCTCCTACTCAATATTCAATCAGAATTTCCAGGCAATAACAATGTAGATTCAATAACACTATACCTTAACTTTAAAGCTACAATGCGACTTTAATATCTTAAGGGCCACCAATGTATATAAACGTCTTGCTCAGCTAAGACGATAACTGTCCCTGACGTATATATGCGTCTTTACGAAGTACGATCTTCTCTGAGCACTGCTATCAATAAAATTCTTCCGAATGCTTTGGAATGCAATAAAAAGACCTTAACAGTGTTTGAGAAGGATTTACTTATTTCAGAGGACTTGCTTATTTATTCCCTATCCCCCCCTTTAACCCCCAATACATCACATGCGCGCACCTACGTGGAAAACTGTGATATTGGGGAGCAAATCGCGTAACTTTTAATCGGCAATTAGGAAGCTAATTATAAACCGTACGCATTATCAGGAAAAGTGTTAATTTTGGTACATAATTTTATCAATGACAAGCCCATGGGTCACTGGAAACTATATAACTTGTTCTTAACTTAGTATTGTAAAATTAGTTATAAAATACATTGTACAGTACTGATACATTTAACTTAACTCAGTGGCGCGACAACCCATGAGAGCCAAGGTTTACTGTGTACAACTCAGTATACGCGACCTTGGGCCCTGAGGTGCGGGAGCAGATGATCCGGTGAGGTGGTCAGGCTGACGCGAAAACTCCTGTGTTAAGTTCCTAATCATGCATGGTGCTCTTTTTATCAACGCATTGAATGGATGAAAGGCTGAGTCAAACTTGCTCAGCCTGGGGCTTAAACCGTGGACCTGTGGTGAGGAAAGGCGATGCTCTAACCACTGAGCCACTGGTGTATTTTATTTTTTATTATATCAGAATGTATTTTATTTGTTTACTTTTAGTAAATTAATAATATTTTAAAATAATCTTTTGTTATCGATTCTTCAAAGTGCTCGTGTCCCCCCCTAGAGGGGCGCGCTATACAGTTTGTGAAACGCTGATACAGAAGTCTGATTTTTTTTCTACGCTCATCTTTTAGTATTTTTAAAGTTTTCACTTTTGTACCCCGCGTATAACGTACACCCGTATATTTCGATCTTATTTTTCGTGTTAAAAGCGCGCGTTATACGCCAGATTTCATGGTATTTATACTATCTTGAATTCACCACCAATATATTCGTCCTAGTGCATGTTTGATATTATAAGGTTTTCTCTGGTATAAAAAGAGAAATAGGATTTTAAATAAAGCCCCTTTAGGCATAAGTTGAAACAAAGCAAAGAATTCGAAAAGAGAATTAACGAGAAATTCTTAACTCTTCATATATAGTGAACATTTAATCGCGCGCGCGCGCGCGCGAACGAATTAAATATATTTTAATTCCATTTAATTCTATTCAAACAGTGAAGCATTTTGATTTTACAAAGAAATGTTTATCACAAATATACAATGAATCAGGTCATGAAAAAAAATTCTGAATTGATATCTTTATCTCCAGACACTCTGGAGAAAACAAACCTTTATTTTTTAAAACTTATTTTTAATCATAAAAAGAAGCTAATTCAGAACAATTAATCATTCTATAAAATATTCTAACTACATTTGAAAAATCACTTTTGATTAAAGCTTTATTTCGTAAAATTTCATAAAAAGATAAAGCTTACTCGTTAGTATTCTGAGACTGAGTTTATTTTGCTCCGTATTCAAAACACATATAAATTTTATTCATAGTACTTTTAAAGTTAAAGTAAACATTCATTAGAAGAATGACATATAGAAAAAGTAAATTGAGCATCAATTTCTTTACTTTTTATCATTTTATGAATAGCAAACTTAAAAATACAATTGCCTAACAATAATTTTATATAACTTGTAATGTTTAAAAACTCTTTTTAAATAATTTTATCTCTTTTTTGAACACATATGTGATAACAATATTCATCTTTATTTTACCAATAAATGGAGATTTTTCCTTAGCTTATAATATATGAATATACTTAATAATTTATGAAACATCTGTCGAGATAAAATTGCTGAAAAAACAATTCTTTAATTTAATTTGATGATAAAAATTTTGAAAGTGTTCTCTGAAATAAAATAAATTTTTATTAAAAGCCGAAACAATTCAACAAGAATATATAGTGCAAGTCCACATATTTATAAAACGGCATATTAATTTGTCTTCAAACAGCACTAGATAAAAAGCGTATTAGATACATTTTTGTAAATAGTCTAAACATATCAGGGTTTTTCTTCAAATGATTTTGATATGAAAAACTAACTGTAATTCATGTCACGACTGGAAAAAAATTTGTTTAATTTTTCTCCTTTATAAGAACTGATTGTTGCAAAGTTCAACTTTAAATAGAGACTAATTTTAGTTAAAAGTTAAATTCTCATTTTTTTCATTATGCTTTTTACTTTTAATTGTTTCTATTTAAGTTAATAAAAAAAATTAAAACGATGAACATAAGAACTCAATGGAGAAAGATTATTCAAAAATGTTTTTGGTTATTCAAACCTTTTTGAATTGTAAATATTCAACAAAATTTAAGTTATGAACTAGCTGCATGACTCGGCGTTGCACGGGCTTTCTCTACTTTTATAAATTTTCCATTTCCTTCACAAAATCAGCACTTCTAATACTCTTTTTCAAAATGGTCAAAATGGATTCCGCGGATCATTCCCTATCTTTTGGTACCTTCGGCAAGTTTCTGAGTCGTGCGAAGATACACTAACTCCTATAGTCGCCCATACGGTCGTATACGTTCATTTACCTTCGAATTTTAGTGTAGATGACGGAAATTTACTGAAACACTTCAGTACTTTAGCAACTTCAGTAATTATTTATCTCCTGTAATTCTAAAATATCTACACAATTACAATATATCAAAAAAAAAAAAACTATTACTCTGATTATTCTTGAAAAATATATTGTAAATGTGATTCATCAATACATATATATATATATATATGTATCATGATGTTTTTTCTTTCAAAATTACACTTCTTTTTAAAAGTTTACCAATTTTTAAACTGAATTGCAACCTGATTTCACTTACATGATACCTAGAACAGTTTATTATTATCATTTAATGATAAAATCAGACCCAATGCGTATGTCTTTGAAATGTTTTGGAGGCATATTTTTAAAAGAATTCAAAAGTACAATTCAAACCTCCAATTCGACTTAATTTAAGATGACTGATAATACTTTAACACAATATTTATAGTTAGAATTATAAAATATTTAAGTTAAACGATTAAAAGGTATAAAAATTGAAATTAATGCATTATTTTATTCTAAAGTAACATTTTCTACATTTCTAGAGTACAAGAATACCAATATCAAATTCTAATACATATATATATATATATATATATATATATTAGCTACTTTAAAATGAAAACCCGAATTTCAATATACGAAGTCGATTTGCATCCTTCCTAGAAATTGGAAGGATTCGTGTACCCAAACAAGCATTTACGTGGAAGTCGGAGAGGCAGGACATTTGTCCCCTCGTGTCTTACAAGTTGCCGAAGGCCATCCAGAGTGTACTCAAATTGAGGTTTCAGTTCTGTTCTTATCGAACACCATATGAACAGTTACTTTTAAATTAGAATTTTGGTAAATGTGAGATTTGACTGTTAAGTCATTGGAAAGTTGAACAATTTATCTCGACTTTAGTATGTAGTATTCTGGAAATGGGATCAATGCAGGAGATTCAGTTGCACATAATTATAGTTTTAAAGGCCTGTGAATTTTTAATTCACACACTCACACAAAACAGTTAACAACACAAAACAAAAATATTGTTGAAGAGGAAAAAATACCTTACTTGTTCCATTGAACCCACTTTAAAACAACCCCAAACTTGGATATGATACTGCGCTCCATTTTTTGAACCAAATCTAAGTGACAATGAATGCAGGATGTCCGGACTTAAAGTATTCAAAAGTTATGGCTTATTATTACGGAACTACCCAACAGAATGCAATAATCTGTTCATCCATGGATTGGAAAACTCTCCGAGATTTTTTAGGTCTAGACCGATCGGCCGCACTTGTGCGCATTGTTTGGCAATTGCAGTCTACACTTGTTTCATTAGTAAAGATGCGGATGGCACAGCAAATGTGCAATGCGTACTTTGGTTAACGGAATTTAAATCAGTCACGCGTGCACAGCGACGTGTTCGAACAGAATGGAATATCGTCAATGGCTTGCCTAGTAGACTTATCATGATTCCCATGAAATGAATCACGTGCACGATCAACAGTGTCTCTTATCACAAAAACTTAAGGATACTTGCCAGTTTGAGATGTCAAAGTTCCCGCCTCCGTTGAAGTTCTTTCCCATTGGTGGATAGATTTTGATGTCGGGGGTTCGACATTCCATTATGTTCGTACACGTCGCTGTAGACGCGTGACTGATTTAAATTCCGTTAACCAAAGTAAGCACTGCACCTTTTGCTGTGCCATCCGCATCTTTATTAATGAAGTGAGTGTAATATGTTTATCGTCTACGATTTCTCCGAATAATGCGCGCAATATATTTGGTTAAATTCTGCATAGTAGCACATTATTCGTATTTCTATTTTCTCTTACTGCACTACTAGCTCAAAGTCACTATAACTCAATGATTATGATTTTTTGAGGGGTAGTGTTGAAGCCCTGAGAGTGTTAGGAGTTCTCACATGAGGAAAGTTTGTGAGAATTAAACCGTTTACTTTCTCCAAACCTCTAGTATAGAAAAGAGAGAGAATTCCTATCACACGAGAGGACACATAGTTGACCAAGAAGAGAGTGCCGCAATTATCAAAATAATGATTGAATTCGTAGAAGCTATAAAAAGCTTTCTCCATATTCAATACACAAGTAGCCGTGTGTGGGAAGAACGTAGTTTCTACAATATTATTTTAGTTGAGTCAACTAATGAAGAGGACAGCGCGGGTTTTGAGAACTTGAGGGAGTGGCATTGTAAGGCGTGCTATTGGATCACGTGTGAAAGGACTCGGGTGATTTCTGTTGAAATATAGCTATTCTTTCTATTCAGTCTGTTCCTTTTATTATTTGCTGCATAAGTTATCTCGTATAAAAGAGCCTTGATAAATTTCAGTTTTTGTTCTACTTGATTACTTGCTGTAGGGATTTATAAAGTACGTATGTGAAATAAATCTCGTGATATAGAGGTGCCATTGTAGGAAGGTTAAAAAGGTTGGCTATTGTTATCTCGCTGCTGGAAAATAGTTATCAATAGTGTTCGGAGTCGTACTAAAGAACTCAAATGAGCAATGTGGAATGTATTGAACTTTAAAGTAAAGTACAGTTGAATTGAGTTAACAGCACATTGCCTGCGCCCTTTCTCCTGTGCTAGCGCTGAGTCTTCTCCCTATTTGACCCTGAGTGGGGTTACAATAGTAACAGTGGCGTAACGGAGAATATTAGGGTCCCCCTGGAAAAGAGTCAAGTTTTGGGCCCCAAATACATACTTTGCGTCAGTCAGATTTTGGGCCCTCTAGAATCCCTGGACGCCACCGCAATACAGAGGTTGCAAGGGTGTATGTTAAGCCACTGAATATTAAGGGATTATAGCTAAATACGCGTACAAGCCGGGGCTTTCCTTCGCCAAGACAGAGAGACAATAAAAACAATAAAAACTCATCCATGGCAATAATTAATGCCATTAGAAATTTTTAAAATGTTTTGAATTTATATTTTAGCAGAATTTCCATAAATATTTTTTATCATAAATTTCTTTAGATAGATGGTTTGATCGATTGGTGTTAGACAGAGGCGTACACAGGAATTTTTCAAGGGGAGGGGGAAGGGTCGAATGTTCACCATTCTCGTATCATGCTCCAATATGCCACCCAACATATTATTTTGATTTTGTCAATTTTGGGGAACAAAAAACAATAAAAAATTAAATATTGAATAAATAATCAGCATTAATTAATAAAGTTAATTATTAATAAGATGTACTCTTAATAAAATTTTACGTATTATTTCTATAGGATTTTAATCAACTGAAATAAAATTAAGGATTATAGGGGGGTCTGAACCCGGGGATCCCCCCTTTCTTTTATGCGCCTCTGGTGTTAGAGATGTATGGCAATCTGAAAGGATAAAACGCATCTTATGCCAATATGATGTTTAATTCTGAAACTTCTTAAACACTTAAAAAACGAGTAAAAAAAAACAATTAGAAGAATATTCCAGACACAAATATTCTTTTATCTCACACAGGAATCGAAAAGAATGTATTCGCTTCAGAAGCTGTAGAACAATGGTTGATGATTTAACTCAATTTCCATTATAGTAATAAATCCTCTTTTGTGTTATATTACCGAATTTATTTATTATAGTCATGTTACATTCATGATTTGTTCATAGAATTTTGCATCTAAATAAATCTATCTAAAGTCTTGACGTTATCATTTTAGATTTGTTGTTGCCATATCTGTTACCATTACTTTACATCATAATAATAGATACGCGTCTTGATTATTAAGAATGAGACGAAGGAAATTCAAATGGAACATCCAATGCGTATCCATTATCATATCGCATTATTTACAAATATTCCGGACAAAAGGAGATGAAAATGGATGCGGCTGTTTTTCTTATGTAATACAGATATTTTTATGCAAATAGTGGAATAACTCAAGCATTAAAAATAAAATCTTGAAATTGAAGGATTGTATTGTGTAGTTGTTAGTAGAATAAAATATCTGTTACTTTTCAAAAAGCCTTGAAAATAATTTTTTTTCCTGATGTTTTTTTTAAAAAAAATATGCTGTTTACGCGTATAAATTCATCTTTTTTTAAAAAGTTTTCATTGTGGTAATTGTATCGCGTAAAAATATTTTTAGAGCAATATTATGTCATATAATATTGAAAGAATGAAAAATAAAGATTAGAATTCATCTTTCTCAACACAAAAAGAAGAGTGAAGAATTTCTAAAAATACTCAACAGTCGATAATACAATTGTACACTATTGCCGTTTAACAAGATAAGTTGATTACATAGGAAATTCACTCATTTTAAAACTTTCATGAATTAAGTAGTAACATTTGTTTGAAACTTACTTAACTAAGTAAAATGTAAAGCTCTGAAAAAATGTGTTTATATTTAGTAAGAATATGTAATATTATATATATATATATATATTTGTATTTTTCTATAAATTTGATCTTCATGTTTTGCTTTTATATTTTTATTACGTTATTTCTTGTTATGCTCATTATCTATTATTTCTTGTTTTTGATACATTATATAAATTTCTAATATATAAATATAAATATCTTATATATATATATATATATTCCCACGAAAATGTTACATTTTGTTTAGAGTTAATTAAGTGGTCGTGGCCAAAAAAATTAAAGAGGCTTGTCGTGATCCTACCATTTATTTGAGTATGTTTCTCGTACAGTGCCAAAATAAAAGAAAGGGAATTATTCAAATATCAAGTTTTTATATACAGGGAAAAACAGGGGAAAACGCATTAAAAAAATTACAGTTACGTGTTTAGATGAAAGAAATAAAAAGTTGTTAATAGAAATGACATCATTGTTTCGGGAATATCAATGTCGTTTAGAATGTCGCATGAAACGATCTCGTATTTCTTGGAATCGCTAATAAATCTACCAAAATTCCAGGCCTAAAGAATGAGTAATAAATATACCAACATCATGTTTTTAATGCTTTAGACAAAGGTAAATTGAGAAGCATTTCGAAATAGTGTATTATGATTTATGAATTAGATCTTAAAAATAAAGGAGATATTCGATATACGAGTAGATATAAATTTAAGTTATTAAATATATATAATCCATTGTAATATATGCAAATAGTTATAAAAACCTAAGTATAACGTGTCGCCACAGAGTAAGAGAAATATTAGCTCCAGTAGTACAAAGATTGGACTGCAATCTGTGCCTGTGACGCTTAGAACCTTAGCCAACCCGAAGTGGTGATGTTCGTATTCTTTTGGCACATAACAAGTATCCACAACACCAGATTTTAATTCGTGTTTTTTTTTTTTTGGTCCACTTATAGATAAATATCAAAAACTCTTTACCATCGTTATTATACTGAAATCAGTCTTATCAATTTCAGAAACTGTTAAAAATTGTAGTTGCCTCCAAGACTGAATAATAAATTTAGAGAATTCGAAAAAATTTGAGGTATGTTTACTCAATAAGAATTAATGAATTCAAAACAAATAAAGAAATAAACAAAATCAAAATTATTTAATTTATTGCGTATCATTTTCGTAGACCTAATAGTTACCATAATGATTATTATTTTAACACTAGATTGTCGAAGGAAGTCATTTTGACTGCAATTCAATTTCAATTAGGAAAAAAAACAAAAACATATATAATGAGCAATTTCTTAGAATTTTTTAGAATATATTTTTTTTCCAAGTGAAGTCATTTTTTTTATTGTTAATATTTACTAATAACTTGTTATGACTGTAAATAATATAAAGAAATATTAAAAGTTAATTTTAAACAAATTTCTTTACACATTAATCATTCTTTCATAATGCAGTCGTTTTGACTGTTTGGGGGCAATATAGGTGTATACTAAGTTTCAATGTTTCTAGTGTTAATTAACTAGTAAAACATCAGCTATCTTATTTCATTGGATCGCTATACTCTGCAAAGTACAAAGAAATAAACCTTTGGGTGCTAGTCATCCTAAATTCGATCGACACTTACACGAGTCTACTTCTACAAACACCCTGTCTGGAGCGAAACAAAACAACCTAAAAGGAAAGGAAATGGAAGAAAAATCTCCGCGGGAAATCCTACCAGCATCGTCTCGATTTTCCGCTCCGCTCCGTTAAACGCGATCCCAGCAGGGACACTGCTTAAAACAAACGAACATAAAGAACCAGCTGGCAAAGAGCCAGTCTCCACTGCACCTGATTCTTTTATTCAGGCATAATCCGGCCCAATTCAACAGGGCCGGCATCTGGACCGGGCCGATAAGGACGCCGTTCGTTAGCCCCAGGTCACGGCGTATGTCCGGAGTCCTAATCCGGAAAGGTGCCTGCTTCTGTTAAGGAGTCCATTTATGAAATAATCTCCCCGAATGAATGCGCCACGGAGCTCTCCCGAGGGATTCCACACGTCTCATTCCGACTGCGATGGGAAGTCTTAATCATAGGATGGACGTGCATAAATACTGCCAGCGAAATCGCCCCTCGTTACAAATCGAAAGAACGCGGGCAGTAAATAAGGACTGCTGTCGCCTTATCTACGTGAGTTCTTGCTCATTGGGGTGAGTCCACCGTGGTTAATAGCCAAAGTGGTATAAACTTGCTGGAATAAAATAATATGAAAGAGAGAGGTCAAGGCTTCTTAATCCAGGAGCAGGCACGTACTCAGTACTAATGTTAATGGTTGCTCGGGGTGACTGAGTCATCCCAATCTTTTTTTTTATAATTATTTTTATTCTACACGACAAAAATCGTTTTTACAGTGTGTAATTTGATTAAGAGAAAGTATACTTATCTACTTTTAAGAACTGTTCAATTTTTCTTTGATAATTTGAGAAAAAAATATCAATCAAAATGAACCAAGAAGTTTCAAATGTGCGTGATTATAATAAAAAACAGAAATCACTGACACTTTTCCATAACATTACAGGAATGTTGTTTTCAGACAAAACTGTCCTATTTTGTTCAAGTTATTGCAGTTTTATTATTCTTTGATGATCGACAACTAGAATGTTGAACTTTTTCTTGCTTGAGTTTTTTTGACAGGGTTAAGTGTGTCTTGTGCTACAATTATGGCTTCATATTTTTTCAATGGAGTTCCTTAGGTAGCATTTGAAAATTTTCCTTTCAACTCAAACGTTTCATGTTCTTCGCTTTTCTGAAGTTTATCGCTATCATGATAATATCCATTATCTCATCAAGTTCTTCCCTTGCTGGATCAGTTTCTACTTCCTTCAAAAGAGATCACAAATGCCCCAATTTCTTTTTTTTTTATATTCTTCTCATTTACATTTATAAGTCATAATAAGTCGTACAACTCACCAATCAAAACCACTAAGTTATTCACAAGGGGAAAATGTAGCATGTTCACAGAAAATATTTTGGAACATAAGTAGTGGCGTGGGGTAGTCAGTCAAACCAAGTGCCTTAAGATTTAAAAAAAACGTTTGGCATTGCTAAGAAAGAGGGAGATATGTAACAAATACACTTTAGTTCCCATGAAGACTGTCATATAGGAGGATATTCTCAAGGTCATTGGTAAAAAATAAATAGTTCTCCCAGAATTAACGATTTCGTGAACCTAGGGTGACTCTGTGCCCCGCGCGCCTCTTCTCCCGGGTGAAATATTGGTCCGTGATTATCGATGACATCAGTGCCCATAGTTATTTTTATCAATCTAGAGAAATCATGATAAAGCTTATAAAATACTGATTAAACATTATGGTATTTGTTATATCTGTCCCCAAGAAATAAATACTAGATATTTTTTCAAAATTAAACAATCATATCATCCACTCTATATATTTCTTTCTTCAAAATTTCATTCAATTTTTTATACATTAGTTATAATTCATCCATCAGTATTATTTAATGCATTTAATTTTAATGTAACAAATAAAAGAATATGAATTAATTTAATGTGTTATATCAAGTTGTTTTTCAATGTAATTAAATATCTTCTAGCATAATTATACATATATATATATATATATATATATGTGTGTGTGTGTGTGTGTGTCATATTTCATGCCTGCTGTTAAATGAAGAAAGTCGTCCTCTTCAAATATCTGTGCTTAATTGTTCATGCATAACTATTCCAATATGGCGGTCATTTGGCGCCTAATCGGATTGAACAAAAAACATCATCACAGCAAGGAGTCACCAGCCTCTCTTCTCGATTATTTTCCTATCAACGCTAGTGCGCTGTACTGTTATAAAGTTTATATATATTGCTGTGCAAATTTGCATGGAGGAGAGGCATCCGAAGACTCCAGTTATTTGAATAGTAACATATTTATTCATAAGCAAGGACAAACAGATGACTACACGAAGATAAGTTGACGTATATACACATAGAAGTATTTTAACAAGGTATTTACAAGTACTTGAAAATTCACTCACTACAAGCAAGCTGCACAGCGCTCCTGACACGGCTCTCCAGAATAGTTTCACTAGCAGGAACCCAGACAAATAAAAAGTTTCTTTGTCTTCTCGCGGTTAACGCAACGTACAAATAGATTCCGTTCTCAACTAATGGAAATTTCTAAAAAGGTCGATTCCAGAGACTTTTTAAACATTTCTTGTAGATATCATTTTCCTCCACATTTGTTGCCAAGTGTGATAAAGCTGTTAATCTTGTAACCCTGACCACATCTTCTAGGTTCGCCGTAATCTTATTTAAAGTCATGGGGGG
>BMAV01010119.1:0-61683 GCA_019973955.1 Trichonephila inaurata madagascariensis | reverse complement strand
ATCATTATTACCCCTTTAAATTTTTTACAAGAATGCATCAGCGACAAGGAAATTTAATAGTTACTGATTATTACGCTAGTCACATTTATGTGTTTTACATTATTGATTATTTAAACCTTTAATTTTAACCATGCTTAACACAATCATAATTTCTATTCATACAGTCGATTTGTTTCAAGCTCGTTCCATTTTTTAAAGTGTGTATATTTATATTTATTTCATAAATTCAACTACTTTTTTTTAAAAAAAATTACGATAGCATAATGCAGGACATTCGTTAATATTGGAGTGAGTGAGTGAATATTAACGTCACACTATTCATCTACTCGAGGATTTTTGGTGACGGACTTCGTAAGTTTGAACCATGTTCAAGTGACAAGAATGACACCTGAGCTATCACCCCTTCTACACCACACCAACGGGAGGATGTTAAAGCTCCGGAAGATTTAACGTGAATCTCCCCGCTACACGGCCGGTCTTCAGCGGGAGTAAGCTCGATTTCATAACAAGACGTTCACGATACCGTTACCTGGACCACATCAATATCGGAGAGCTAGAGGCCAAATGACCTGATAGTCCACAGGTTGGAATATGTTAAATAAATAAAAAACCTGTTTTCTTCTTAAGACTATAATGGTTTAAGAGGCACTTTGTTCATTTGGTTTTGCTGCATGAAAAAAAATGTGTATACACATATAAATTCAATTTTTTTAACTATATATCGCATAATTTTAACAACGTGTCTTCCAATCAATCTAAAATAGATATGTTGGTATAGTTTTCTTTTTTTATTTCTAATAGGGCTGATGATTGTTATTTTATCATTGCAGTCCTAGTACATTCCAGGGAGCTGGTAGCTCTTATTAAAGTATCCGACTACGTTCGGAACCATGATTTAAAAGGCATAAATGGATAATTTACATATTTTGTCACTTGATTGGAATACTGCGAATTTCTTGGACATTTTGACAAAGAATTTATTTAAAAAAAATATCTTGGCAAAACAATTAATTTGTCCTTTTTCCAAATGTTCTCTTTTTAAAAAAAGTTTATTAATTAATATTTTGCGGTATTAAGCTCAGACCTTTTGTACAAGGAGCTCAACTATGATTTTGAAAATTCAAATTATTTTCAGAGTTACAAAACCCTTTTAAATAATTATCGGCATATTTTCTTAAAATTTCTCCTCTGTTTTCGTAAAACATGGATAAAAACGACTTTCCGAGTTATGCATTTCAAAAAATTTAAGTTGAGCCTCTGTTCAGAGGTCTGAGCTGAATACAGGCAAAAATATTATACAATAGAAGCATTTTTTAGAAAAGGAGAACATTTGGGAAAAAAAGGTTTTTAAGTTAATTTTCCAAAATATTGTATTTAAATAATTTTTTGTCATAATGTCCTTAAAACAATTGCATACATATATTCTCTCTAATCTAAGTGACACTAAATATCATAAATATTATCCATTTACGCGCTTTTGCAAAATCACGGTTCCGAACGTAGTCGGATACTTTAATGCGACTCCATATAGGTAGTATACCAATATTCAAACGTAATTATGACGCCATGTGTCCTCCCAGAGGAAGGCACCTAAGTTCTGACGATGTGAAAGCTTGCATGAAAATTTAATTTTTTCTCAAGAGCTCCCAAGCAAAGCAGCAGTTCAGGGGATCTTTTACATGCGGCATGATCATACGACATAGACGCTGTGGATTTTTTGAATAATGAAAATCCACTGACTTGATCTAGGGTAGAACCTGTAAACATGGTCATTCAAGGCCAGCGCCAAACCAACTACGTCATTCTGGTAATAACCAATTAGTTGTTATATTTCATTTAATGAAATTTTCTACACTCATTTCTCTATCCTTTATTGGGTTTATTATCTTCTACTTTTCAAAACTAAAATATCATTATAAACTAAAGAGAAAAAGTGTATTATTTTCAATTCCTTCTGGGAACATTAAATTAAGCAGCCGTTCAGGCTGAGACTGTCGAAACGGTGTTCCATAAAATTAATAATTTACGGCTTTCTGCGTCGCATTTACCCTCGATGTAACAGAAAACTGAAAGCTATATTCAATCATTTGGTGAGAGAATAAGGGGAAGAAGATTATTTTTTATCACATAGATGTATGGATGAAATCCTTCTTTTTTAAAGGTAAGTTCACAGGGTTTTTTTTATTTCTAGTTTTAAAAGAATAATTTCTGAGTCAGTTTGTTTGATCTTTAAATAAAATAAATTTTGGGTAATTTTTCACGTACTTTGAGAAATTAGATACATTATTTTATTATATTTGTTCTCTTACGCCAATCTGAAAATAATTCCTCAGATTTATAAAATGAACAGAACGTTTCTTTTTTGCTGTGTTTCCAGTTTTTCGTAAAATACATTTAATTCATCAGTAGGTATAAAAAGTTCAATACTGTAACAAATTTGCATGAATATTATAATAAAATTATTTTGCTCAAAATAAAATTTAGTGATTGTAATTCATGCAAATCCTTTTATTGATTTTAAGGCACTAAGTATGAATTTCTGGAATCCTAGTAGCCGAATGGTAGCGCGAGGAATCACGTTTCCACGCCGCAGATTCGGGGCTCAAATCCTGGGCTCGGCTAGGTAGCAATCCAGCCCTTCATCCCTTCATTGGGTCGATAAATGAGTAACAACCCTGCTTGGGAACTAAGCAATGGGGGTTTTCGCGTCAGACTGACCACCTGAAAGCAACATCTGTCATGTACCTATGCACCCAATGTAACGAAGATAACGATGTTGGGCATATTAGGCATTGTCCCTTGTGGACTGTTACGCCATTGAGATTAGATTTATGTATGAATTTTTTTTTCTACATAATGAAAAAAGTTTTTTCAAACTGAATATTTAGAATAATAGAATAAACCTTATAAGAACTTCAGTTTTTAGAGTATTTGCTTGAAACAGCATACACAATTAATTGTTTAAAGAGATTTAAGTATGATGCTAATAAGTTACTGAATAAAATTTAACTAGCTTAATTAATTAAATTCTAACCAGAAATTTTCTCAGTATGAAAACCATTATTTTCGTCAACTGAACTCTATTAAAAATATAAATGTAATATAAATTTTTCAAATTTAGCAAACAGTTTCTAAACTTTTTTTTTTTTATTTTTGCCTCTGGTAGTTGATAAGTTATTTTTAATTTAATAGCGTTTTGTGATAGAGAGAATATATATATATATAAAACTGAAACTAATTAACATCTTCCCATAATATTTGAACTTTAAATTATTTTTAAATAGTTACTTTATTATTGAATCTTTCTGAAATTTGATGTTTGTAAGGATAATGCTTTAAAATTTTAGGATATGCTCTAATTCATAAACCTATAAGTATCATAATTTAATTTTTTGAGCTATGTATAGTGGTGCTATATATTGTATGCAGAAAAAATGATAATAATAGTTGTTAATGGAAATTAGATGCTTCTTTTCCAATAATGTTCCATAAAAAATTTTAAAGAGAAGTCAATGTTATTGAAAAATAATTAAAATTAGATGATGCAGTCTCTATATGTAATAAATTAAGGAAATTTTAATATATGTACGTTAGTATATGTAAGCGCGCACTAATTATTTTATTTTTAATTTAGTAAATAATTTTTTATTAGTTATATTTATAACGAAATTACGTTTATTCATAGTTAACAATGTAAACGTTTTTTGAAAATTTGTTCTTACTGTAGTACATGAAATTTTAACAATTTTGGGGTTTTTTCATTTATATTAAGAATAAAGTACACTATTGACCACATGAAATCCTACACCAAGAAGGACCAGAAATATCTTGTGAAATTTATTTGGTAGATAACATGTTGCACAAGTATTAAACGATTAAAATTAAATCATCTTGTGACGTGTGGATGGTAACAAAATCAGTAGTTAGTGTAGCCACCATTATGGCTATACTCACTGCTACACGCCTCGGCATAGGATCAGAGAGGTTTTGGATGTATTCTTGGTGTAGAGCAGTGCAACTGTCTTCCACATATTGCCAAAGTTGATCTGGTGTACAGGGAGGGGATGTTTCCCAGGCCAGTCGCAGTGCAAACATGGACCACACATTTTCGATTGGTGATAGATCGCGAGAACAAGCAGGTCATTGAAGCAATTCAATTTGATGAGTAAAAGAGAACTTGAACATTGTGTGTCACGAATGGTCACGCATTATCCTGTTGGAATACGGGTGAGGCAAGCGCTGAATGTATGGAAGGACCATAAGCTCCAACACCTCAGTGACGTAGCGATGGTTGTTCGGTTTACCGGCAATGCGTACTAGAAAGGTGCGGCAGTGAAATCCAATACCACCTGAAACCATGATACCGAGTGTAGGACCAGTGTGGCAATGCATAACGCAACAGTTCAACAGCCTATTAAAACGGTGTCTCCAAACACGAATCTGACCATCGTGATGTTGCAGGCAGAAGCGGGATTCGTCAGAGAATACAATGTAGTTGTCCATATCCACCTGTCATCGCACCACTGGTGGTGCCAAACCCTGTGGTTTCCAGTCAAGGGTAAAGGAAGCAATGGATGCCTTGAGAACATTCTACTCAACTGTAAATGGTGCTGAATGGTAGGAGTGGGCATCGAATGATGCGTAACAGACTGAATTTGCTGTGCTTTGGTTTGTGATAAGGCTGTGGCGTTATTCATCACTACCATACACATAAAACCCTCTGAAATCAATAAATGAGGTTAAAATACTTTAAAATTAAAATACAGGACAATAAAAATATAAAAATAAAAATTATAAAATGCATTAAGTGCAAGAAAAACAGCTTCAAAGACGGTGCAGGCACCGATAATGAAAGCAAAATTTCGGTCTTTGAGTGGGCGGGGTGAGGTTGGACCAATGGGAGGGCAGCTATCTCGGTCATTGAAAATGGATAAAACACAGAATGAAAAAAGAAAATCAGAAACAGCTTATTTAAAAGCTAATAAAAAATAAAATACTTAAAAAAAATAGAGGAAGATCATGAAAAATAAAACGGTTTGTCAAATTTAAATTTTTCCCGAAAAAAATTTTTAAAAGTGTATTAAACCCAAATTTGGGCGAACTTCTGGGAATTGAAGCCAGGACAAAACATTAGGAATGCGCTACTATGACCGCTAGACCACGGGTGAATTCTGGAAAGAGGTGAAGTAAGATTTTAAGATGAATACTAAGAATATGTGGAAATAAAAAAATTACATGAAGATTTCTAAAATGTACCCCTTTTGTTACCCATATAACATTTGCTCCCCGCCAGTAAAATTTCCCGGGTAAAAATCGGCCCAGCCCGTTTCAGAGTTTAAAAGGAATATACAGACTGACTGACAAAAATTTTAAAAATTGATTTTTTGATATAAGTACCGGATATACTTTTAAATGCATTTAGTAAAAGGCTGTTAATTTCTAATTACAAACAGACACTTCATCTTTATTTATATGCATAGATATATAGATAGAGAACCATTTCAAAAGGCTTGAGCGTATCTGATTTAATTTATATATTTATTCTTACACCGAAATTTTCTTGCCACTGCTGCAATATAGCAAACTGATATTATTGCATATATATGTAAATGTTAAAAGAATAAAAATAACATTTAGCACATTTTAATCAAAATACACTGAACCACTGATTTAGGGATATCAAGGTTTATGCAAACTGTGTATCACAAGCAGTTAATTGTGATTGATGCAGCGATAAATAAACTTATTTGGGAAATAATATATAATTTATTCGAAAACACACAGGACTCGTCCATATAGTCCTTACAATTATGAGAGAAATAAACCAATTCCATCAGAATTTCCTCAAAAATTAAACATTCCTTTCTTTAAAAAAATGGCATGAAACTTATTGGAAGTTATTGCAATAAAAGGGATTATTAAATTAATAATTTTCGTTCGAAACCATGCACATAATGCTAAATGCCAGCTTGAAAAAAACACATACATTCGAAAATAAAATACCAAAAACTCACTAAAATTCAACATGTACTAAAAGAACTTTGAAATTCAAATGGTTTTCCTCAGTTTGCGTTTCAAAAAGGTTCTGCTCTTTGTTATAATTCAACATTTTATTTTTGTCCTGATGAAAATGGTTAATATTTATTTAACTAAATACGAAAATTATTTCAGTTTAAATGCGGTCGCAGTATTATACAAAAAAAAAAAAAAAAAAGAAAACTATGTGTGTCGGCTCCGGTGCACGACTAGAGTTTACTCCTTAAGTGTAGTTGTCTTTCATTATATAATATGCACAAACATGGTAAATAAAAAGGGTTAATATAATACCCCTTAAAAATACTTTTATGATAACATTACAAATTTAACATAGGTATTATATATCATTTATTCTATTTATATTTTTCATATTAATTCTTAAAATAATATATATATATATATATATATATAAATTTCATAAAAAAAATTCTTTTTTCATAGTATATATTTTTTATAACCCGCGGTCACTGCGCCTGTTTTTGCTACCTTTGTTACTGCGGGGGGTAGAGAACACCCCCAAAATTTTAACGCGTGTATTTAATTATAAAAATAAAAATTAAGTCATTATGATACATATTTATAAAGTACAAGATGTGTTTTGTATTATACAAATAAAATTATTTAATTTATTGCACACAAATGAGACTAACAAAATTAATTTAAACTAAACATACAAAATTTTCATTTTAAAACACATAAATTTTATATTTTTTCATAAACCAGTAAAACGTATATCCAGTAATAAATATACCTTATAATTAATGAGATAATGATATGAAAGTATAGAAAAATAATATTTTAATCATTTCCATACTTTCAGAGCAGACTGTATACAAATGCTCAACTTCTCGCGGGAATTCTCAGCCCTCCAAATAAACTTTTCAAGGTCATTACATTCCAACCGTTCCTTAAAGAGGGATTGCATCACGCCTGAAGGTTCAATGACCTAAAATGTGCAGCTGCAGAAAAAATCGTGGTTCTGCACATTCTTTTTAGAAATCTGGGAGGATTTTCTTGTTGCTGGGGTGTAGAGAACACCCCGCGCGAGTGATCTCGGGTTAAGAAAGTTGATTTACTTCACTATTAACATCACTTTGAATATTAATTACATTAATACTCTCATCATTATTAATCACTGTGACAACAGAACGTCGGTAGTTTTACAAATCGTGAAAACATTGCATTAATGATTGTATGATACCTAGTTGCCCTAGTGCTCTACCAGAAACAAAATCCAAATTAAGCTCTGATTTTAATTGCTCTAATCTCAATCCTTCACCTTTATCAAAATCAATATTACAATCGCAGCAAAGTATGAGTGGAAGTACACTATACTTTTTTTATTGTTTCTTCAGTATCTTAGAACCACACCTTCTGCATATGCTAAATTTCACCTTCATTATTTATATATTTATATATGACAGGCCCCAGGCCTGCTGGTAAAATGAGGAGGGCATCATCTCTATAATAACGTCTTTATTTTGCTTCAATCACATAAAATCCAACATGACGGTCCTTTGGCGCGCAACCGAGTAGAACAATAATAAACACTTCGGTGAAGAGTCACCAGCTAAGCCTTTTCGAGTATGCGTTTTCCTTCGTCAGTTCTCGCTCCACCTTTAAATAGGCTTATTTAGCCACAAATCCTTACGCGATGGTAAAGAGTTCGCTCTATTTTTATTTATTACTTGTTTAATTTTGAAGCTAAACTTTTCTAACCTGACACACACATATATATATATATATATATAAAACAAGAAATTCTCTTAGAATTTAAAATAATAAAAGGGATTTCAAATCTTCATTATTTACATTCACCATAAACTAAAGACATTTAAAATTATAGAAACGCTTTAACATTTGGTTCTTTCCAGTGTTTTAAAAAAATCATTTTTGTATCTGTAAAGAAACACAAATACAATTTTCCCACATTTTTTTACTCTCAAAATTTTGTGATTTTTATTTGTTATAGTCAACCTCATCTGCTTGTGTAACTCAGCAGTAGATGTGATTTGGACTGTCTAGTTAAGGTGGAACGGATTAAATTCATTACTTGCGAGAAAGTCGTTTAGCTCAAAAACCGGTATTCAAACCCAATGTAGCCAGTAGACGAAACAACAATAAACGTATAATGCGAATTTTTTTAGTCTTAATTTTTTTGAGGGCTTAATTTTTTAAATTATACTTTCCAAATTTCTTACATCGATAACAAAGAATGTGTGTGGTAATTTTTAAACAAAAAATAACAGCACAAATTAATTGTTGCAATAAGAGTAATGGATAAGAAACACAAAACCTTTTTTTATTTAAATCCGTAATGTTTAAGCAATTATTTCAATTTTTGGACAGAACACGGATAATAATGTGTGACATACAGTAAAAAGTTTCATGTGATTATTTTTATGAATGACGAAGTTATTAATGTTTTATGCTAATTTTGAGAATTTTTGTGAAAAATCTTAAAAAAGAAAAAAAAGTTTCCGGTATTTAGATTTTAAATCACTGATTCTAAAAGACCAAAGTATGAACTTTTTAGTACAGAATATCGATTCATTACAATGATAAAAAAAACTGTTACTGTTACAGGCTTATTACAAGAAATTGGGGTATTATAAGAAACCAACATATTTGTTTCTTTATAATAATAATTTCTCTGTTGGGATTTGAAAATTTAAATTTGAATATTAATAATCATTCACCAATTTCTCGTGACAACCATTTGCTTAAAAAATGACAGCAAAACAATAATTTAGTTTATTGAAAGTGGCAAAAAAAAAAATACAAAAATACAAAAATCAAGTGTCCTAAAAATAAACAAATATAGAATTTTTCAGAGTAAATATAAGGCTCAATTTTAAAATAAAGAATAATGATTATTGTTTAAATAACAGCTTTAAATCGATCGTTTTTCTTTAAAAAGATACGCTTTATGGGACGAAAAGTGGAGGTGCCTCTTCGGAGTGTAGAACACATGACTTATGGATTCAAAGCCCAGTAACATAACCACAGCACAAATGGATCACTCCTTTCCGGAGGCTGTTACTGGCTTATTGAGTTCACGATAATGTACTCAAGTACCTGCTTTCTTCTACCTGCGATTTAGCGCATGCGCATAACACAGCATAACGCATTTTTGTTTGATTGATTGAATATTAACGTCGCACTGTTCAGCTACAAGAGGGCTTTTGGCGACGGACCACGTAATTTTGAACCATGGTCAAGTGATGTTGAAGACACCTGAGCTGGGACCCCCCTCTCCTAACTACCACACCACACCAATGGGAGGGCGTTACAGCTCTCGACAGATTTAACGTGCATCGCTGCCCTATACGGCGGGTCTTCAGTGGTACTGGGCTCGAACTCGTGACAAGGCAAGCCACGATCCGATACCTATACAACTCGGCTACCGCGGCCAACGCATTTTTGTTAACGCTTGTACAAATTTCACTCCTCATAATATTTCCATACCGAGGGTTTTGTATGAAAATCGATTCTTATAGAGTAACTCCCCCCCCTAAAAAAAAGAGGGGGATTTGACAAAATTTATTTATAAATTACTTCATTTTTTAAAGTTTATAAGGTATAATTTTTTTTTAGTTGATGGTATTTAGTTATATTTTGAAATGTATTTTTTTTTATATAGCCATCTTTTTTTTTTATTTTTAAAGTTATCTTTTTATATCTGGTTCACTCTTAAATTTTGATCGTATTTTTTGTGTTGAAAGTGTTCGTTATACGCCGGGATGTACGCGGATGTACCCTACATGCTTCAAGACAGTGAGAATACACGTATTTTACTCAGATTCTATTGATAATGTATCCATTTAACCGATAGTATAAATACAGGAATAAAAATGTTTGCACTTCATTAAGATTCTGCTGACATTGGTTTGAAGCTAGATACTTTTTCTACGAAGAAAAGCTGAAACCATGTTTTTTTTAGAGCATTATACGAGAAAAAAAATTTTCCTTTTCAGGCTTGTTTAAAACAACTAGAATAAATTAAATTTCACTATCATTGTAAACAAAACAATGATTCAGAAGTCAAATAAAAGAATTGAGTCTCTATTTCAAAAAATAAAACCCCGTATCTATAAGAAAAAAATAAGACTAAAATGCTGAATCCACTCTTGAGATGTAAAATTCTGTTATCCATTTTAAGGATTTTTTGTGAGTAGCATTCAATATTCAAAAAATAAAAGTTCACTGTTCGAGTAAACCATTTTCATTTAGGGAAAATAAGAACGAAGTTGTTAAAACTAATGCCAAGACCAAACAAAAACGTAACTGTTCTTTTTGACGTTATTTTACAATAAATAAACAAAAAAACATTGAGTACAAAATAGGAATAATGAAATATCTCACAGAAAAAAAAATGAACAACGAATTTACCGCTTGTTTTTATAAATGCATAAATCGAGTTATAAACAAGAAAATTGAGTATAAGAAATTATTAGCTACGTTATAATATATATTATAATAAAGATGAGGAAAGAATAATGTTATTTCCCAGCATATTTTAAACCACTAAGGACAGCTATCAATTTTTGTCTTTTTATAGGAAATTGAATGCTCGGAATGGTTTTCTGTTTATAAGAAAACTTTTTCAATAATCTACATTAATATAAATGGGATTTTTTTTTTAAAAAAAATTAGTGTTCAGCAGTGGAAAAATGAAGAGAAAAAATTATGAAGTTTTCTTTTTTTCCTTTTGAATTAGAGTAGCATTCAATGAGACATAACCCCCCTTCCCTTTAATTTATGTTCTTTTTATTTCTTAATCATGCATTTAAGGCAAGCCTTTTTCGTATACTTTGTGAAAAATTATCTAAAGATTTAGAAGGCATTTAGTTTTTATTAAACATACGCTTTTTTATAATTCATATCTTTAATTTTCCTCACACATAAAACTAATAATGAAATTGCTATTTTTCCAAAACTGTTATTTCATAAGAAAATTATTGATTTTTTTTATGCATCATAAAATGCAAAATTAGCTCTGTTTTTTTCTCATAAAATGTTATTGAAAAGCAAGCAAGAATTATTTCTTTTCTCTGTCATACGTACAAAAACATATATATTTGTATGTGTGCAAATAAAAAAAATTTAATGGATATAGTTTCGCTTTTTATGATATTTTGCATTGTCCTTTTAAAATAAAAGTATTATTTTTCTTACTGACATCTTAATATTTGCCATATCTCTAAATCCTTTAGTAATTTTATAATTAGTTTCACTTTATTTTTGTGTCTCAAATTAATCCTCATTCTGTTTTACTCAAGTCAAAATCATGATGTCTGAATTTTTATTTTTATAAATGCTTTGATTTTACTTTTATTTAATGATTAACGATTTTTTATGTGAATTTCTTAACAATATTTTGAGAAACACTGTTATTTTTTTATAAAAGAACATAATCTCAAATTTTCTTATTAGTTAAGGAATTTCAATGCATGCAATTTTCTGAATCATTTCAAACTAGTAAAAAAATATGTATTAAGACATTAAGACATTCAATAGAAATATTAATGTTTAATCCGAAAGGTTTTGTTCAATCTAAACATTAAATTTTATGTTATGTAATATTTATATAAATTACTAACATACAATATAAGTAAATTAAACGCAATAAATCATATTGTTTACAAGCTAATAATTATAAGGAAACAGTTAGTCAATTTAGAAATAGTAAAGAAGAATATAGTAAATATTACAATATGTTTGTCCCTTAAAAGTTTTTACTATGCCTAATTTTTGTATTGTATTACAGATTATTTTGGAATTGTCTCTTCCACAGATCTTCCATGATATGCCTTTAAGGTACCCGACTGCTTGTGACAACTTTTTTTTTAAAAATGGAGATATGGGTATTTTTGTGATTTTAGATTTATTTAGTATATTTTAAGGAGAAAATCCTAAAATTGAAAACAGAAAAAAAATTATTATTGTTAAAATGGGAAAACACTGGTGAAAATGTGCAAAAAACTGCATAAACGGGAGCCGATATGTACAAGAATTTTATGAACAAATTCACGTTTTTTCAAGTTTGATGTATTACATTGTTATTCATGTTTGAAATGACCTTCAGGATAAGAGACATTTTTACTTTTACAAAAACTAGAGCACTTTATCTTAAGGATTATATGAAACTGCTGAAAAAAACCCAGTGATTATATTCATTTAAAGAACTCTAAATTTTGAAATAAAACAGTGTTTGATACATCTGAAAGTTAAAACACATCTACTGTTATACAGTACTTAAAAAAATTTCAGCAAATTATTTTCAAAACATTTTGGGCAATCGCCGTCCACGTTTGAGCTTTTCGAAAACAACACATTTCGAGTAAAACACATTTTAATGTTTGACATCTTGTGTATAGTTATAGCATCTTCTTTTACTAAAACATCTGTAGTTTTGTTCTAGTGAATGGAAAATAAAAAACTTGGCATGTTTATTAATATAATAAGATGGTCTATAAAATAAAATCATAAGAAAATTAACCAATTTTTGAAAAAAATCATGATTTTAGGGTAATCGGATACCTTAAATAACAGGTTTGATATTAAATCACTGCTGACTGTAGTACATGATATATGAAACTAATTCATCACTTATTAAGTTCAAAAGATGATAGATTTGCTGAAAGCAATGTTCGAATTTTTGAAATCTTATGAAAGTATTGAAGGTCACTGATTTAGGTAAGTATTCAAGGTCACTGATTTAGGTAAGTATTCAAGGTCACTCATCACAATTTCACTAATTTAGTTTTCCATGAGGATCCAAATTAAATCTCTGGATACTAACCTGTGTGTGAATATTGATCTTTTTTAGTTTTCTTAATAATTGAATCCTTTTTTTTTAGGTAGCAGTATAATTGTTAGTCTCACCTCCGCATTTACCGTTTACTGAATTGGCGGTCAAGGGAAGAAAACTTGGGTTTCTCTTAAGTTCGTTTCACCATCACACGTTCATTTGCTTACTCCGGTTCAGGTTAAAAAATTTTGACGGTACTCAAAGGTAGGTCAGATTTATTTTCGCTTGAGTTGTAAGCGCCATAACATGGTCTATTTTGAACAATGAAATTGTAAACACGCGCAGTTGAATAACAAGATTTAAAATAATAGTGGTGAAATGAAGTTTTAACCAGCGGTTTGCTTTCACTTAATTTTGGTAACTGAACTACTAATATCGTAGTGTGGTGATTGCGGCGGTTATTACTTGAAGCACTGAATGAGCTATATCTTCTGACTATATTTTTCCAACTTTGTATCTTCTAATGCCAATAGGTACAAAATATATTTTAACTTACTTTAATAATTCTATATTGTACTCAAACGAATTCTAACGCTAAAAATGCATGAAATAATTTTTACTGCTCGAGAACTAGAAAATAATTTTTGTTTGGCTTAAAAAATTAGATGAATAAGCTAAACTAAAATCAATAAAAAAATGGAACAGTTTTATTTATTTATGGAATAGAGAAAGATGCATTTTCGTTTCCTTTTTTTTAAATAATAAATACATAAATAAATCTAGAACTATTTATGGCATAAAAATAATTCTGTAGAAAAGTTTGGTGAGCAATTTTAAGGAATAATTAACTTGTTAGTAAAGACTTATGTCTCTCGATTTGTGTTGCTAATAGTTTTTATTAAAATAAATTCCTGAATGAAATATCTCAGAGAAAAAAAATCATGTTAACACTCACACTTGCACATACCAAGTGTCAAAAAAAGTTTTTAGAAAGACAGACTTTTTTATCACTTATGAATGATTATAATTGATGGTGCACTCTTTTAACCTCTTTTTTCTTATCTGTTCTCTTCCCCTGAAGAATTTGGCGCCTGTCAGAAAAACTCTGTTAAAATGATGAATGACTTCATTCTTTACATATATATCTTTACGCAGTATTTACATAAGCCAAGCTTGGAGAAAAGCCAGCTTTTCGTATGTTTCTTTTGACAAACTTTTGATACTTGCATCAAAATGCTAATGTCATACAACATTTAAGCTATACAGTATTTATCATAATATTACTATTTTATTTGAACACTTCTCAAAAGCTTTTCCAATGACGAAAGCATAATTTTGTACTCATATGGTTCACTTCAAAATCTGAGTATTTGAGCATTTAGCACTGTCTGAAAGTGTAGAAGCTATTTTTGTGAGTGAGTTGTTCCTCTAATAAATGACAAAATCAAAGTTTTTGTCTTGTGAAATGATTGTCTCTTATGAATACAATTTAAAAGATGAAAGTAAATTGAAAATAAACATGAATATAGATTTTCTTTTTCTACAAATTCTCTACGCAATACGATTTTTCGATGCGTTATTCTGTAACTGTTTATAAATAGAATAGTTGGTTTCCCTTCATTTTGAGAAACTCGTGATTTTGAATTAAATTTGTTTTATGTTCTTCCATTTATATTGCATTATTGTTATTTTATTATTATATATATAATTATTTTTTATTTGAGTTTGAATACCAATAGGATTCAAAAGAGCATACCTTGTACATGATCTTATTTAAGTGGATATGAAATAGCAAAATCTCCAAAACACTACATTTCCTTATTTTTTACATGGTTATCTACTCTACCTCTGCTTAAAATCCCTCATTGATATGATAAGTGATAAGTTTAGAAAAGATTCTGACGGTAAAAAATGAAATTTGCAGGCATAGCTTAAAATATTTCAAACTGCGAATGGCTGTATTATAAAAAGAATAATAGCACAGTGTGTGGCTGTAGTTCATCATTTAATTAATAATTGAGTTTATGATGCCCTTTAACTTAGTGCAAATCTGAAATATTTTTTAATAATTGATTCATTCGTTGTATGTGTGAACATGTGCTCAAATTTCAAAGTGGTCTAAAGATTTCTTTAGCTGGGTACCTAAGGAAAAGTAAAGAACTTGCAAAATTTTAATACAGCGTTTCTCAAACTGTGGAGTCCAGACCTAGTGGGGTGTGAAAACTTTACAAGGTTGAGGCGAGCATATTAAAAAGTCGAAAACAAAAGATTATTTTTAAAAAAATTATTTATTTGCTGAAAGTAAACAAACAAGATACATTCTGACAAAATAAAAAATGAAGTACACATTTACACTGATATAATACACTTATAAATGTATCAGTAGTGCGCAATGTATTTAACAATACTAAATTAAGAACAAGTTTAAAAATTACCAGTGACCCCACATGGACTTGCCAAGTTACCACTTATCTGGATAATTTGTTTGCGGCTTGATTTGAGGTTTAAATTTTTTTTCCGATTTAAAAGTGCGTGATTCGGTCCCTAATGCCACCATTTTCCTTGAAAGCCCACGTATGTGAAGTGGGGGTGGGCAATTCACAATGAGCAAATTCTCTGAAATAAATAAATCCTTCGCAAACACTGTCAATGCTCTTTTATTGCATTCCAAAGCCTTCGGAATTGTTTTATGGATAGTAGCGCTCAGAAAAGATTGTATTTCCGAAAGACGCATATATACGTCTGGGGCAATTAATGTTTTCACTCTGCGAGACGTTTATATACGCCGGTGACACTTAATAGGTTAAAGTCGTACTGTAGCATTTGCTTCAAATTATGGTATCATTGAATTCAATACGTTGTTATTGTACGGAACGGGGGCGCGATGAAAACTCTGATTGAATATTGGGTTACAACATTGAAAGTTTGAGAAGCACTGTTTTAATAGCAGACCTTACTCCAATAAAAATAACAGATTTTTCTAATTAAAAAATTACCACAAAATGTCTCTGGAAGCCTTTCATCTACTCAAACTATTAATTATAGTGGGAAAAAAACTTATTGTGCATTTAAGTACAGTGTATGTAGTGTAGCTTATTGTGGATAGCGGTTTTAATTCGTCTCGTAATAAGCGACAAATAATTAGCTAATACTTTGCAAGTATTTTAAGCTCAAGTTTATTTGTTTTTTGTCTTGAGCAAATTGCTCCATTTCTAGTTCTATTTTAGTTTTCAGTTTTAAACATGTACGAAACTAATTATATTAATGCCAAATGTATATATAAAGGCTTTAATTTAAACATATAAATACTATAATGTTGAAAAAAAACTGGAAAGAATATAGGGAATACGGGACTACACAGATATTTCTATTGATAACTAACACATAAAGCAATAATACCTGTAATCCAACGAAGCAAAAAAAGAAGAGACAAAGTATTTTTATGCAAACTTACGTTCATGACGTCAGGAACCAAGCAAAAAGGAGAGCTGTAGAGCAAAGATCGTTATTTCCTAAAAGCTGCTTATTTCGTTCTCTTAGGTGTAACACGCAATTCCTCAGGATTCGTTTTGAGAAAAAGTGATTAAAAAATGTCATAACTATGTTATTTACCATAACCCATGGTTTAGTGAATAATTGAGAGTCTTGAATCTTTGCAAATATAAAGAGCTGCATTGAAATCTGTTGAGTGGATAGCTAAAATTACGAAATTGATTCTAAGAAATAGGGAATGTTACATGTTGAACAACGCAAGGTTCCACACACTGCTATAGCAACTTATGATCGGCATCATCTGTTAACAGTTCAAAAGACATTTTTTAGCAAGTAAACTGAAGTTATCCAGCCACACTGTCTGGAAAAGTTTAATCAGTATGATTTTACGCACGTAGGTACTGATGTACACACATTCAATTGACAACAAGACAACGTTCAGTCTAAAAGATATTACTGTTGAACAGCAAGAATGGATGTAACGGAATTGGAGACTGGTGTTGTTTAGTGACGATTCTTGATATAGTTTATTGTGTGTTGTTGTTATGTTGATCTCTTGGAGCAGGATAGCCTACACCAAGTCCATTTGACCTTTCCGCATAATAGTGTCACACACCAGGTCTTTCTCTTCATACAACTGTCGCAAGGAAATCCCCCAGCAGTCCAGAAGATGAGTAGGAGAAGAAGAGAGAGAGCAGGAACAGGTAAAGAAAGACTTTACCCCCTGCACAAAAGTCATACTACGCAAGTGACCGCTTCTAAAGCGAGCCAGGGCCGTCTGATGAGCCCTGGAACTCTTTCACTGTAGAGATAGGCCAGGACTCTTAGCTGCGTACCAGTGGTGAGCAGGAGGGTTTTGCCAAGTCAAATTCATTTTAGTTCTTTGGAGGGAATGTGTTTCCGAATGGCTTAAGACAGTGGAACTGGGGTTAGAGGGATCACAACCCCTACCAGCCAGCTCCTCAGCTGCTTCGTTCCCAGGTACACCCACATGTGATGGTATCCACTGGAGACATGTCTATTGTGTATCACTCTAAACGTTATGTTAAGGAGGAAAGGGGCACTCGAAATAATTCCATATTCCTCTTCGTGAAATATCAGGGTAAGGACGAGGTGGTCTATGATAGTATCAACTGAAATCAGGAAAGGCAAGATATTTAAAACTCGTGTCGTAGTTTACCCGACAGCGATTTGATATTTCTTTCGTATGCCATGATTCCTTCCTTTGTATCATGAAAATACCAGAACTCATACAGCTTCCGGAGAGCATGCTTGAAGCTGAAAGAACATAGCGCATGGAGAGACTAACCCACTCTCCTGATCTATATCCTTGGAATGCACTCGAATAATAATTTGCAGTGAGCTCAATGTCTTCATGTGGAACTTAAGAATCGTACTGCTTCAGGAAAGGAAGGAACATTATTTCCCCAAATCTTACAGATAACATCGTCGTTTCTTTAAAAGACAATTGTGTAATGGTGTTATTTGTTACGAAAGACCATGCTTTGTTCTGAATTACAAGTAACCAAACTATCATCATGGCTTATCGTTTTCATATTCTTCTTATGGTTTCAAACAATTAAAAGTACTATATATTTTTTAGCTTTCTTTTTTGAAATATATTTTAATGCATGCGAATCTTCCGTATTATGCTGATGCATGGCTGTTTCGTACTGTTTTCCTCACTTATTTTCTTGCTTTTTTAATTGTGTTAAGTATCATATAAATGATAAATACATTATTGTAAACATATACCCCTATTTATAAACGTTGCATATCTTCAGTTAATATCACTATCTTTTTACTGTGTATTTTGGTCTCTCTCTTTTTACACATCTTAAACGGATTTAGGATAATGTGAAATGCATACCTTTTTTGGGTACGAATCGTACTTTTCTTGCACAATTTTTCAAGAAAAACATTAACCGTGTTAAAATTTGAGTTAGGTTTACAAAATGAACCTAAAATATACAATGATTTTTTTCCTTTCGAAATTCAGACATACTGTTATATTGAATTGATATAAATTTGCTCCTGAGAATAAAAAAATTTTCAAAGTAAGAGCTTCGTGAAATCTATCTTTGTTTGAGAGGAATAAAGCGAATCATTTTTTATTAATATTTATTAAAAAGGGCAATCTCGATGTTAAAAAAATTATACAATGTTTAGATAAGAATAGAGTATCCATAACTTAAGCAAACAATGCATTTTTTTATTTGATTGCATTGTTTTCGGCCAGCTATTAGACATTTTTCTTCACTTCAAGTGAAAAAGACGTTACAAGTAAAGGAATCATATCCATATATTTGTGTCGTATTTTCCACTACTTCAAATGCTTCGGAAATATTATGAAAACATTTGAATGATTATGACTCCTAATTTCTTTTTATATAATTATGACATTAAATTTACAAGAAAAATGTGCCCAGAACGTAGTTTCTGTGTGAAGTAAATCCAAATTAAAAGTGTAGTCAGAAATTTCTGAAATAAAAAGATAGGACTGAAGGCTGAAAAAAATTCATCTTATGAAAAAAATGTAGATGTTAATGGCTTCTTCAATTGCTGGTATCACTTGATTGATTTTTTTAGAAAAAATACTTTTCCGAGTTTTCTTTTCCTTATCTGTTTTGGTGTAAAATTGATCTTTAATTAGTTTCATGAGTGATATTAAAAGTAACGCATTTTTAAACATTTTTCGAAACTTATTTAGTAACCAATTGCATCTTAAAATTTAATTATTGATTTCAAATTCAATGCTCTGAAAACTATAATTACATAAACTACAATGGCTTTTAATTGAACCCTCTGAAAATCATACCCTCGGATACAAATAAGATATTTTAATTCATTAAGAAAGTTGTTATTTTTTATAAATTAGGAATAATTCGAATTCCTTAGGTGCATAAAGTTGGTTGATGTAGTATGATGTGTAATTTAGTTTTTATGTAGTATTTGAAAATGATTAGACAGCAGTTAACCATTTAATGATTAGAAAAAAATTACCAATAATAGCATGCAGAAAACCCTTTTGAAATTAAATTAAAATTTCATTATCGTTTTAATTCAAATTCTTTTTCTGCTTGCTCCTTCTACAATTTTCTGTTTTAGCAACAAATTTTATCTAAAAATTTATACAAGTCTTTTAAACTTCTTTCAAATTACAAAGATTGTGAATCCTGGAAAACATAAACATAAAAAAACAAAAAACATAAAAAATAATTTGCTGATTTCCTTACCTACTTTAATAGCATATATGTATTTACATAAATAGTTATAAGACGAAGCACTATTAACTACCAAAGTAACATTTATTGTTAATCGACTCGATAATAAATTTTAATGTGAAGCACTAATTTATTCATGTATATTCTTATAACTCATTGAATAATAATTCCTATTCGTAATCTGAGTATAACTGAACACAAGATGAAACATCCGTGTACTACAAAGGAAATTACGATTCACTAGCTTAATAATATGTTTATTGCATGGATATGAGATGGTCCAATGCACGGAAGAACTGTTATATTACCTTTTGTAATTGAGACTTCAATGAACGAAATTAAAATATAAATACTTCGTTTAGATTACAACTAAATTTAGAAGATATGAGAATAGTATATTCTGTGTGTACGGAATAGTAATTTATATTATGTTGAAAATGGTTTCCGAAGTGGGTATATCTATACCATGGTTCGTAAAATGCTTTCAATACAGTAAACGTCAAATGCTTCCGAATTAATCCCAGAGAATCAATCCAGAAGAATAACCTTTCATTTCAAAAGTATAGTATGCACACGTTTTATGAATATTCATATAAGGAGCTAAGAATCAAATATATGATTTAGATAACTTATTGAATATAATAGAGTACAAATTAGCATTCACGAAACCACAAGCCTGTATAGACTCCAGAAAAAATACATGATAAATTCCTAATGGATATTTTTCAAGTCATGTAAAACAAATACTGATGATACAGATATTTAATGTAATTTATGAAGTATGGCTGAGTGAGGGATGTTAATTAACTTAGCCATTTGAAACAACACAAGGGCAATTGGACGAATGTTAATAGGAACCGATCTTCCCCGAAGATGGTTTAGACCTACAAACCGATCCCCTAAGAAACCACCACCTCAAAATTCATTCATTATTAAATAAAACAAAAATTTACATTTTTATAATAGAAACAACACAATAAAATTCCTTAATACAAATTAAAGGTAACTGCACGAAATATATACATAATAAGATAATCCAAATATACAAAGCAAAAATTATAAAAAGAAACATAAAGCGTAAGAGAAGGAGCAAATAATATGCATAATTCCTGCATTCTTATAAATACATAGCAAATAATAAAATTATCTAATAAAAATGCTCCTTACAGACACAAAAACAAAAGGGATGAAACAGAAAATATTTAAAAAATATTTATTCAAGTTCATGCCATCACTCCCTGTCCATTCGTTCCCCTTTTTATTTGTCCTCCAGTTTTAAAACAAAAATGATTGAGCCTCAAAAGGAAAATGATACACATTTAAGATCCCTCACTCTTGAAAAAAAGAAAAAAGGAAGAAAGAAGCAGTAAAAAATTTATAGTGAAAAGAAAAGAGTAAAAAAAAGAAATTATTCAATTTTATTGGAGATATATTTTGCTGTTTAAAAACAAGAAATTCAGTTCAAACGAACACTCGGACTGTTAACCCAGAGTTGAACCAGGAAACAGCATTATATTGTGTGAGAAATAAAAATAGGATTTAAAGGTTGAGAAGTCTCTCTGATCCAGAGTTCCGTGAACTCATTCCACCATAGGGGAACCACTTGTGTTCACATAAGGGCAGCAATCCAATCTTATTTAAGGAATTTTGTTCGCGTAATTTTGGAACACAGCCAAGTGCCTACGACAATACCTGAGCTAAGATACCCCTTTCCAAACTATCAATCCCAGTCAAGGGGAGGACTTTAAACCACGTCAGATTTAACATGGATAAGCCCCTTTCCATACAGCTTTCAGTAGCACTAGAGCAGGGGTGTCAAAAACGCGGCCCGCCGATTGTTCTAAAAAAATGTTTAAATATCAGATTTTTAAAGGTTTTCATCTTGTATTTGGTAGAAATTTATATATATATATATATATATATATATATATATATATATATATATATATATATATATATATATATATATATATATATATATATATATATATATATATATATATACATATATCTATACACATAAATAAAAATGAAGTGTCTGTTTGTAATTTGAAATTAACAGGTTTTTACTAAATGCATTTAAAAGTGTATAAGGCACTTATATGAAAAAATCAGTTTTTAAAATTTTTGTCTGTCTGTCTCTTCCAGCTAATCTCTGAAAAGGCTGAACCAATTTTGACGGAACGTTCAATGGCAAATAGCTAATGTTATAAGGAGTAACTTAGACTACGTTTATTTTAGGAAAAAAATTAGGGTTCCGTGAAAATAAAATTAAAACCAATGAAATAGTGAGCAATATCCGATTCAAATATGGATTATTTATTTCAATAGGGGAAACTTTTTTGTTTGATTATGTTGCTGCTACTCGTGACATTTCCGTCATGTCCTTTGATCCTAATGATCTTACAGTCCTTAACTGCATTGTCAAAGGTCATGCGTCCCTTTTACCCCTTGCTCAACAAAAAAAAAAAAAAATAATAAAACAAAAAGAAACACATAGATTCACAAAGTAGAAGAATGACATTACAATCTAAAACATGATAAATAAAGTCTTTGAATATCACGCAAAAATAATGGATTTCTTTTTCCCCAACCTAAAATTATATAAACATTATTATATCATATATGTCTGCATACATGAAAAATAATGAAAACAATTATAATAATTCCCCTCTGTTTTAAATTTTCTCTCCAATAAATGTTTTTAGTGCTCCAAATCTGATATAAAGTTACATATTTTTAAGTGCTCCCCACGAGATTATAATGTGTTTCCTAAGTTGCCCGCAAGGTCATTTGGGTTGGCTACCCTGCACTAGATTTCCAGTTCATGAAACGCCGGTTACAAACTTATGACCATGAGCATCTGTGAGCTTAACCCGGTCGATGCAGTTTAGGAGGATAGAGAAATGACACAAACTCAAAATGTGTATCTTATTTTTAAAATGGTATTTGCTGCTTAATCCTTCCACGAATAAGGGAACCATTCTCCACCTCACCCCCCTCTCACTTAAAAATTGGTGATTGTCATATTTAATTATAATATAATGTGCATTTTTTATCCAGAATATCAAAATATAACGTATGCTTAACGCAATTATATAAACGGTAACGTTTAGGTTAATCAACTGGTCCAAACGATAAAAAATTAAAGTGCTGTACTCTTTCATTACTTCAGTTTATTGTGCTGTGTAAGAATATAATACTGTGTTTTCTCACATTTTTACATTATTTGGTAAGTATTGTTTTCTAAAATAATATAGTATAGTGAAAACGTTTTTTTAAAAAATGCCTAATAAATACTATTTGACCGTCTGCATGCATGAATGTAGGGAACATGTATGGAGATTCTGGCATTCGTGTTGATTAAAACATTTTTTTTTTTTTTGGTACTCAGCACGTGGACATTTTATCTCGGGAATAATAGCTACATAGATGATTGACACAAACAAACACCCACGCACGTACATCAAGAAGAGGACGGAAAAGTATATGAACATCAATACCACACCAAGTGACGTTAGCATTTAAGTTGCACTCATGGGGCTGTTGAAACTAATCATTCTTTTGGAATAATAATATTCTTTGTCATTAAATTCTTCCCAAAACTTCAAATTTTTATGACTTTTTCTTACATTATTATTTATTATACATACATCTAAAAATTCAAAATAAACTGTTACATATTCACATTTACTTTTAGCAACCTTTTGGTCCTGTAAAGGTTGAAAAGAATGGCGTACAGGATTACTTAAATATATATTATGAATTGATAATATACTTTAAGAGGATTTCATCAACTTGTAGCCAATAAAAACTATTTCAAAAATTAATTTCTAATTAAAAAGATTTGAGAAATTTTAAGAACATTTAGCGCAATATTTTGATATAAGGTATTCAGTTCGCCTAATTTTTGCAGTTTTCTCCAGCTTTTATTGTTTAATTTTGTATTATTTTGATTATTTGCAGGAATTTTTCTCTTTCAATGATATCAGGTTTAATTTTTTGAAGATTCAGCAAATGAAATGAGAACTGAATTGAACTGCAATTCAATTCAATTTATGCAGGTCAATTCTCTCCAAACACAAGATGCAGTTTCATTTTTCTATTTGGAATGAATTGAGTTGAATTTTTCATTCATCTAAACAAGAAATTTTATCAACATATCTTGACTAAATTCACATTGTTCTGCATGCACTTTACTTCTTAACTAGTTGGAAGAAATAAATTATATAAATGGTACAATATCAATGAATTGGAGGAAAAAATGAGCATTTTATGAAGATACGTAGAGAATTTTAGCAAGAGCTATTGTATAACTCAATTATATATGTAGTTGCTAACGCTGTTAGTTATTAGCTCAATATAGATTTAGAGTTAGACATATTTAAATGATGTTTTCTGGAGTAAAAGAATACTTTTTTCATTTCGTTCAGGCCGAAATTCAGAAACACATGTTATGAAATAGTAAAGGATTTTGTCTATTTTATTTTTTTAATGTGTATATATTAAAAAAATAAAATCTAAATATCTGTTCTTGCAACATTATAGCGTATTGAAGCCTGTGGACTTCAGTATTATTTTTCTCTCAGTGATATAATTTTGAAATAGTATCTAAACTTTATGAAGCATTTAATGTATCCTTACAAATTAGATTTGAAGTTGTCATTTTTTTATTGCGTAGGACATACTATAATCCATGATATTTTTTTTTATTTCGATATTCTTTTTTTTTATCTTTCTCACTCTTTCTTTTATTTTTATATGGCAGATTTAGGGTTGGCAAGGGAAAAAATGCTGTGAAAATGATGAATGATGGTCTACTTTGCAATTCCTTCATGAACTCTTACATAAATCTTGCACAAAAACATGAGCAATTTTTAAAACATATATTTTAAGGGATCATCTGGTGCTGATGTTCTTTGTCAGAGACTATTGTTTTATTTTTTTAAATGTAGAATTAAAGTAATTTTGTTTATCTTTTTCCAGTACACTTGGAAGAAAATTTCGAGGGTCTTTTGAATCGGTGATACATATTATTTAATGATTTTTGAAAATTTCAAGTACATTGAATCCCAAAGGATTCGTACTTGGAATAACAACTAAAAGCATAGATTTTGAACTATATATATATATTTTTTTATATAAATGTATCTACGTTTAAATAACTCCCATTTATTTATAATGATAATATGTAATTTTGGTGGGATATTACACCTTCAAAATACATGAATTTTGAAGAAAATTTTTAAAATATACATTATATTTAAATTTTATAATATATTTGTTATATTGTTACGTACATGCATATTTTTTTAAATTAAATGAGCTATTTTTCTGATAATTTTTTTTTATTTGCTTATACATTTGAATTTCATTTTTAGAGCTATACTTTATACAATTTAACACATTTAAATATTTTGCAAATGTATTTACAGCAATACTGGGAGGGAAAAGTCCGTAAAAATTTTAAAAATTTATAAAACCTGGAAAATTAAACAAAATAAAAAACGGTTTACAAGTTTAGCATCGATAAGTCACGGGATTTTTTTTTAATGTAACCAAAAAAATAATAATTTAAAAAACAGCCGATGGAGGACGTTTCGTACATAAATGAAAGAAAAGACTCGCAAATAAGAAACATTATGTTACCAAATCATTTATTATAGCAGTATGTGTTCCACATGGCATAACACATTGCAGGCATGTAACAAATCCAGGAACGGCAAATTGCAGAATGTCCGGCTGTATACTTAAAACAGCTTCGGCGGACGCATCCCAAAATTTTCCAGCAGATTGGAGGGAAAAATTTGGACCATACTCGGTGTTTAAAATATCCTCTCAGCTAAAAGTCTGCTGGTGTCAGATCTGGTGATCGAGGAGGTCATGGGAACTTGCAACGTTTGCTAATGATTATTTTTCCCTGAACATCTGTATCAAGAACATCCGTATTTATAATCGCCTATCTCATTTGCATATTTCCAACTAAGTCGTTTGTACCATCGCCACTGATGTCTGTTTTTAGAATTATTTTTCGAAATCTTAAAAAGAAAAAAAATTTTATCGATGCTAAACCTGCAAACTCTGTTTTTTTATTTTCTTTAATTTTCCGGGTTTTATAAATTTTAAAAGTTTATAAGGGCTTTTTACCCATCCTGTATTTTGAACTACGCTAACCTGTAAACGCAAACCTGGAGCTACTGAATTTTTTGAAACCCGGATTTCCCTTTTTATACTTGAACGCTACAAAAAATGGGTTTATCACCTATTTCCCCGTTTAGCCCAATGTAAATGCCCCGGACATATAAAAGTGGATTCGAAACTTAGCCCCACAATAATTTGTTTTGCGTTATATTTATTTCTTATCTTCTTATAATGGCTATATCATGTTTGTTATATGTATTTTATCCATTCAGATTTGAGGAACGGCAGTGCTCTCCAAGCAAGTAGAACTGATTCTTCTGGAACAAACAAGGAATGCATTTTTTTTAAATGTAAACTTAACATGATAAAGACTTAGATGCAAAAGTAAAAAATTGTGAATTAGCAGCGGATAGTGATGACGCTCACCCAAATGCCAGATTCGCTAACCTGGGCCGAAATTGATGAGTCAAGGGAAAAGCATGGAAAAAAATAAAAACATTGAACAACTTGAGTCTTTAGACCCAGTTCATTCTTAAGATCGAATGGTGTTGTTGCGAATTTGACAGAAGGCTTAGTTTAATTGAAAACAAGTAATATAAATAAAAAAATTAAGTCATTTTCTTACTTAGATTAACAAAAAAAAAAATTTTTATCCATTTTTTATTAAATAGTTACAAGTAATATTAATATGTATATACATATGACATAATCACAACATTAAGTGGTGATTAATTTTTATTAATTATCTTCAAGGTATTTTTTTGTCTAAAAAATCGTGTATATAAAATTTTAGTTCAACAAATGATTTAAAACGGGAAATTTTTTTTTTTCAAGTTTTAAAATTAAAATAATGCTGTCGTAAAAAAATGATGCCAACGGGGTGTGTATTTGAAATTTTAAATAATTGTTTAATCAATTAATTTCCTTAATTATAATTAAATATTTGTATTTTTTCACCCAAAATAATCTTTATAAAAAAATTTCAGCTCAATTGAGGCTTTAAAATATATTTTATTAACGATTGAAATTTCCCCCACCAATATAAATAAATAAATATAGAGAGGGTGAGCTAATGGTGGGAATTAAAAAAAGGTTCAAATTTTAAAATTTTTTGATTTTTGGAGAAAATGTTCGGAAAAAAAAATCTTTGAGCCGGCAGAGACTACTTTCTTAGATTTTATGGAACCTTTTACATCAAATTAACTTTGATTTGCGATTTTGGATTTGTGTTTTCTATGATTTTATTAAACACTTTTTTTCTAAATTATTATTTTCTTTCTCCTCTGGCCCCAACTAAAAATAATATATATGTATTCATATTATATACCCCGACTTAAGTGGTTATTACTCAGTTCCATCTATCGAACAAGTTCGGGGTATTTCTGTAATTCTAAATCCTGTTTAATACAAACGTTCTTACAAATAAATAAAACGTTAAATTACTTTTATTTCTTTCGTCTCTTTGCATAATAAGAACGTCAACTTATTTCACATTGGTAAACAAAAATATCAAAATCTTAAGCTGTATTTTTGTAATCATCAAATTCTTAGAAATAATTTTTCTGCTTTAATGGTTTAACTTTCTTTGCTTTTGTTGTACTAATGTAATTGCATATTAATGTTTATCTAAGTCAATTCATTAGTTACATTGTTAAGGTACTTTTTTACACAACAAAATAAATCCATTATGCTCCTCAAAAACATTGCGTTATTATTTAAATGAACGTTTTATAAAATGAGTCTATTAAATAATTTTGAAAAAAGAGGTTATTTTACTGCATATATATATTTTTTCTTGTGAAAAGTTACAAATGTGTGTGAGATTCTGCTTATCATCGACATAAATATTTATTTATGATTAATATTTTATTATTTCTTCCTTATAAATTTGTCAATATTTAGCAAGATTAAGTTTTATACTCATGCCCTTTAACATATTTTATTAAGGTCGCTGAAATTTTGCCTGGAACTTTACTGACCGTAAAATAAAATATACCCTTTTAAAATTAAAAGTACTACTTGCGCACAAACGAACTTTACTTGCAGTTTTCAGAAATCTAAGAAACTCCTGACTTTATCCGTTAAAAATTAAATTACGCCCTTAATTTATTTACTAACTACCAAGTTAATCACAGTTATTTTGCGGTGAAATGTCTTCAGCGAAACTTAGCTTTCCCTTTATTCGCTTTAATTCTTCCACAAACTTTACTACCGCAGAGAATTAAACACAACGCATTTATCCGTTAACTTTTCAAATTGACGGCCTTTAAAAAAGATTTAATCTTATTTACATCAATTTGTTAGAATTCGTGATGCGTTAGTGGGGGATTTTTAAATGTTTTTGTTCTCTGGTTTCTACTTTGATGTTCGGGGTACTTGAACGCAAACAAAAATATCTCAATCAAGAGTACACTGAAACTATAGTAAATGTAGTTTTTTTTTTAGAAATGCATGATATGTTTGTTGACTTTGCATGGATTCATGATTATTACACAAAGGAATTTTTTTTTAGTTTGACAACTGATCAGGTATAATTCAACTTTACAGTTGATTTACACACTGATGACCTATAATAACGGGAAAAAATAACACATGACATTCAAAAAATGTTTTTGGTCGGGAAAAATCTTTCATGAAATTAAATATCATACGCTTACACAATAATTTAAAATTATAATTTAAAATTTAATTTTAATTATCTCAGAATGACAGGTAGCAGCCATTGTTTATGACTCAAGGTCCTGGATTCGTGGGAAAAATTCTCGAGTCGCAAGTTTGAGACCTGATGCTACTGAAAATCCGCCGTTTAGAGCAGCGATACTCAACCGACGACCCGCGGGCCGCATATGGCCCATTGAGCCTTTTAAAGTGATCCGGTCATGGCCCAATGCTCTGAGAAATTTACTTATTTAAGGGACATTGTTTTACAATTAGGGGGGGGAAAAACTTTTCCAAAATAAAAAAATTCAATTTTGCTTTTTGTGATGTTTGTATTAAAACGAATTGATATTTTTTTTCTATTTGGAAAACGGATATGGTTAGTGATAACAAAACAACAGGGGTGTAAAAAATTTTAGGGGTGGAACAAATTTTTTTAACCCGTCTTTCATATCTTGCAATTGTAAAATATTCAATATATATATATATATATCGTTTCAAGACGATTGGAAGGCTGACTATTTTGAAATGAAAAAAAACATGGATCAGTAATTGTTTGATTTGTCACGAAAATTTTGTATTTAAAAAATACCAATAAATTCCATTACCAAATTATATTCCGAATTCCAAATACCATTTTTCCTCGAAATCTCTTTCACGATGTGATAAATAGGCTTTCTCGAATAATCTTTGCGACCACAACAAAGTGTTTTGTCAGTGGTTTTTGTCACAGCGGTAACAAAGACATCCTATGAAGTTTGTTATATTTTTTTGGTAAACATAAAAAACCCGTTTCCCGATGCTTTAAATTGTGAAGGAATGTTTTTTAATTGCTTTAATTTAGTTTTAAATTGACAAAATAAAAAATAAAAAATAATTAAAAAGCAAAAAAGGGGTTTAAACAATTTTTTTGATCAATTTCTCACTTTTTTAAATTTTCCCCAATTTATCTTGGTTTTAAAAAAGCATCCCCGCCCCCCCCATTTATCCCCCGTGGGGGGCCCGCTTAAAATAACTAAAAATATTTTATGGGGCCCGCGTAAAATTTTGCGACATATGGGGGTGGCCCCATCGGAAAAAATGTTTGGGGTACCTCTGGAAAGAGACACTGATTCATGTTAAATCTGTCATGGTTGAATATGCTGACGTTGGTGCTAGAAGCAGAGTATGATACCAGCTGAGGTATCGCCCTCGCCACTTCACTACTGTTGAAAATTAGGTCAGTTGTTTGTAAAAGGAAAAAGAGTGAAATAATGAAACAAATCCTAAATGAAATGATAATTTAGATTTTCTGATCATAGACAGAGAAGAGAAATAGAGAGTGAATTTTACATTATTGCATAATTATATATATTGTATTTGGTTAAAGTTCAACCTGACTAATGAAAAGTCTCATTTTTCTACTAAAATGAGCAATCAAAATATTTTATCACCTTTTTATCTGCAGTTATTATAGTGTATTTTCAATACATCAAAAAATGTAAGATATATTTGAAGTTAATTTTTTTAAAAAAATAGATATTTATTTCGAAGGTTTACATCTCCTGTTTTAGATACCTTAAATGATACAATTATTATGATATTGGTTCCTCATACATGGATAAACAAACTAATAATTTATAAATTTGTTTATTAATATAAAATGTATTGTATGAACATTATTCTTTGAAGGGACGTGGCCTAAATTAGGCAGGGAAACATGCACAGTAACCCCCCTTGAGCTTTAAAACACCCCAATTGGTAAAAAAGCCCCACCCCTTTTTATTAAATAAAAAGGCTTACGTTATTTGTAATAAACTTTATGCCCAGGAACACACATCCACACTATGCCAGTTATATAAAACTATTATATTTCAGTACCTTTGGGAAAAACAGAGGGATTGGTTGAAGTTGGAAGATCATAAAAATTCATTACTGTTGGCTTCTGATTGCAGGGCTATTTGAAATCACCTGTGTATCTTTCATTCTCTTCAACATTGGTAGAACAGAAAGATTCTATGCGAGATGTTTCTGCAGCTCATTCCAACAGGTTGCATTTAGCTGTAACGAGCACTGTGAGTCGCTTTATTTGTTCCGTTACAGTGTTCTGGAGATCGTGCTGAGTATTTGTTATTGCCAAAAGTAAATGAATGAAGCTTACTGCTGTTCTTTTTATTGTATTTCGAGTCGTAAGCGCTCTCTACCAGTAACATTCTTAACTAAAACACCTTTGCTATTACCAAAAACAATTCCAATTCTATTTACAACTTCCTTTCGTACAAAATCACACTCATTGAATATAATTTCTTCCTTTTTTTATAAAGTTTTAATGAACTTTTGGCTCACATAGTGTATAGGACCCTCTAAAATCTACAAGGAGAATAGTCTTTTGCATTCTGAGTTATGTGTGATGTCATATCACCAGACATGAATAAAATTACATCAAAATCAAACTTAAAAAGCACATCTAAAGTGAATTTCTATAAATTCTCGTCGGGGACAAACCATCATTATCCTTACTTTCAACGTACCGAATTTCATTTGTCTAGGTCAGCGATACTCAACCTGTGGCCTATCGAGCCTTTTTAATTGGCTCGGTCATGATCCATTGCCCTTGAGAAATTCACTTATTTAAGAAAAATGTATTAAAAATTTGGTGGGAAATTCTTTCAGAAGAAATCAAATACATCGATTTTGCTTTTTGCTGTTGATGTCATACGGCTGCGAATTAATATTCTTTTTCTATTTATAATGATTACGGTTAGTGATAATAGACAACAGTGGAGTAGCAACAAATTTATGAGTGGAACTATTTTTAACAATCTTTCACATCCTGCAAGCGAAAAATATTTGAACGACTTGGAGGCTGACTTTTTTGTAATGAAAAACTAATATAGATCAGTACTTGTTTGATTTGTCATGAGAGTACTGCCTTTACAAAATAACAGTTAACATAAATCATTCAATGACACTTTTAATCCAAGATCTCTTTCAACAAGTAAAAGAAAAGCTTTTTTTGGGAATATTTTTTTGGAATTCCAGCAGAAAAGGTTTTGTAAAGTGGTTGCCACAGAAGTAAAAATAAAATTCCTTTGGGTTTGTTAAATTATTGATAATCATATGAAACCATTTACTGTTGCAAAAATTGTGAAGAAATGTTTCTTAAATTCTTTTAATTTAGTGTTCGGGACAAAAATAAAAAAATATAGAAAATAATAATTAAAAAAATCAAAACAGAAGTTACCATATTTTGATCAATTTTCAACATTTGAAATTTTAATGTTATTTTTGGTCCTAAAGCCCCCCCTTTTAAAAAGGGTTTGTTGAGCAGGAAGAATTATTCACATATACAAAAAAAAGCACTTTACACTTGCTCCATTTTAGGTATAGGAATGTTTAAAATGTTGGCCCACCACTATAGATATTTTAAAAATAAGAAAGGGTTCCCGGGGAAATTTTGAATAAAATTTAATAATTTGGAAGTTGGGAAAGAAAATTTTGTACATTTAAGGTAAATGAAACATTAAGTTCTGCTTTCCAACATCCCAAAATATTTACTGGGGTTCATATTTTGGAGTATTTTTAAATAGTTTAAAAAAGTTTAAATGCGTTTTTGTTTGGGGGGTGTTAAACAGTTGCAGGGAACTTGGGTAAAGTTTAATTGAATGTTAACAACGTCGTTTCAAAGTATTGCAGTACTTATGTTTTTTGTATAGGGAAGAAATAAATATCAATATAAATGGAAAGTAATCATGAAAATTTATTTTTTGTCATATCATTAGATTTCCCAAGTGCGACTTTTTAATACAGTATTCATAAAAAAAATGTAAAAAAAGGTATATTATTAATTTTAGTAGAGTTTTCAACGATAACTATTGAATCTTGAATATGTAGAAAAGTAAAATAAATGGTTCCGAAGTATTATTTCTAGTTACTACCGTTGTGGAGTATATTTTAAAGCAGAGAGCCGAATTCTCAGCAATATGCAGCCATTACAATAAAACCGTTATTGGGGTATTCAAACCCAATAATTGTAAAGATGATAATAGTAACATAATTTTTTAACAGACATGACTATGCCTTTGGATTTTGTATAATTGATCAAAAGGTATAATATATAAGTAATTCAAAAACCTATACATTTATTTTGTTTATAAATGAGAACTATCATGAATTATAAACAGTGGATACTTCTAAAGCTAAATAGAAATAAATTTTAAAAAAAAATAACAAAACATGATCAAATGTTCGACAACTTTTCACTTAAAACATATTGCAATATTAATTGCAACTTTATTCCAGTTTATCGAATATTATTTTACTTTTTAATAGTTAATCTATTATTCATATTATAATTTACACATAAAAAAATCAATTTAAAGGGCAATAAGAAAGACGAAGAGATATTTTTCATCAATTTTTTTTCATGTTTCCCCCCTCCATATGAAACTATAAAACTGCATACTAAACAATCCTTCTTGGGGTGCCTCAGAAAAATCATGTTATATAACCATAACTTCCCTGAAAACTTCTGTCATCTCTAACTGCTTTTTGGGCGATGGCGTTGCATTGTCCACGCTTCTAAGACTCTGAAGTTCTCAGTTCCCCCGGTATAATATTAAAAAAAAGAAATTTTCCCATCACACAGGTTTATTCACATTATATACACTTCGTTTTGCAAAAAGTGCAACCCTAACACTATCATTACTCTGAGGTGTTTTAAACCCCCGATTTTTTCACACCCCCTTTTGGGCCCTCGTTCTTGATATTGCATTTAAATGCGTCAAGTAATGGGTATATATTATTTCAGAAATGTGTCATTGTTTTATTAATTATGTAACGTTCTAAATTAAGAAAAAAACGTTTCCTTAATCAAAATAGTACTGAAAGTGTATTAAAATTAATATTTCGTATTTTTTTTTTCTTAACAATCATATCACTGAAGCAATTATTTTCAGGATAACTTTTAGAATTGATCCTTGATATAAAATCACTTCGGATTATAAGAACATGTTCATTAATTACAATATAATAAGAACACTAGATAAATACTTAAAATTATTTTTTAAAACAAAGAAATTTAGAAGTCGAAATATTTTTTTATTTTTATTATTTGTTTTTTAGACTTTTTCTAAAAAGGAAATTGTACCTTAAAATTATTTTTCTACTTCAACAATATGTCTATTCAGTAACAATATTCAAACAGATTATACTTAAAATAAAAAATGTGTTGGATTGTCTCGAGAATAGCACCAAAAAAAAATTTTTTTTAATTGGGGAAATTTTTTAAATTTTTATGGTTTAAAATATCGTATTTTTTATTAGGAAAAATTCAAAAAATTAAAAATATCTTAAACATTTTTAATTTTTATTTTAAAACAATTTAAAAATTTTTCTCGGGGAGTCTAACTTAAAAATTTAAAAACGTTTTTTAAATTTTTTAAAAAGATTTATTCTTTTTAATGTACCTTTTCCTTCACATGAACTTTGTGATCCATTAAAAATATTCAACAGAAGATGATATTTTATATACATTACGTTATTAAAACTCTTTAGGAAGTCATTATTATAATGATGGTGATAAAAGTTTTCCCCTTTATTTTGGGAAACAACCGAAGAAAAAATTTGAATATACCGAAATTTGAAAAATTTTATTTTAATTTATTTTTAAAACGTCTTCCCCCCACAAAAGAAGTTCCTTTAAATTTAATAAAGGGCCCCTTTTTGGGAAAATTTTATTTTCCCGGGGGTTGCTTCTTTGAGGAGAATTTCAGAGAGTATTTAATTTTAGATAAGTTCTCTTTTATTCAAAATTTTTAATTTCGAAAAAAATTCATTTTTTGGGAAAAAAAAACTATAAACACTAAAAAAAATTTTGATTTTTTAATGTTTAAAAGGGTAACCTTTTTTTAAAAAGAACCGATAAAAAATTTTTTTAAAATTTACAATTTACAAAAATTTAAAAAAACCTTTTTTTTTAAAAAATTTTTAAAAAAATTTTCGATGACAAATTTTAAAGCAAAGATCGTTATTTATTTCTTAATATCACTTATGTATTCCTTCGTCAACTTTGCTCAGTTATTTTGTCTTTTCTTCCATACATTCCAATTCATAGTCCATATTGGTACATTTCAACCTGATAATAATCCCATAACACATCTCATATTGGATTGGTGGCATCATTTTAAAAATCTGGAATCTCTTGAGAAAGTTATGGTCCTGCAGTGAGTTCCTGCCCACTATGGAATTCCAGGTAACGCGAGAAAGAAGACTACCTTGTTAAAAAGGGTACTTTTATCATGCTGAAAACTTTGCTTCCCTTTCCCCTTTCCCTTCATTTCAAATCTTATTAAAAAATCTTCAAAAACCCATGCTCAGGGAAAACCTCTAACCTTTTTTTACATGGGCCCTGGAAGAAAAATTATCCTAATTTGCGTAATGGTCCAATGTGTAGAGTGGTCGCAAAATTACACTTATCCATCGGACACGACTGACTGCGAAACTATTTATATTGACTCAAAGTTGTTCCTTCCCCGATATGCACTATGTGCAGCTTTGGAACCCCCTTTTTATATTCCCCATATCGTTTTAACATTTTTCCCGGTTTCACCAAAAAACGTTTATCGTCGAGCGTCAGTGGGAGGCTAAAGATATGTTGGATTAATGAATTCTATTTCAGCGTTTTTTTGTTGTTGTTGCGATCTCTTTTCTTTTCTCTTTAGATTGTTCTCTGCTGTAACTGTTCATAATCCTTCATTAGAAATTAAAGAACAACAACATGCAGCACTTCATTTACCTGGGCCCCCAAAAATTTAAATTTTAACGTTAAAATATATCCGGGTTTTTAAACCCCCCAATTTCATCGTTAGGCGCCATCGTTTAAAGTATCAAGTGTCAATATTTCAAGTAATTAATAGGTCCCTGATTACTTTCAATTAGGTTTCAGCACTAGTTATTAAATTAAGAAAGGGGGCAAAGTTCATGAATTTTGACCCCAAAACACATTTTTCACTTTTCCCATTTTTATAAAATATGAATTTTAGTTTTAATGTGAAAAAAATCACACAAAAGGGTTAGAATTTTAATAATTTGTTGAAAATTTTTTTTCCCACCTGTAAGAACCACCTCCCGCCCACTAAAATTCTTTTTTTTCAAAACAAAATTTTTTTACCAAAAGAAACTTTTTTACCTCTACTACATTTTACAGATTATAACCCCTAAAATTTAATAATTACACTTAATACGTACTTTAATCGGGGTTTTTTTTTCAAAAAAAAATTCTTTTTAAATTTATAGCATTACATCAAAAATTTCACTGTTTTTGAAGGAAAAAAAAAAAAAGATTTAAAAAAATTTTTTTTTTTTAAAAATAACTAGATATTTCTCTAAATAAACTCTGATTTAAGTATGTTTTTTGGTTCAAAAAAAATATTCAGTAAAAAAATTGGAGTTTTTTTTTTTAACTGAAATTTATAAATGTTCTTAAAAAATTCCCCTTTTAACATTACTGAGATACAAATCCGTTTCGTGAACCTTCTAAAAACAGCCCTTTTTATTTTTCACTATTATTAGTTTTTTGTGAATCGAAAATGTTTCCAGTTATAAACGTTATTATAAATGTCCCCCGATAACGTTCCGTTTTTAATTCAGGCGGGAACAGAAACTGGGAAACAACATTTTCATTTTAAAAAATTTTAGAAATGCTAAAAAAATTTATTTTTAGAAGTTCTTAAATTTTAATAAACTATTCCATTTTTTTAATATTTTCAATATTTTAAGTAACTTTTTTTGGAGTTGGAGTGAATATGGTAATCTGTCTTTCTATTGAAATTAAATATTTGTTTTTTATAGTTAAACGCCGAAACAAAACAAGAAAATTCTCTCAATATAATCTTTGACATTTTTGAAATAAAACATTTTTTTTAAAATCTTACACTTGCAGAATTAAATCTATACACTTTTACACTACTAATATTTAAAAGTACCTAAGAAAAAAACTATCTTGAAAAGAAAAAGAAAGCCTCAGTGAATAATCAACACATTAACAAAAATAAAGAAAACTCGTTAAAATTCATTTAAAGAAATAGTTTTTGCTACTGGCAACACGCAGAAAACTTCAGACATCTTTAATCCTATAAGACAATGCTTCTCAAACTTGCAATATTTGCGGCTCAATATTCAATCATAATTTTCATCGCCCACCCTCCATACAATTAAATTGTATTGAATTCAATAATACTATATTTTGACGCTAAAGCTACAATAGACTTTTTTACCTTAATAACCACCCCTATATAAACTTCTCACCCAGCCAAAGCGTCAATTTCCCCGGGGGTACAAAGGTTTTTCCAAAAGATCTTCTCTGTGTACTGTTTTCCATAAAATTTTTCCCAAAAGGTTTTGGGAAAACAAAACAAAACCCTTTTGTGTTAACGAAGGATTTATTTATTTCAGAAAAGTTTTTACTTATTTATACCTTACATTCTATACATCATATAAATATATATCGTATACATTATGTCCTATACATCATATAGCACGCTTACGTAGAAAACGGTGAAATTGCGAAACGAATCACGTAACTTGTAACCGAAGTTAAGGGAAAATTATAAACCGAACAAATTATCAAACTAAGTGTTAAAGGGGCTTTACCCCCAAAAGACCGACCATCGTTTTTTTTTTTTTTATTTAACTTATTCGCTTATTATCTTTCGATTAATATATCATTTGTGCAGGTCGGAAAATACTCGTTTCGATCTATTTTATGCAGCTGTAAATTTAACGCGGTCATAATATTTAAGAATTTCAAGATAAGAATTTATATTTTTAAACACTTGTTTTGCGTTAAAGCAAAAATAACTCATTGCTTTCTCATGAATGCAGCATTTGTTCGCTGATGTAATTTTGCAAAAATGATTTTGAGATTAAATTTTTGACATGCCTGTTTTTGAATCCTTCTTATATTCCATGGTTTAGAATAAATTTAAAACCCAATTTTAGTGAACACTGTGGTTTTAAGACTACAGGGGCTCAAATATACATTTATATATACTTAGTTAAAATAATATGGCAATACCAAAAAAAACCCCCTTTAAACTTGTTTTTAAATTTTTGCTGTTCTTAAAGTTTCACACTTAATATGGAAGAATAAATTAAAATTAACTTGGAATAAGGATGGAGGGTCTTAAGCCTAACATCATTGCTCAATGGGGAGCTCAAGGGAAACGACTAAATGTACTTTATTATGTTGTATTAGTAGATTATATATATCTGAAAAAACGTGAATAGGTTCTAAATTCTAATAAAACTTTTCAAAAATAAGCACACATAGAAAAGCATTTATTTTTCTTTCATATACCGTAAAATATGGCGTATAACTTGCACTTCTGACACAAAAATATAAAATCGAAATTTTCGGGTGCGCGTTATACGCCGTTTAAGAAAATAATAGATTTAAAAATAAATAAAATATAATAGAAAAAAATTAGACTCATACATATATAGAAATATTGTTAGTTTAAAGAAATGACATTCCTTTTGAACTTAAAGGGTTGTAGTTCTAAAAGAATACTATTTTTTTCTAGCGCTGGGAGAGAGTAATACCTCGAAATAATGATTTCGAAAATTAATAGCATGGCATACGCCAATTTCACGTTCCTTCGTAAAAAGTGGGTGTGCGCCTACACAGAGGAAATTTATTCGTACATTCGAGGAAACATCTTGTAAAATTCAAGGGCATTATAAAATTCATGATCATTGATTTTCAACTCCAGTCGTGAATAAAAAGTAAAAATATATGTTTTTAATATTATTCTTTGCATTTTTGAATATAATTCGTCAAAACATGTTCAACACACACATCGGGCACCAAAAAAAAAAAAAAAGATTTGCTTTAAAAAATCACAAATAATTGTGCAAAAAAATCAAAAAGAAAATGTATAGCTCTTCCACAAAACATTGTATATAAAATTCAGTATATCCTCAATTTTAGAAACTCATTAGGTTGGATTGCAATTTAGATTTGAATTTCATAAGACCTTTCGTATTGCATTATTAATGATTGGTAATATATTATTTCTGTTGAGGTGTGCCTTAATCCCAATCAAATTAAAAAGATGCTGTTTTGGGAAAATATTGCCTTCAAATCCCAAAAAGGAAAGTGAAAAGGAATGAGATCCTATTTAAATATTTATAGGTAGTTATCTATAATTTTAAAAAACATCAGGGGTTACTATTTGCAAATAAATTGAATTTAAAGTGGGAAAATTTATTCTTTTTTCTTTTGATTTATTTGGTTTTTTGAAAAAAAACCTTTAAAATATGGAAAGATTATTTTTAATAATAGAAAAGGGTTTGATATAAACTTAAGTATTAAAATGATTAATGATGCATTTTTTTCCCCCAAAATTTTTTGATGCAAAACAAAGATTGTGGTGCTTAAAATTAAATTTTAAAGATTCAGCGATTACAATAATTTGATAAAAATAAATTAATTTGTTTAAATAAAAAAAATTTAATATTTATTATATTTGGAATTTTTTAAAATTTTTTTTTGAAAAAAAAATTTTGCCGATTTCGTAGATTTAAACTATTTTGCAAGGTAGAGAAAATTAAAACTGAAATTTCTAATAAATTTATTGTAAAAGTTAAACATATCTATTTCAAGCATAAAAATAAGATTTCTATCAGTTTTTAAATCTATTTTCATGCATATGTTGAATTTTTTAAAAGCTAAGGACCATCTCTGAAGGTGGGCACTTTAAGACGAAAAAAATTCTTCCAAAATTTTCCCAAAGAAGATTATGACTGGTTTATTTGTACATTAATTGTGAAATATGTAAGCACCCAAATTTTCCAGGGCAAAAAATTTTTAAATTTGGACCTTTTTTCTATGACACCGAAATTTTTTTCAATTTTGGACCATTTTGATTTGGGAAAATAAACAGGAAATTTTCTATTTCCCCCTTTCCCAAAGTTTAACGAGCTATTCCCCGAAAAAAGGCGGATCCATTCTTGAGAGTGAATTTTTTAAAAAGACACGCATAGTGACAGAAACGGGGCTGGCCGTTTCTCAAACCCCGAAAACATTTTTCGATTTTTTTAGCCCCTTCCCCAAAGTAGGATCCGGTTTTTTTGGTTTTCCAAAATTAAGTTTTCAAGGTCTTTTAATTGCAAAAATAAGGAGTCTCGGGGGCGTTAATTTTCTTTGAAAGTTTAAAAATTATAAACAATTTTCAAATCCCATAAAATTTCCCTTTTTTAAATAATTCGTTTTTTTTGTCCCGGTATTTAAAAAGAAAATGAGGTTTGAAAAAAGCTTTGGAATGTTTTAAATGTAATCATATTTTAAAAAATTATAAGCATATGAAAATAAGAAACATTTCTCTGTAATAAACATTAAGTAAATTTTACGTTGCGCAAGCAATTTTCTAAAATATTAGCCTTTGATGCATAAAATTTTGTAAAAATGTCAAATGTATTATACTCTTTAAGCCCTACCCAATTTTAGTATTATATTTCTTTTCTATTTCAAAATATTTTAAAAGTACTGAAATAAAAAGAAATTGATTGCATTTTTTTTTCTTTTTAAAAAAGTTTAACTTATAATTATTTTTATATAAGTATAGCTACAATGTATAATAAGGGTATATTTAACTTTATAAATCAACTTATTGCTAGTAATTAGAGGTACCATTTAAGAAAATATCATGCTCAACGTAAAATTTAATTATTAATATTTCTTACAGAAATGTTTCTTATTTTCATATGGTTATAATTTTTTTTAAAATTATGATTGTATTTTAAACATTTTACACTTTTTATAGCCCTATTCCTTTATAAATAATGTGTAAAATAATCAAACTTTTTAGTGTTTACCTTAAAGAATTACATCTAATCGAAAATAGTTAGTATTTTCAGCTCACACCTCTTTATTAACACCCCCGAGACCCCATAAGAACAGTAACAGGACAGAAAACAGTTCAAACTTCTAAACTCTTTAAGCGTCAGGTAATGAATTTTTGAGTCTAGAAATTCTTCTAAAAGTTTTTCTTGTGTTTGAAAATGATGACACTTTTTAATATGATCGCACGATCTTGCACACGTATCCTTGTAGTAGTTTAAAGTGTTTTTCAGATTACAAAAATATCATCGAAATATATTTCTGCATAGCATATATATGATTAGTGAGAACTGAATTGTAAATTGAAATGGAAAGTGGCAGAAGCATTTTTTAATCCAAAAAGCATGTCATTGAATTAATCGTGATCTCAAAATGTTACGAATGAGTGAGTGAGTGAGAGGTTGGGGTTATTGGCGCAAGAGCCAATTTTGGCTAAACTTGCCAAACATTCGTTAATACATTAAAAAATGTAAAAACCATTAAAAGTTTGTAAATTTCTGTTTAAAATGAAAAATCTTAAATATTATAAAAAAAAAAATTTCAATAAATGAAAAAACATTTTAGTGGGGGGAAATTTCCCACCAATTTGATTTGTGAAAAAGTTATTTTATCCTTTTGGGTTAAAAGTAATGAACCCTTTATTATGTTTTCCATTTTTTTCTCTTTCCCCGGATTCAATTCAATTTCATTGCCCCGTCATAGACAATCTTTTTCCCCCTCACCCTTGTATACCCCAAGGTGCTGGGTTTTGGTCTATGTGGAGTCTTTTTTATGTCTATTTTTTTAAGAAATTTTTTTTTTTTTACATCCCGAATTTTTGTTTTCTTTTCTGTTTGCAGGGGCGAAAAAGTTGAATATTCGAGTTGGATGAGGAAGCGGTTATGATTGGGAAATGACTCAATTTGGGGAAACATATCTTGGTGGATGATGCGGGGGTAGATGTAGGAATAGGTTGTTGAGGTTCCGAACAGTAGCTGTTACTGAAGATGGGGAAAGGGGAATTAATAGTACTTGATCGATGGGGAAAAGTGGAGACTGTGGGCGGGGGGCAAGACGGTATATTTCGAAGATACGGGTTTCAGGATTGAGGTATATATTTTTTATTTTTTCATCTGTTTGGGTATAATTGTTTACTATTTAGGGTTTTGCGCGGAAAGATTTGGACTAACTGAGCATTTATTATTTTTGGGGGCTTCAAATTTTATTTTTATTGTTTTATTTCGAATTTGTTTTCTTTTTTCCACTTGGGGAAAAAAGTTTTCAATCAGGTATGGGGTTGGGGAACATTTTAATAAAATTTTTAGGCTCTAGACTCAATCTGTGGAAGATGTCCCAGATGCACCCCTAAAAAAGTAAGTTGTCTACGGCAGGATGTTTGTGAATGTCCGAAACTCTGGCAATTTAAAATCGCAAAAGGGTTCAGAATTTAAAAAATTTTCGAAATCCGATATTTTGGAATCATTATTAATGTCAATACCTTTAACAGATCAAACTTTGTGTAAAATTTTGGGATACCCCTCGACAAATGGTAAGAATAACGTATCAAATTCAGTTTGTGAGTATAGTTAGTGAAACTATTTTTGTGCTTTTTTGGAAATACAAACAACATGATAAGTATAATTTATTGCAAAAGTCTAATCATTCTAATTCTAACAAATTATATATTAGCCTATTGTAATACTTTTTTAAAAAAAATCGCAGGAATTCCAGACGGAGCTTAATTCTCATTTTTATTTTTCTGAAGAATATAAGTTTTCCAAATGCGCAACAATTTCATCGTTTGTTTTGTCACCGCCACTAGCACTGTAATTTTTCAGTCCATTCGATAATGTTTTAAATCTCATTATGTTCACTATATAACAATACATTGATATGTTTTGCAAAGTTAGTCATTTTAGTTTTCCTTTGCAGCGTTAGTTTTCGATGATTCAGTGTTTATTATCATCGCACTCTGAAAAAAACCACGAGGGTTTTGGGAAAGGGGCCCTGTGTTTCCCCCACGGTTAGGTGTGTGTGTGTGACGAGTCTATGTTTAGATTTTTATGCCTTTGAACTAAAGTATGTTTCAATGTATAAGCCAATTCTTTCTGGATTTTTTTAAAAATTGAATCGAGCTGACGGACGTATACGGGTATGGAGACAACCTCATGAACTCATGGACCCTTGTCAATGAAAACTTTTCGCTGGTGGGGGCTCTGTGAGGGATGGGTGTTTGCGTTGGCGTGATATATGATACGTCTAAATACGACTCTAACAGGTGCCAGGTACGTAAGCATCCTGTCTGATCTCCTGCACCCATTTATGTCCATTGTGCATTCCGAAGGACTTCGGGAATTTTAGCAGGACAGTGCCCCAGACGTTCAAAATTGTTACAGAATGGCTCTCTCCAAGAGCACTCTTCTGAATTTAGTCACTTCGGCTGACCACTAAAATCCCCAGACAATAACATTATTGAAGATATCTCGGATGTCTTGCAATGTGTTGTTAAGGCTGTCTTCGGTTAATGTTAATAAATCGGATCCGAATTTGGAACATTTTTTGAAATATAAGAAAATGAAAAATTAATAAGATATTCTGGCTTTATTATCCTTTAGAGAGCAGCATTTTTTATCATGCATCCCATTTTTAAACTAGTTGATCCATTTTTTTCTGGTATGATGTGTTTCGCGTTTTGTCTTCTATACCGTAATGTTAAATGAGCCATCCCTGCACGTATTCAAAAGAAAAAAAAAGAGTATTCATGGAACATTTTGAAATTTTTAACAACACTGTATTGTTAACAGATGTTGTTATAATTTTCCCAAACTTTCCAAAAAATTGGGGGAACCTGCCCAAAAAGTTCTTCGCGTTTATAAAAACCCCTTTATTTTTGCCAAAGACAGCCTTAGAAGATATTTCCACCCCTCTTACTCCTAGATTTATGGAAGCCCTGCCGGATTCATGGTGTCAATTACCCCCCAGCACTACTTCGCTTAATCGAATCCATGCCACTTTGTGTTGTGGCACTTGTGCGTGCTCGTGGGGGCCCTGCACGATATTAGGCAGATGTACAAGTAGATTTTCCTTGCAATTTTCCATTTTCATTTCTATATGGTGTTGGACTACTATTATTTTTGTTTGTTACTATTTGTTCATTGATTAAATAGAATTATTCGTATAAAATAGTATATTGAAAAATCAATCAGAAGAAATTATAGAAATTAGTCCATGCCAGGTGGGATTTGCTACCAACACGCTATCAATTGCGCTACAAGGACAAACGAGCCTTTTCCTTTTTATATATTGGGATTTTATTTTTGCTTACTATTTATTCATTAATTAAAAAATGAATTAATATTTGAAAAAAACTGTATTAACATCAAATCCCCCCTAAAGTTTAAAAAAATTTTTCTTGGTGGGTGAATGAAAAAAGTATTTTATTACGCTTGAAACTTTGAAAAAGATATATATATATATATATAGGGAGAGTGTGAGCTAATAGTAGGAATTGAAAAAGAGGGACATGTGAAAAATGAGTTAATTAGAGAACGCAAATTTGTTTATATATATATATCACACTTTTATATAAATTAATTTTTATATAATAAATTCCCCAAGTCAGTAATGTTCATACACTGCACATAAATTTTTATTTATTATCTCATTACCCTTTTTTCCTTCATTTTTGGGTTTTCCTGCTGTCATGTGTTTTTTCGAATTTATTGTTTGGGTGGATCTCTTGTTAGTAAAAATTGGCCTATATATATATATATATATATATATATATATATATATATATATATATACACGCATTTAGTTTTATGTGATAAATTTTGAAATTATTGTTTGTGTGTTTTTAGGATACAGCATATATACATTAGCATTACTAAAATATCTATGAATAAAATGTACGTACTCTTTTATACCATAAGAAATAAAAGAAATAATAGCCTAAATAATGTAAATATTTTGTCCACGTATTTTTTATATCCTTTTTTTTTAACTGTTTTTTTTACGAGATCATAATTCGATAGTTTGATTCTATTTATATTAGATTATAAATTTAAACAAAGAAGTGTGAAATATTATTAATAAATGTTTATTAAAGACTGATTTCGATTCCAGTTCTCTGTATCATAAAATTGTGTATTACTTTCCAGTTGAGTTTTTGCATGAATCGCGGTATTTATAATTTTTTTTTATGAATGTCATAAAATACGACCTTATGTTTAATGCTAAGCAAAGCCTCTTATATTTTTCTTTCGTATTGACAATACTATTTAGTTAATTTAAATAAACTCCAAACAAAGTGCCAATTAATTAAGTATAAACATTATAACTTATTCACGCGGAGACTCTCTTTATGTATTATTTTATTCAGCAACCTAATTTGCTTCAGACTAATTTAAACGAATATTTATGAGCTCAGCATGTATTTTCTTAAGTATGAGTTACAATAAAAATTACTTCTCAGAAATTAGTGTTAACTATATGATCACTACATTAATCTGTTTCGTGTAACTCGATTAATTAGTAATATATAACTTCTTTAAAAATATACTATTCACAAGTGAAAAAATTATATACAGTGTCATACTTCTTTTTATCATTTTAAATATTTTAGATTCATTAAAATTGAAATTATTATAAGAGCAAATTTTTGTATATTATTACTTAAGTTATTTGCTGTAGGAACATTTCTGTTATATTCATATTTGTTATCTAATAAAAAAATTACGAAAAATATGGAACATAATTAAAAATACCTATGTTAGAGGATACACTCTGATTTGTAATTTGAATTAATTTAAATTAATGAAAGATCTGTAAAATACTAGTATGAACTCTAAGCACTTTATTGGAGAGTGAATGCTGTAGCCTATTTTTAAGACTTTTACAGACATTATTAAACATGCTATGCTCTATTCTCTCTCTCTTTTTTTTAATTATTTGAATTTAAAACCCATGGGATATACTATACAAAAGTGTCAAAGGAACATTTTCAATCTGTAAATATTAGTAAATTATACACACATTTTTTTTCAGACATGGCAAAATATATTTTCTTAATCTAATTGTTAGACGTCAGCTAAGCTCATTCATACATCTCGGCTTACTTTTAATTCTTTAGGCTAAACTTTTATGCAGATACATTTCTTCTGCGTAACATTTAGAAACTATCATCCTTCTAAAATTCTTTCTAAATCCCCATCCCTTCTGCACAACATTTTTTTTTATTTACTTGTACAACACCCGTGATTGGCCTCTTGACGCCGAGCCTCCCAGTACCGATTGACGATGTCATCAGCCGGGTATTCATCGAGTCCAGTGCATTGACGGTGGTACCATCCATTCTCTTTGGCCCGGAGGTGGGGGGCCCGTTTCATCCCGGCCAAGCCAGTAAATATATACTCCCATAAAGTTCGGTGGTTAGGAGAAAGCGTGCAAAGCAGGTCCTCTCTGCATAACATTTTTGAAAAAATTTTACCCTTCTCAGCTTCTTTTTTAAAATCTCCCTTTCTTTCATTGCCCTTAAAACTTCATTTCTCTTGAACATCATTTTGAAAGATTTCTACCATATAATTTATTTTTTTTTTAAACTCTGCTTCTTCCCAAAGGGAAAATTCTAAATAAATTTATTCATTACCTATCATCTTTTTAAAAAATTCGAAGCATATAAATAGTGCTTCGAACTTTTTAAAAACTTTGACAATTTTCAATCAAATTTTCATCGCACCCCCCCCTTTACACAATAACAATTTTATTGAAAAATAATAATGCCTTTTACGTTAAACCCACAATACATTTTTAATCATAAACCGAAGATTATCAAGATATTAAATTTTTTATAAGACAAGGCTACGAAAACACGGGAATTATTAAACTGGTTCGTCACTTGTATTGTGAGATTAATTTTCAAATATATTGTGTTGTACTGGCATTTTTAAGTATATTAATCAGCGAAATGTGTATTTTATTTTTATTAAATAATTATATAAATAAAAAATATATATATATTTGCTTCCATTCAGTAAATTTGTAATTTTTTTAAATTCTTTATATTTGACTTTTCGATGTGTTTGCCCCTCGTAGTGATATCACGCCCCTTGGGGGTGCACTCCACAGTTTGAGAAACGCTGAAAAAAATGGTTAATTTTTGTAACCAAAAACCTTTCTTTACTGAACTCTCTGAATAAGTAAATAATTGCAACATTCATACATAATTGCTTACTAATTGCGTTTTGTTCCATTATCATTGCAAATAATTAAATTGATCATTAACACTAGACTATTTTTCGGTATTTAAATTTCTGGATTTTGTATCTTCTGTGAAAAGCTTTAAAAAGTTTTTTAAGGGAAAAGTATTATCCTTTTTCACATAAACTTTCTTAGTCTTACTGATAATATTACCATTTGTTTCTTAATGCAACTATACACAATTTAGGTTCATAAAAAAATAAAAATAATAAAAATATATTTATTGTATCCAAGGAACGTTTTTCTAATTAATCACAGTAGGAATTAAAAAAATTCCCCAGATCTGACCATAATTGATATAAATAAGGAAATATTGCGGAATTCTTAAAAGGGGACTTATAAGTGTGAGAGTAATTAAAAGATTTATATATGTTTGATAAATTTCGTAATTTGGCGGGTCTTCAAATTGATAAAAGAATAGTGAAGAGAAGCTGAAAAGTTAAATGACAAAATAGAGGAAAAAAGTATGAAATACATGTAATAAAATAAACCTAATAATTTTATAGAAAATTGTATAAAATGTGACTATATTGCAACTGAACTTTCAAAATCTTGATTTTATTCATTCCAAATCATGGAAAGATAATTCCTCTCAAATTGTACGATTACTCGTGTTTTGAAAATTGTTCAATGTGCAACATCTAAACCGCTTCTTAATTAATTCGGAAACCAGATTACTTATTAAATTAGAGAAGGCGGTATACATTTTACATTACTAACTTCAGGAAATGAGTATGAGCTAGATGGAACAAGTATAATTTATTTTACACTGAATAACTCGTAGGAAATTTGGAAATAATAGATACGCATAATCTTGTGAATACATCTTAAATATAATGTATCTAATTTTTTTATTATAACTGTTGATTAATTGTAGTTTTTGTAGTTTATAAATAAATTAATATTAAAATCTTCAGAATATATTTCCTGATAATCTTTTGAAGATAATAATTCGTTTTAAATTTAATACAAGCAAAAAAAAAAAATAATAATAATAAATAAAGCCTAAAATTTATACGTATTACTCATTGCGTATATTGCAAAGTAAAAATTAAACCCTGTGGTGCAACAGCGTAAGAGGACCAAGGCCTACAGTACCCTTCTCAGTATTCCTGACTTTGAGCTCGGAGGTGCATAACAGATGTTCCGGCCTGTTGCTCAGTATAACTCGAAATCCCCAGTGTTTCGTTCCCAAGCAGAAGCTTGGTACTCATTTATCGACTCACTGAAGGGATGAAAAGCTGAGTCGACCTTGTCCAGCCTGGGATTTGAATCCAGGGTCTGTGGGGTGGAAGAACAATACTCTACCACTCAACCACTTGGCTTCATTGCAACATAAAGAATGTATTTTATTTTTTTAATGCCATTACAAGCATTAAAACCTATATCAAGTACATATGTACTTTGCGTCCTAGCCATCGTTCGATAGCTATGTCATGGGGTTTCCGCGTAAGTTAGAGGTGTGGGATTATCGGAATGATATGAGACATTCTATAATTCTTAATATGACTTTTATTAAGAATTTAACTTGTACTAAATATCGAACAAACTTATGTTAAGTGGGGAATAAACCAAAGTACGCAGTTTTAACTAACTCAATCGCGCAATTAGATCACTTATCAATATAAATATATTATATCTGCCTAATCGCAATCTCAATATTATACTAGCGTTCAGAATATATTCTCCCTCCCTTTGGGTTTTGAATACTCAATGCCCAGGCTAACCCAAATCTTTCTCCTAGGATAGTACAAGGGTATGTACCTTGTATAGATTGCGAGGTGGGCGTCTTGATTTTTAAGCCGTCGATCCACACTCTATCTTTCGAACTGGCTTTCCCCTAAATTGCCATCCTTGCTCACTAAACTTTCTATCATTTTAAAGGTTATCTTATTTGCATCTATGCTTCGTTTTCACTTCTTGGATTGGGTTGGAAAAGTTTTGCCATTAATCGTGGCCGTCAAAGAACGTAGAGGTTATGTTAGAAGAAGAACGCGTGAGATGTCACAACTTGTTTTGTAACTTATAACGTAAGGAAGATTCTCAAAGAAAGTTTGAAAATAAAATTAAACATTTTTATAATCACTCGTGCATTATGTTTTCTTCTTATGCCTCTTGTTGTTAAATAGTAGGATTTTCATCCAGTTATAATTAACTGAAACGCCTTTATTGAAATTGCAAAATACTATATATATACTATAGTACTATAATACTATACTACTATACTATAGTATGTATATATATATATATATATATACATATATATACTATAATACTATACTACTATAGTACTATAATAGTACTATAATAATTTATAGTACTAATTTACTAGACTTCTGGCTGAAATGTACAGCTTCTTACGTCTATGTAGGCATTCCCTAGTATAAATCTAAGAGACACTTTCTGAATCATTTAGTCGTAACTTATTATTCCTTAATTTCCTAACACCCCCGTCTGATTAAACAGTTCTAAGCTATCTCAGCCCGGATGATTGGTGCAGGAGAGAAAGAAAAAGCAAAGCAAGAGAGAGGCTCTGTGAGACGCAAAATCAAATCCCGGGAAAAAGAACAGGTAATACAATGAAAGAGCTCGAAGCCTTCACCCCAATTCACTTCATTTTCCTCCCTTTCTTCTTTTTCGAAAACATTCCCGCCTCCACATCTTTGATTCCTCGGTTAAATAAATACATTACCAGACGATGTCTCATAAGGCTGAATGGAGGAAATAGAATGGAAAAGTTGTTTTCCACAATAGTAAATAGGATTTAGTAATGTTTTCCGGAACTTCCAGTATCTCATGATGCATATGATTCAACAACGGGCAGAAATAGCGTTGTTGATGTAAAATGAAGCAGGTGTATGTGAAATAGTCTTATATTAAAGGAAATAGTATTTTGTGCTTATAGAAGTTATTGGGAGAAGTTTCGAAGGAAAAATATATTTATAGCTTAATAAAGAACGTTATATCCCCTTTACATTTGAATTCTATTTTTTCATAAGGGTTTTGATAAGATTTGCTGAAAATATAGAATATCACATTTGAATAAATCACTGCATCCTGATAGACAGTTATATATAACTTGCATTACTGATTTCCCATGTTTCAGTTTTTTGAGAAAATAATTCAATATTTTCTTATTTTAGACATAATTTATCATCCTATTTTTTGAGAGCAAAAAATGGCAAAATCTAACATTATTTGTGTTGTATGAAAATTTATATGAAGATTTAAAAACATAAAACCTCTGACAATAAGTGAATAAGGTCCGAAAGTCCAATCTGGAAACATTGGCGAAACAAAGCGCTACGCATGTGTAAAGGCAGGTATAGATCATCTGCCCCGTAGTTCAGTTGAGCGTCGTTTGTGTTCCATGTAAGACTTGTTTTACTAAGTGTTGGCTCAGAGCGTTGGTTATTAACTGAGAACAGAAAATGAAGGAACAAAAGCTCAATTTAAAGTTTTGTTTTAAGCTTGTCAAGACTCCGATAGAAACTTATGCGATGCTGGTACGAAGCTGCATGAAGATTACCTTTCAAAGAAGACCTTTCCATGAAGTGTGCACACAAGTGGTTCGAACGGGGAAGTGCTTCTGACAAAACCCGTAGCGAAAGACCGATGACCTCCGTCAGGGATGAAAACATTGAGAAAGTGAGGAAATTAATCACGAAAAATGTGCGCACTGAACTGTGCGCATAATAGCTGATGAACTGCAGAATAACCGTGAATTCATGCGACAAATGGTTACCAAGTATTTAGGAATGAGAAAAGCGTGGAGGGATACGTAAGGTACGACCCCAGTACGCACAACAAGATATATGGTTTTTTTGTTTACGACACAATGCTCACCCTCACACAGCCAATATTTTCAAACAATTCCTAGAGAAAAAGAGGGTAGTGCAATTTGAACATCAACATACTCGCCAGATCTCAATCCTCCAGACTTCTTCCTATTCCTACTACTCAAACTCGTTTTGAAAGCGAAGAAATTTGACGATATTCCTGACATCCGACGAAACGTGATGAGGCTTTTCAACACCATCCCAAAAGAAGACTTCTTGTAAAGTTTGAAGGACATGTATATAGCAGATTTCAGTGGTGCATAGTTATGGGAGGTAACTATTTCGAAGGACAATAATTTAATTTTCTTTAATATTTCTCTTACATTAATGTTATAGGAATATTCACCGAACTTTATTGTCAGAGGTTGTATTTTCACACTTAATAAATTTGACTAGGTTGAAAAAAGTTCGAAAAAAAATGTCTAACTTTATATATATATATATATATTTATTCAATAAAACATTTGAAACCTCAAATTCTTAAAACTACTTTTCTATGGAAACTGAGAAACACAGAAATACAATTAGTATAAGCATTTTCTTATAGTACAATTTTTAAAAAAATAACCCGGAATTCGCTGTTTTGAAACTAGAAGAGTTTAAATCTTCTCATAAACGAGTTCAATTTTTACTTCTAATTAAAAAAATATTACTGCTTGCATTTGCAAAAGAATCTTTAAAACATATCAAAGTATTTTATAAAAATCTTGCTGGTTTAATAAATTTATGTTTCTTATGCAGTTTTTATGTGAAAGCCCACTTCCTGAAAAAGTTTACTTTTAGAAAAATAACTCAAAATATATTTCGTATATTTATATAATATTTGCTGCAAATATTTTCCATGCTATTTGTGAGGATATGAACTAAGATTTTTGAAATTTAAAATTAAGAATTGGATTCATTCATATTTTAATATATATCAAAGCAGATAATTTTTTATAAAAGCAACAACAATTTTATTCTTTTGATAAAACTAAAAATAATGTGAATTCTCCAAGCACCCTTGTACTGGATACGAAGAAAAGTTATGAATATATAGAGCCAATATTATTATTTTAGAAGCATTTTCAATGAAGGAATGAATATTTTTATATTATGCTATTTTTCCTTCGGTTTTTTTTTGCCAAAAAATGTATTAAAGTTTATTGCAATAATATTTTTAAAACAAATTTATCTCTCCCTGTATATTGTAATTCAAGATACTAAATATATAAATAATTAAAATATTATTCATTTTAAAAATCATGAATTGAAGCGTAGTCATATGTGCTAAATGAACCCAAAAAATTTAGTTATAAATTGTAGTTTTTAAGTTATTGTACAAATGAATTTTATTTAAATTCAAAAACTCTGTATAGTTTAATTGTTTATGGAATCAGAATTTGAAATTATAAATTAAATTGATTTTGGGTTTTAAGTTAAATATTTCACACGAATCGAGACATTTCACTTTCAGATACCAAAAAAGTAATTTAATAGGAGATTAAGAGTGCCAACATCTTCTTAAAACTATATGTTAAAATTAATGTTTTGTAATATTTATTTTTTTTAAAAATAGTCTTTATTTTGAAATAAACAATCAGTACCACATTTTATTTTTATTTGTTTTCATCACACATGAAGAAAGTATTTACATTGACTTTGAAAATATTTTAATTATTGTGCATTCTTTGCAAATACCTTCCAACAGCAGCTATACGTAAAATTCTTAAGTTTAGGCTACACACTAGCTCAGATATAAAATGTAATGACGTAAAGAAACGGCGTAGATATAGCTGTAATTTCATTAGAAATAGAACACATACTTTTGGATAAATAACCATACATTAAAAAAAATTAATCAGTTGAAAACCACATAATTACACAAAATAATTCAGTTTTAAGGTAGAATTTAACACTTTTCAAATTTTACAAAGCAAGGGATATAGATAAATTTTTATAGAAGGGGATGTAACATTAGTTTCTTAAAAATAAAAAATGATGCAACGAACATTGTTTTTGAAATACTCTTAGGATTCATGTGTTTTTTTTATTTTATATAAATATTTCTTTTTTTGCTAGATCCAGAGTAATTCTTTTGAGTCCTTAGCGTGACCTAACAAACAATATTCTCAAAACTTGTCTTAGGTAAAAAAAAAGTGGAAAAACACTGCTACGTGTCAGACTTAAGCGAAAATAAATAGAAAATGGTTTGCATGGAAAACATTTTTTTTTTCTTTTAAGCATACAACACTGAAATTCCGTTCAAGAGAAATCGTGCCAGATCCATGAATCATCGTTTGCTACCGACAAAATCTGTATTCGTTTTTTATTATCCTCACGTAACCGATTACAGTTAAGAAGAAACAAACAGCGTACATTTTTTTTAATTCTTATATTAACAAAAATAAGCAGCTGTATAGAAATGAAGTGGTTTTCGGAAGAAGTATCGGTTCTCCACTACATTGAATACTATACTAAGATTTTTTTTTTTTGGTAATTCTGATATTGTAGTAAACTTATAAGTAAACATATGATTAGGATGAAAAAATACCCTGCTAGCCATTAAAATTGCAACAACGATGTAAGGTTTGCCTGACTTCAAAAGCTATATAGATGCCGCTGCCATCGAATTCGAAGAAGGGAAGTTTACAAAATGGAAGAGGCGAAAGGGCGGTTATACGATGGCTAGGATGGGAAAAAAATTAAAAACGGTATGAAACTAAAATTAATGTATAGTGTTAGTTGTATTTAAATGTTATGTTAGTTTTGTGTCATGTGTGGTTGTATCATGAACAATAAAGAAATTTGCCATAAAAAAATGCACTGACTTTATTTGCCTGGAAAAGTACGGAAATCTCATTTGATATCAAAGAACCAACGACGAGAACAGTGCTACTAAGAAGGAATGATCTGATGAATGTCAAAATCGTAGGAAAGGAAGAACAGGTTGGGATTTGAAAATGATTAGTATTTCTGCGCATTAAGACGGCTCAGGAGGGAGAAATGACATCTGAAAGAAGTTCACAAAAAAAGCTGTTTAGTGGAAGTTGTATTCGGAAAGTGCTTTATATGATCGGAGTTTGCTCAATATTGTGTCATTCCTCGAATAAGAAAAATAAATACTTACTAGCAAGTATCGGAATTTGATAGAAGTAGGATCGTTGCCTGTGTTGAGTGTGGAGTATTGTTCCGTAATTTTGTTCGTTGAACTGATCGAAATCTAACCACTGTCATGCTAATTTGGAATCAATGAGTTACTAACGGTCCTACTCCATACCTTTACCATGACTATTGCTCGATGGGGAAAAATTGATTGTGATATTGGCCCTGCAAAACCATAAATCACATCACGGGCCATTAGTTAGGAAATGGGCATATTTGCAACGAGCCCAGTATCCGCTCTTACGTTTTTACGACGCTTGCAACAGCATAGACTGGTAGTACGGTGGCCATTACTTCAGATTCCCTTGAAAATGCAGCGTAGAGAATAGATAGATACAGTGACTCTGGTGAGCTGAAAGACAAAACTGGGACAAAACTATATATCAGCGTATCTCAAACTGTGGGGCGATGATAAACTGTGATAAGTCTACGAGGGGTGCGCGATCCTATTGAGAAGTGGAAAACAAAGGATTATTTTTAAAAAATATTGATTTACTGAGAATAAACAAACAAAATACATTCTAACAAAATAAAAATAAAATACACATTTAAACTAATATAATATTCTTTTAAATGTATTACTACTGCACAATGTGCATTTTATAATTAATTTAACAATACTAAATTAAGAACAAGTTTAATAATTACCAGTGATCCCATGGGCAGTGTCCTAACGTAGAATATTAGCCCTTCCCCTGCAAACTGAATTTAGGGCCCCAAGCCCAAGTAAGTACTTAGCGACAGTCAAGCTTTGGGCCCGTTAGAGCCCCTGGGCCTACGGCAATGTGGGGGTTTGGGGGTGTACGTTACGCCACTGCCCATGGTCTTGTCATATGTAAAATTATATACAAAACTTAACAGTTATCTTGATAATTTGTACTAATCCCACAACTGCTTATTAAATGTTACGTTATTCGCTCCCCAATGCCACCGTTTTCCACGTAGGAGTGCGAATGACAATTATTGAGGAGAATGGAAGAAAAGGCAAAATAAACAAGTCTCCTGTAATAAGTAAATCCTTCAGGACACAGAAAATATTGTACTTCAGAAAACGTATATATACGTCCAAAGCAATCAATGCTTTGGCTAAAAGAGATGTTAATATACGCCGGTGGCAAGAGTTATAGTATAGCTTTAACGTTAAAGCATAGTATTATATTGAATTCAATGCATTGTTATTGAAAGGTGGGAAAGGGGAAATGCGTGATTAATATTATGATCGAATATTGGGTCGCAAACATTAAAAGTTTGAGAAGCACTGCTATATATATATCCTTTTCTCACTGTATTTATTGGTGCCTGATACTATATTTGTTTTCAATTATTTAAATGTGTTTCTCTATTTCAACTAAGGTCTTGTATTAAGCAAAACAACCTAAGAAAATTTAACTAAACAATATTCCTTTTCATTTCTCTGAGGAGTTTCTATTTCCATTATCATTAAACATTTTGAAAGTAAACTAAAAAAAAGTGTCATTAACTATTTAAATTACTTTCTCCAATCTGTGGTTCCCCTTTAAGAATTTCTCTTAAATTTTATTACTATGATAATTTTAAGTGGCTATGTAAGTAATTGATTGGAAAACTCTGTTTCTTTTCCTTCTTTTTAAAAATTCATAAGTGAAAAGTTTCTTAAGTATCCATTCAGGAAAGATGAATCATGCGAATAACTAAAGGAGTATAACATATCAGTACAGATATAATAAATTAAATATCCGACCGAAATTTTGAAAATGGTTCTTTACGTGATTCTTTTATGGAATAAATTAGTGTTTTATGTTATGCAGTATCATATTTTAAAATATACATACATTATTTTAAGGATAAGCTCATTTTCTTCCTTTTGTACAGTTGTAAAGCAATTTCGAGTGAAATTACCTAATTCTTTTCTATAGGGTAAATTAATGTTTAAATTAAATTAAAATATTAAAAAACTGTAAAAAGATAAAAACTTGTTTTATGTTTTCATGTACAATCTCATAAAAAGATCGTTTATGATGTTTTTTGATTTTTAATTTTAATAATGTTTCTTGATAGACCTGCACAATAGGTTGGATTAAACATAACTATGCTGAAAATGTTCCCTGCTCTTTAGAGAAATGGAAAAATAAATTTTTATGTTAAGCATTACTCTAAAGGGAAATAAAGTTTGAATATTTGAGCTTTTTTTTTTTTTTTTTTTCCCTTCATGTCAAAAGTCAAATTAATTTCTATCAAGTGGACTTCTATAAAATAGTTTTTTTAAAAAAAAGAAACATTAGGTACATTTTGCTGTTTATTTAGTATAATTTTTTTAAAAAAAAATACACTGCTGAAATTGCAGTGTACGATAAAGTGGAAGATAGGACTGATTCAATGGTGCAGAGATAGAGATCTGGGGGCTATGAAATTTTGCAATGTTAATTGTACTTCTCAGAGCACATTTAATGATAATCATTGTTTTCGGTTATTTATATTGTAGAAATATATATATTTTTTATATTGAGTCTAAAATCCTCTAACCCCAATTAAGACTTTTTCCAATTTTTTTTTAAAATTCAAGCTTTTTGTGACAATATTAATTTTGAAATTAATTTTTCATTATTTTTTTTTTCACATCTATACCGTAGAGCTTACCTTCCTCATACGTAGCTTCAGATTAATAATTAGTTTTCTCCATATAAATATGATACAACCTACTGCACAAATCTTTTTGAATTAAAGATAAGTTTTTCTGGTCTTTCAAGAACTTATTGTCCCTTCATATGAGTCAAAACTTGCTTAGTGAGAATTTAAGAAATTTTTGTTTGGATATGTGTGCCAAAAAGCAACAATTATTTCTTTTCCATCAATAAGTTCCTATAAACAGAATTTTATCTGTGAATTGTTTAAAATTCCCTCATTGCATCATTTAGAAAATATTGAATTGACATTTTAAAATCCGTGTATAATTTTGGAACCCAACTCAGCCGAAAGTTTAATCAATGCCCTTTAAATAAATATTTTCCTTATCATTTTTATCAGTAAGTACAATTATTAAATATTTTCTGCTTTGGGACTTTCTTTTTTAGATTCCTTTCGTTAGCTTTTTTTTTTACTGCACAAATAAACCAATTCCAATCATTAACTGCATGGGATAATTGCGTTTTCGTTTTTTTTAAATTTTTTTGACAGTTGGTGTAGCTTAAATTATTTACAAAAATATTATCACTCCCGATTATTTTTTTGCAGAAATTCATAGTTAATGAAATAAAAAAACAAAGTTGCCTAGTGTATCGAATATTTTAGATCTTGCAAACGAATGTGAAATCTTGATATTAAATTTTGGTGGTACATCGAAAGTAAATATTTTATCTGAATTATTTATACTAATCTCTGATGTAAACATAAAGACAGAGAGAGATAACACTCAAAACTCGAGGATGGTCACGTAGCCGAGTGGACCGGGATTGCGAACTCGTAGCAGCTGTTGCCATGTAGAGTTGCTATCGCACGTTAAATATATCCAAGCTCAAAGTCTTCTGTAAGGATCTAACAACCGCACTGGCAGCAGGTCAAGCATACATGGGAGATCTAGCAACGGGTCAAACATGTGTGGGAGGACCTGGTAGAGGGTCAGATATATATAGAAGATGACCTGGCAACGAGAGAAGAAACAGACTGGACCGAACCAGGCGGATGAGAGGAGTAGTAACCAAAAAACCGGAGGGTAGAAAAACGTGATCGAGTGAAGAAACATTGATGGACGATGTGTTTGCGATCTATTTGAATATTATTACTTTATTTGATTTTGTTACATGTCCCTTAGAAAGACAAAATATGTCATTGGGGCAAAGTATAACTGCAATTATTTTTACAATTCGAACATGACGCCGATCAGAAAAAGAACCCAGAAGTTTACGTTGGGCCATTGGTACGTTGTGTAAGTTCGAAAAAGGAAAACCAAAATTCAGGTGTCATCCTGATCACATGGTTATGGTTCAAAATTATGAGGTCGTCACCAACAGCCATTCTGTTAACTTCAAAGTGTGTAGTAATTTAAAATTAAATCTGTTTTAGAATACATGATATATTTTCACCTTCTTTCCTAGTCTGACAAATTCACTAGAATTTTGAAAAGGGTTCTATGTTTGGGCAAAAACAAAAGTTTTAGAATAATTAAAATGTATTTCTAACACTTCTTTGTGTTTTATTTTTCTCTGTATATTCATTTCTTTCAAACAATTTGTTTATATTGTCTGCTCGTTTGTCAAGAATGAATATGAAAAGAATATGATTTTAAAAATAATTTTGTTGAAAACTGGACTCTACCAAATAAACAGGAAGCTCGCATTCTGTTCATTATAATGTTTGCACATAAGGAACTTCTGAAAAGAATCAGATCCCAGAGAGAAAACCTCACTGCGAAATAAACGGATTAAGACCTTACTATGAATTAAAGCAGTAATTAAATTTTAACGAAGTAATTTTGGAGTTTCGAATAGCTGTCAAACTGTATCAGCAAAAGTTCTTCTCAACTCAAGTGAGACTTTAATTTAAAACAGTTTAACAAAATTGGAGAACTTAAGATAGTGGAAAGCAAGGATTGTCGAGGAAACAAAATAAATCCCTGAAGATTGTCTAATTGTAAAATTGTCTTTACTTTGGAAGAAAGTTGCAACTTTGTAAAAGAATGCAATTAAGTACAATAAATTAATTTTATCTTTAATGTTTGGGATAATCTATAACGGGATAAACGCAGTTTACAAAAGGAATTAAAACAGTGCACTGTATAAAATATTCAAATGTTCTTAAATTAGAGAATATTCAAACAATGTGTTTCCAAGTAAATTATAGATTAGTGAAAATTTTTAAAGTTATTTTTAAGTATACTGATACCAAAACCATATTCAATCACCATTCATTCTAGAAATTAATTATATGTTCTATACGCAACTACATTGATCATATCATTTCAGAAATAGAAATTGCATATTAATTTAATTAAATGTATCAGTATAACATTTATACACGAATTAAATGCTATCTTTCGTAATATTTATCAATTATATATATATATATATATATATATATATATATATATATAGTTTGATAAAATAAAATAATAAGGGAGACATTTATATTACGTACAATGACAAAAAAGAAAGAAATTCGATTTCAAGAAACATAACAATTGAAGATATAGAAAGAGTCTTTGGACTAAGATGGAGACCTATTATTATTTCTTAAACTGTGTGTGTGTTTCTGAATTAGGCTATCGAATTAGGGCTAAGCAGTTTTATGGTACTAACTTCCAGTACAACAGAAATTTTCGACATAATAGAATGCTGAAAAATTAGGCTTATTTTTATCATGCGTAGATGAAACACCACACAGTAAAATAAAATGAAAGTATGAAAATAGAACAATAAGGTTTCTCTCACAGAGAAGAATATTAAGAAAAAAATTCCATAGGAAAACTAAATAAAAAAATTTTCAAAAAAAAATACTAACCTACAATAAAAAAGAAAAAATTTTTGAAAATGGCGTGTTAAAATGTAAGTATTAACAAAAATTAGTGGACCACCTAGATAGTTCTTTTTTTGTAATTAAACTAAGCATACGGTGTCTCAATGAAATCAATAATCTTAAGTGAAAAAAAATGATTAATATAATATAGATATATATTAAAAATGAATTCACTTGGATTGTTATACAAATATTGCTGTTCTTGTATATTTACATTGTTTTAATACATTGTTTAATCTTGTTATATATATATATATATATATAGGCAAATTCTCTACTAACAAGAGAAAACATCAAACAATAACATTCGACAAACACAAAAGAAAACGGGAAAAATCACACATTGAAGGAAAAAAAGAGTAATCGAGATAATAAATATAAAATGGATGCTAGTTTTAAATAAACCCTTTTTGACTTGGGACAGTTATAATAAAAAAAATAATTTATATAAAAGTGTTTTGGGATTGAACATGTTTTTTGGAACCAAACCCTTTCCCCCCTTTTTTGAAAAATAACACTGACCCAAAAACCTTTTAGGAAAAATGGATAAAAAATATCAAAAATCCATTACAAGATAAATTAAATTCCCAAAAATTGCACTTACAAATGCAAACCCCCGCACTAAACCCCAAGTGGAAACATTAATTTGTTGCCAATTTTTTTCCCCTAATACAATTTAAATAAAAGAGTGGCTGGAATGTAGCACTTAACAAAGATTAAGAAGGGAAAAAAAATTAATAATAGTTGCATATTATAGCATAACTATATAAAAACCAAGAGAAAAATATGAATAAAAAAATTTAAAAAATTTCAATCTAATATTAGATTAAAAGATAACTTTTATATATATATACAATGGGTGTGCAAAACTTAAAAACAACAGGGGGGTTTATTGCCATAACTTCACGAAAAATCATCTGAGAGACATGAAGTTCTGAAATGAGGGGAAGTATTATTTTACTTAAAAAGGGTGACGAAAGCATCGGCGGTGAAAAAAGGAATACAACGCATACTGTATTTAATCAAACAAAAAAAAAGCATTGAACGCATAATATCGTGCCCCCCATGATTGTCTATCCAAAAAGGGAAGAACAACAACAGATGTTCCTTTAAAATGGTATATCCCTCCCTTACTAAAAATGGTTGCTTCGCACCGTCTCCCAAAACTCAAAAACCAGCTGGTGTAACATTTCTTGAGGTAGGAGTGCCCATTCCCCAATCAACATCTGTTTTGGGGGTTGTTGGTTGTTCTCCCGGGTGATGTTAAGTGTGTGTGGCAATACGTCTCCCTAAAAAAATCCCCCACATGTTCGATAGGATTTAAAACCCGGACAGCACGCTGGCCCAAACTATTCAGTGATATCTTCACTTTCCAGCAGTTTCCCCAACAGCAAAGGGGGGCGATTGGCTGTGCATTGTAAAAACCCTAAAAAAAAAAGTCTGGGCCAATGGCACCTCGGAGAAAAAAACCCTGGGGGAAAAAGTACCTCCTCACAATAGCGATCCCCGGTTTTCAGACCCTCTGTCGAAAATGTGAAGCTCAGTTCGCCCGTTCAGCATAATTCCCCCAGACAAGAACTCCCGGACCACCATAACGGTGTCTTTCCTTGATGTTACTGGGATAAAACCGGGTCCCGATTTTCTCTCCAAATCAAAATGCCGGGGTCGCTTCTGGTACTGAACCGACCCCATCCGTAAAAAGGAAAGACTTTTCCCTTGATCATTTTTAAACCAGTTTTTTTTGCTCTCCGGCCCCTGTAAACGGTGGCTTTGGGGGCCAATTTTAAACGGGAGACAGCGTTCGGGACGGCGGGCGAACAGCCCCCCTTTGTAAAGGCGTCTGGCCACCCGTCAACCCCTTGCTGTACGAGTTTCAGCAATGGCGCTTGCTGCGCTGCGACCCTTTTCGCCCGCGGATGAAAATCGGTCATCCCCTGCAGTTGTCGTCCCCGGGCGCTCCCCCAAACTTTCTAACACTGTAGGGCGGAAAAGGGGGCGAAACGACACTTTTTTTTGATTCCCAACTCTGCAGCACACTGGTGTCAGTACGCCCCCCCTCCAGCTTTTCGATCATTCTTCCCCGGGAGTCGTTCAGGTGATTTCTTCTAGCCATATTTCACGAACTGATACCGGCATTGCAGCAATATGTTGAAACGCCCGTCCTTTATTTTATTCTACTGTTTACGCGCGCCCACATCACGCGTTTGCGACGCTCACATCGCTTCTGAGTTTTGTTCCTGATATTTCATACGCATACTTTTTCTGATTTACGTGTTCACTGTACTGATCTCAGACCTCTTTTTGAATTTCATTTTGGGTATCTGCTAAATTTTACATTGTTGCTTAAGTTTTGCAGAAGTGTATACATATATATATATATATATATGAAATAAATTGTTGCGAAAGATTTACATGTTGCATAACTATGATGAATCGGGATCATATCCTTTATTTATGTTGACCAACATGCGAGTTATTTGAGCATGCTCCTTATACAACTGCCAAAATACAAGAGTAGGAATGCTTCAAGTTTTTATATACAGAGGAAAACGCAATATGTAAAACACAATCATGTGTTTAGGCGAAGGGAATAAACAGCTATTTATAGAAATGATTTCATGGTTTTGGGGAAAATTTTTCCGGATAGAGTATAAAATTTTTAAAACATAATGATCTCGCATTTCTTGGATTTTCCCAAAAAATATCAAAAATTTTTTTAAAAAATATAAAAATCAAAAAAATAAATTTAAAACTCAAGAATGAGTAACAAAAATACCAACATAATATTTT
>BMAV01010118.1:0-10189 GCA_019973955.1 Trichonephila inaurata madagascariensis | reverse complement strand
CCGTTTTGAACCGGAGAAATATTAAATCGCAAGTGCGAACAAGGAAACGATTAAAACTTCAAACCTGCTGCGTTTAGCCGACTGCGACAAAGAGCTATCATTTCCCACACCGTCATGCTGCTACTGACATCGACGTTGCCTAGCTGACAGAACAAAGGATAGGAATGTAAATTATTAATATCGGAGCCCGTTTTCCGCTACTTGATTTGGCGTCGTCACACTAATCGCTACCTGACAACACAGCTTCACATTTATTCTGAATCGAGCCGACCCAACTGAGTTTCTGCTCTACCTGAAATTTTGTTCCTTATTTGCGAAAGGTATCAGATATTCAGAAGTTGCGAATGCATGCGGAACAAATTCTTCCAACGGTTCTCGAACATTAATACTCTACAGAAAGTTAATGATGATTCCATTCTTCTGCGAGATTTTACCTTAGTTAATCTAATTGAGAAAGGAGTAGGTACGAGCGAAATCCTGTAAAACTTCATCTCTATAATAAGCTTGAGTTCGCCTCTAGGTTAGGCGACTTGGAGAGTAATTGGATGATTGAGTACTTGAATCAGAGACTTTCATAATCCGTGCATCCATATATTTTAGAATTTTCATTTCGTTTCTAAATTTGGATCGTAAGCCATTAGTTGTGATACAAAGTAAATTGACTATTTTCATGCAAATAGAAATTCTTAGTAGATGGATATATACATGGATGTCTTAGATTGAAAACGGCATTAAAGAAAACAGGTTTTAAAATAGATTTCCAATTATTGCTCTGAAGAAAATTTTGAAATTGTTTTAATATAATACATAATTTTTAGTATTCTTTAGGTACATTTATACGTATAAAGATTTTGATTTTATTTTTGTAAAATTTAATTGTTTAAAGCTGTGAGTAACAAAATTTTCTTTTATTTACATCTATGCATAAATTACAAAAAAATAAATAAAAAATAACTGATTGACAATAATATTGTAAACCACACAGTTTGAGGGATTAAATTCTATTTCTCCTACAATACAGATGTCCACTGGAGTAGTCGAGTGATTATGACCATGAAATGGCCTATGTTATTTCCTCTCTGGTGCCCCTAAAGACCCACCGCGTAGAGTGGCTGATGCATATTTAATCTTTTGAGACTTTAAGTCCTCATGTTGGTGGTGTAGAAGTTTGGAGAATGTGGTACCAGCTCTAGTGCCATCCTCGTGCTTCGATAAACTTCAGATTTACAAGGATCTTTGCTAATTTTTCTCGTTTTCTCTGGATAGATGCATATTTTCTTTGAAAAACGTGGATGAGCGAATGTTCAACAATCGTAACTTACCCTATAATATCAGAGCTGCACCATCGAAATGGTAACATTTCATTAAGGTTCGAAGAAAGATTTCGCATTCCAGATTATCTCCAGATGTAAAACACTTAAATGTTAAATGATAAACCAAACCTTAACTCATAAAAGAAAAGAATGTAGAATTGTTGATAAATAAGTTTCTGCGTTCTTTGACGAATTAATGCAGGGGTGACCAACCTTTTTAAGAAGAGTGACACTATCTGATAAAACAACAACAAAAAAAATGAAGAAGTGAAACAATGTTATTTATAGGCTTATTATATATATATATGGGATTTTTAAACAATTGGCACACACATTTGCCTAACGCAAGTCTAAATAGTGGAAAATTAAAAATATTATAAGTAAAACAAAAGTACAATATCCTAGGTTTCATTGTTTAAAAACTTTTTACAGGTTTGAATCAGTTAGGATAGGTATAAAATAAAAGTGAGCAACATGAAACATTTAATTCTAAATAATCATTAAACAAACAGTACTTGCTTAAGGCAGTTTTCGGTTAATGTTAAAGAATAGGACCCGAATTAGGAACATTTTTTCAAATATAAAAGAAATGAAAAAATAATATGATATTCTAGCTTCATTATCGTTTAGAGAGCAGAATATTTTTTATCATACTTCCCATTTTTAACCGAGTTCATTCCTTTTTTTCTGGTATAAAATGTGTTTCGCATTTTTTATCCTATACTGTAATGTTAAATGGGCTTTGCCTTCACGTATTAAAACAAAAAAGAAAGTATTCATGGAATATTTTGAAATTTTTAAAAACACTATATTGTTAACAGAGGTATGAGTTATAATATTACAAATTTCCATGGAAATTGGGTCATTTTTCTTTCTGAAAATGTGCTTCGCATTTATTTAGAGCTCTCGTACTTTTACCGAAGACAGCCTTAATGTAGCTTTTGATTTGTGGCTTTCTTACCAAATCATTAGTTCTTAAAGATGCTGACAACTAGGGTAAGAAAAATACTATCTTTTCCCTGTAATCTTAAGTTTAAATTATTTAAATATCTCATTATTTCGGTAAAATCCGATAGCCAGTCTTCATTTTTGAGTAACAAGCACTCACTGGGCAGTCCATTGTTTTCTTCCAGATATTTCAAAGCACGTTCCCTCAAATTTTAAATTTCGCAAGTGCACCTCCTCTGGAAACCCAGCGCACACAACAATAAAGAAGTATTTTCTACGCGATAATCTATTCTACTGTAATTCAATTAATAAGTATATTTAAAATAAATTCTGAAGCAATTGTTTTTTGTCTAAGCCATCCACATTTCAATATAAAATTGTAAAAAAAAATTATTATCTTTTAAGATTTTTAAAATTTTTCAATGTCTACGCGTGCCACTCCACCGTGCTACACTGTGGCACGCGTGCAGCGGGTTGGCCACCCCTGAAATAACCCTTCATCTGCCGACGGTACTTATAAGTACCACTCACTTCAAACTTAAATAGAATAACTATTTTTACGAATATTCTAACGATATTCACACACACACAGGAATATTCTTCGAAATCCACTCTTCCAAGATATATAGCCGCATATGGGTCTATAAGTATTTTACAGAAGGCGAATAGTAGAGCATATATATACAATTGCGTCTTCCGCAGACAAAGCTTTCATTACACGAAGATTGTCATTTGTCACACAAAAAGAAAACCGACTACACCGAACCGCGATTTTGCAAAGCAAAAATGGATAATATTTATGATATTTAGTGTCACTTAGATTAGAAAATGTACATAAAGTTGTTTTAAGAATATTATTTCAATAAAAAATTATTTAAGTACAATAGTTTGACAAAAAAAAATGAACATAGAATGACCCATTTTCAAAACATTCTACTTTTTAAGTGCTTTATTATTAATATTTGCCTGTATATAGCTCAGACCTCTGTACAGAGGCTCAACTAGAATTTTCGAAATATATAACTTAGAAGTGGGTTTATCCATAATTTACGACAACAGAGAGGAAAAATTTTAAGAATAAAACGCTGATAATTATTTCAAATGGTTGTAACTCTGAAAATAATATGAATTGTTCAAAAATCGTAGTTGAGCCTCTGTATAGAGGTCTGAGCTATATACAGGCAAAATATTATTATAATAGAAGCATTTTTCGCAAAAGGAGAACATTTTGAAGAAAGGTTATTCTAAGTTAATTTTGCTAAAATACTTTTATTTAAATAATTTTTGTCAAAATGTCCTTAAAACAATTTTATACATGTATTCTAAACTAAGTGACACTAAATATCATGAAAATTATCCATTTATGCGCCTTTTTAAAATTACGGTTCCGAACGTAGTCGGATACCTTAATGTCAAATTTTAAGTGTTTTATTTTGTTTGTAGATTAATGAAGACCTTAAAAAACAATCTGACTATTTATTTTAAGTGAGCAGTGTGTATAATTAATTTTACAGTTGAATACCTTTAATTAATTAATTAGCTCTAACTAATTAAATTTTCCAAAGTTGAGTATTTTGTTTATGTAAACCCCTTAATTTTCAATGTAGAGATCCAAAAACAATATTGCATGAAAAAAACTGCAGTAAATCATAATGCGGTAGATAAAGGGTTAAAGTGATCCCTATTTTGTTTTGAAAGCAATGAAGCAACATACATAACATAGTTTTATGACGTAAAAGCCTTTTTCATTAAGCCTTCTGTGCACAGTTTACCGTGATACAACAATTCCATTAGGTGCTGCTGAATAGGTGCTCCAATAGGTGCTCTGATAAACTGCCGTGCATTAAACTTCCTATTTCAACTTCTAGTTATTACCATATATCGGTCTTGAGGAGCTGTCGTTGTACGCTTACTAACTGGTCTAGTCTTCCTTCGAACAGTTCCAGATTTCTGAAATTGTTTCCATATGTGGATACTGTTTGGAAATTATCACACATTTCGTTTCTTCCGTGATTGTCTTCCCTGTTTCTAAGCGATCGAGAATTCACCACTTCAAGAATTCTTCCAAATTGTACTTCGTATCTATAACAAACTTCTGTTTTTTGCCCTTAGACAAAAAATTCACAAGCATTATATTTCAGAAATTCACTAAGATATTTTATGCATTATAAGTACTTAATTAAACGGCGGATGGCGTAATACCTTAGTTTTCAAAGTAAAAATCGTTTGATCCCTTCTGATAGTATAATGCTATTTACACTCGTCTTTCATACATTTCCTACAAATATGTAAAATGTATTAGATCGATGAAATATTTTACAGAATATCATTATTTTTGGGTATGTTTATATATTTTGAACATGAGTATATATATATAATATGCGGGGTGGATGAAAAGTCTTACAATGCGTTCTCAGGAGTCGTCCTCGTTACTTGAACGTGTTTCATAATTATGCTGTCCATCGCCAACCACACACATATAGTTTCAATGTGCAACGTTAATAAAATAATCATATCAGTAAATTCTTATTATGTATTAGACATAAATATAACACTGAACATTTTTATATTAAGGCTACAAGGTACTCTTTTTAAAATTGTTTTTTGGAGACAGTTACAGTAAAAATAATTGATGTTTTATATTTAGATTATATTATTAAGCTGATTCTCTGTAAGCAAAAAGTCAGTTTGACCAGCTATTATTTTACAATTTTAAAAATTTAAGAATTTTTGAAGGTTTTCAAACTCTTATAAAACACTCAGTTTTTGAAATTTTTTAGTCATTTTAAGTTATTTATGTTTCTTAGGTTATTACAAACAAAACTTAGTATGGATTTGAAAATCTATTCCCTTGTTGATTTTTAATAATTATTTATCTAGAAAAACCTGAAAAAACAGGAAAATTTTTAAAATATCAACTTAAGCATTTTTTAGAAAAATAACTAGAGATCTCAGCACTAAATCCATACTAACTTTTATAGAACATATGTTTGGGAGTATATACAAAAAATATAAGGTTCTATCTTGAACAGGAAAAAAGCCTTGGGGATTAGAAAATACTTATACCTTCAAAATCGAAAGTCTGAGAAAAACGCATTTAAAGTTTGTTAAGTCATAAAACAAAAACACTTATAATGTCCGTAAAGCTCTAATTTTTTAATATGTTATTTTCCAATGTATATTCTGCATCAAAAGTCTACTTTAATTAGATAGGACTGAAAGTAATAATTTTAGTTCAAAAAAAATATTTTTGCATAATATTAATAGTATTTGTTAAGACTTCAGTTTATTCAGCTTTATCTTAGCTTAATATTTTCACAAAAGTTTTGAAACACAAAGCATTTATGTACAAAATAATAATGATACTAACTTAAGCTAAAAATAGTCAGGTATGCTCATGAAATTTAATTTTTTTCAGTTTTAAATCGGGGCAGTTTAGTAAGTTTTAGCTCTTGCCGTACGACTTTAAAATACTAAAATATAGTACTGTAATATGTTTAGTATAAAGCAGTTTAGTACATCAAGGAAGTATTCAGTTATTTCTGCAACATTTGAATTCAGAATAGTTGCATTCGGAAGTCTAATTGCAGAATCAGCAGAGGACTGATTTTTAGATATATCATTTTCAGCAGTATTCCATCTCTTCGAAATATTGTTTTTAATAGCAACCTGAGAACGCATTTGCCATGGCATTTTCTCTATAGGAAAAAAATTAATGATAAAGCTTTTAAGTTATATAAACTATTTTAAAGCAAAAATTGGCCATGAAATTAATCTTAATTAATTATGAAAACTCAAAAAACTCAAAACATAATCAAGCAGAAATGATTTTAGTAATGAAAATTAGAATTAATAACCATTTCAAACTAAAAGCTAAAAAATATTTGAATTAATTCAATTTAATACAGGCAAAAAATGCTTTAAAATCACACCGAAACCAAAACCATAGCTCATAAAACTTCAAATATCTCAAAAACTAATTTGCTAACAGATATGAAATTTCGTGGCAAGCTTCTCAATGATACGGGTCACTAGAAAATGCAAAAAAAATTATTATTTTTTTTAGTAAAAATGAAATTTTTAGGATACTGTGTAGTCTTAATGCTAATAAATTTAAAGCTAAAAGAATAGAGGCAAAGAAAATGAGTGCATATAGAGAGAAAATCGAATGATGTTGCTTCTAAGATAATAGAATTTTGTTGCAATTATGAAAAGACATTTAGTCTTAAGCAAATTAAATATTTTATATTTAGTATGAATAAAAAAGAAACACACGGGGCTTACTGTAGATATTCTAAAAATAACTGTAAAGAATTTCAGGCTTTATATATATAATTATAAAGAAGTTAATAATTTTCAAACTCAGCTCAGTATTAAAAAAAGTAAAAACGTTATGCGTATTTCTGTATGCTGTATTATTTTTTTCACGAATAAATCGTATACCGCACACACACACACAATAATTACTTCACTAAAAGAATTAATAAATATATTCCATAATTCCCAATTAGCAACATTAATATTAAAAAAGTATTCAAATACAATAAAAAAATAGATCTATTGTTAGTTATAATAAAACTAATGATTTACAAAATGATAATAATTTTGTAACAATCATAATTTTCCCGAATTTATAAATGAACATTAAACATATGTTTTTAAACATTGTAAAGGACATTACATTGATAGAGAAGTTATATATAAAGGTACTGTGACTTCATAGAATAATATGATTTTTGATAATAATTTGCTATTTCTAATAATTATTTTACTTTTACAATTTTATTTACAAGAATAATAAAAATTTTATTACAAAATTAGTATTAAATATGGTTTACCATTTGGAGCTTTTAAGGAATTGAAATTCAATATATTTAAAAACTAAATGAAATTAAAGCATTGAATTGAGTGCTATACTACTTACAAAGAATTTACACAACAGATTTTAGAATTGCATATAGATTTTGGGGGATAGTATAAGTAGATAATGTCCCTTGCAATTATGCAATCATTTACAAACATTTTTATAATTTTTTCTTCTTAACAAATGCTTTCCAGGCACTAATGCATTTATGAAATGAATTTTTGAAGAAAAATTTACAATCGTATCTCTGCATTTCACAAAAAAATATGTTTAACTATTAAGGACATTGATTTTAGCACTCTTAATAGTTTTAATACTTAAATCAAAAATCATGGTAAAAAGTTGCAAAACAAAATTTCATTCAGAAAAGTTAAGTACCATTAATAGCTCTATTGTTAAAAATAGTAAACATGTATTTAAGTTCTTGGGGCAGGTAAAACGTATGTTCTGTGAATAACTATGGCTTTTGAAGATTTAATTCCATTTAAATAGAAGACATGATTAAGATTCTCAAGCAAATTTATAAGTATCTTTAAATAAATTTAAAAAACTTTGAAAATATAACACAATTGTTCATTTTATTTTTTTAATTATCTTAATTTTATCTCACAATGTGGTTATTATTATATCAGCAAGTTAAGGAGCTACCCCAAGGTGGACCAGCCAGCAATAATCTGGCTAATATATACACTGAAGAAACAAAAAAAAAAAAAAAACTGGTACACCTACCTAATATCGTGTAGGGTCCCAACGAGCACGCAGAAGTGCCACAACATGACATAGCATGGATTCGATTAATGTCTGAGATTGTGCTGGAGGTAATTGATACCATGAATCCTGAAGGGCTGTCCATAAATCAGTAGGAGTAAGAAGGGGTGGAGATCTCTTCTGAACAGCATGTTGCAAGGCATCTCAGATATGTTCAATAATGTTCATGCCTGGGGATTTTGGTGGCCAGCGGAAGTGTCTAAATTCAAAAGAGTGCTCCTGGAGCCAATATGTAGCAATTCTGGACGTGTGGGGTGTCACATTCTTCTGCTAAAATTCCCCGAGTCCGTCGGAATGCATAATGGACATGAATGGGTGCAGGGGATCAGACAAGAGGCTTGCGTATCTGTCACCTGTCAGAGTCAGTATCTAGACGTATCAGGGTCTCCTATCACGCCAACTGCCCATGCCCCATACCATCACAGAGCCTCCACCAGCTTGAATAGTCCCCTGTTGACATATAGGGTCCATGGATTCATGAGGTTGTCTCCATTCCCGTACACGTCCGTTAGCTCGATTCAATTGGAAACGAGACTCGTCAGATCAGGCAATGTGTTTCTAGTCATTAACAGTCCAATGTCGGTATTGACGGGCTCAGGCGAGACGTAAAGCTTTGTGTCGGGCAGTCAACAAGGGTACACGAGTGGGCCTTCTGCTCTGAAAGCCCATATTGATGATGTTTCGTTGAATGGTTCGCACGGTGACACTTGTTGATGGCCCAGCATTAAAATCTGCAGCAATTTGCGGAAGTATTGCACGTCTGTCACTGTTAATGATTCTTGTCAGTCATCGTTGGTCCCGTTCTTACATGTTCTTTTTCCGGCCGCAGTGATGTCATCAAATTTATGTTTTACCGGATTCGCGATATTCGCGGTACACTCATGAAATGGTCGTACGTGAAAATCCAAATTCCATCGCTACTTAGGAGATGCTATGCCCCATCTCTCGTGCGCCGACTATAACGGCACGTTAAAAAAAAATTCACTTAAATCTTTATAACTTGCCATTGAAGCAGCAGTAACCTATCTAACAACTGTGCCAGACACTCGGTGTCTTATATAGGCTTTGCCAACCACAGTGCCGTACTCTGATTTATTCCATATCTCTTTATTTGCATATGCATGCCTGTACCAGTTTTTTTGGCTCTTCAGTGTATTCAGTGTCTTGTCATATATCTAGATATACGGATGATTTATAGTTATTTTTACTAAAACTATAGAATATATCCCTAATTTTGTGATAAATATTTTTGATTTAACCTGGAGAGAAGGCGCACACTCGATGCTAACATTAATGGTCTCACGGGGTGACTGAGTCATTCCAAACCTTTATTATACACGAAAAATTGTAATACCAGTGAATAATTTAATTAAGATTAAGTATACTTACCTACTTTTAAGGACTTTTCAGTTTTTCCTCGATAATTTGAGAAAAAATCCAATCAAACTGAACAAAATTTCGAATGTGCGTGACTTAAATAAAGGACACTATCGCAAAACTTTTTGATAATATTTGGAATGATATCGCAGGCAAAAAGTCATATGCGAGTTATTGTAGTTTTATTGTCTTTGTTTATTGACAAAAGATGTTGAATTTTTTGCTTTTGTTTTTAAAAGGGGGTGTGTCTTGGGCCCTTTTAAAATCTTTTTTTATGGGGTTTTTAAAGGGAGCATTTTAAAATTTTCCTTTTAACCCCAATTTTTTGTTTTGTAGTTTTTTTGGGGTTTCCACGTCAGATTAATTCCATTATTCCATCAGGTTCTTCCCCTTTTCTTATCAGTTTCAAAGATTCAAAGAGATCGAAGATATCCATTTTTATTTTTTTATACTATTCATTTACATTTATAAGCCATAATGAGTTGAAAAACAGCTATCTTTAAAACTAAGTCGTTACATGGGGAAAAAAAAATTTGCCTGTTATAGAAATTACTTTTGAACAGAAAGTGGTGATAGGGGGGCCCCCGTCACCCCAAAACCTTAAGACTGTAAAAAAGGAATATTGGGCAAAAACGTTTTAGTTCCCATGAAGACTGTCAAAAGGAGGATACGACAAGAGGTATTGGGTTTAAAAAATAAATAGTTTTTCCGATTAAAGATTTCGTGAGCCTGGGGGACTCTACCCCGGGAAAGCTCCCCCGTAAGAAAACAAGAACGACACAAGCAAAGAAGATTTTTTAGATTTTTCTTATTACAAATTGTTAATCATATTTTAAAATGTAACATTTATGGTGAAAAAGCAGATTTTCTCATTTTAACATCATTAAAGTGCAAAGAAATAATAATATCGTAACTGAGC
>BMAV01010117.1:0-76933 GCA_019973955.1 Trichonephila inaurata madagascariensis | reverse complement strand
AAACTCCCAAATTTATCAGTCTAAAAAAAACACACACACACACTTTTTAGAAAGAAAATTATTTGTCGCTTGATAACTATAGAAATGTCAGTATAAATTTTTAAATACAGAATGTCTATTTTTAGGTATTGTATGGATACCATAATCGTTTACTGTAAATTGAGGTGTAGATGTATCGTTTGTGCGTCATTCGATATATTCTATGTTTGCAGCACTTGATCTATTTCCAAGTTTTCCCCTCTCCCTGTGATTCATTATTTTTCTTAAAAACTATTCTCCTTGATCAGTGATGCGTTTTATTAAAGAAAGGAAGCCTGCTTCAGTATTTTTCTCATATTTATCTGTTATTTCCTTTGCACAAAGCATTCATCTTCGATATATGTTCTGCGCTCTTGTAGTATTTACTTAAGAGAATAGTTTGGTACGATCTCGGTATATTATAGGATGCGGAAGTTGCCAACAATGATGACCCCAAATACCTTTACAATTTGAAACATGATGTCTACGACCGAACGGACTGTAAAAAGTATTTTGCGACTTTTGAAATTAAAAAAAGGACCAATGAATTTAGCAAATTTCTGAAATGTTACGGTGCTGTCTATTTAAAGAAAGATTGTTATATTTCTCTTACATTTAGTTTTAGAATTATTCGCTTTGGTAAGAATTCTGTGGTCACATTCATTAGTTCTGAAACTCTCCAAAATATAAATCAAACACTAATAAATATGTAGAGATATCTAAAAACTTTATTTACTTAAAATCTTTGATTGGTAAAATTGGTTTTACTAAGGAATTCCTGCGTATTTGTCAAGATGTTCCCAACCTTACTACATAATATTTGTCATTATAAAACAAATGCATAACATGTACTGATATTTCGCATCAAATTCGCCAAATATTTGGCCTAATAGGCGAAAGTTGTGTCAAACTCTTTGAAATAGCGTGTTTTCTGGCAATATTTAGCAATTTCTTTCTCAAGCGTTAAGAAAGCTATTTACATTTATTGTTTTGATGGTGTCTTTTTCTTTCCAATGAAATGAGATCATTCTTATCCTAAATTTAAACGGATTAACCTAAACAAATTAAATTGAAGCATAAATTTCGTATGAAATTACATCAGAATTTAATATTAACTTTTTTACAATCGGACAGACTAAGGCCTTAAGAAATCCTTGTTCCGATGCCTTGGAAATATTTTAAATATTAATGATGGGATATATTTGGGGGTTGAAAGAAAATTTTAATTCTGGATTTTGTGTTCAGAAATATCAGAAATTTTAGTTATATTCCTAAGGATAACAACATTTTAACCCTCTAAGAAGTCTGCACGTAAAGTCTTGCCATTCCGGAGATGCTTCCAAAATGCACCGCACTCATTTTTTTGCCGTCAGGTGGGATTCTCAAAAGCGGTTGAGCCGTATTTTTAAGAATGCGGCTCGGCTGCTTTTGGGAATCTTCCTTGAAGGCAGAAAAAGCATCTCTAGAATGACGGGATTTTACGTGCAGACTGCTTGGAGGGTTAATACAAGTATAATAACGCAGACAGAGTGTGTTATATATTGCTATAAAATACTTTAATACTTACATAACTAATGTACACCTATCACACATTTATTGTTTTATTCAAGCATTAAATTCCTTATAAGAATTACATTAATACTACTTTAACATATTGTAGAGAAATGAACTAAACATACGAGCTAAAGGTAATACGAAAACTGACAAAAATTCTAAGATTTCAAATAAAATGACAAAAATATTGTATTAGTCTATGTGTCTGAAAAGTAATTCATTTCTACAAGACCGGGAGAATTCTGTCGAATGCTGAAAGCAATTATTGTACCTCTGAATGAATATTATTGAAGACAGAATTTTGTTATCGGAAAAACTAAAGTACATTACATAAATAATCTCAGCTCATTGATATTAATGCCTTAACGCCAATAAATACGAAATGTATTCAACAAATTCATAATAAAACTTTTACTATGTCTCTTGAAGAAATCTTTGCTCGTATTTGCTGTCTGCAATATTAATATTTTGAATGGAAATGTGATAAATATGTTTACTTAAAAATATCTTATAATAATCTTCGTACTTACATTGCCAAATCGAAAAACAATATGGCGTAATTCCGATTGATATCTATAATTTAAATAAAGTGACGTAACACTCACATCGGGGATAACTTAGGACTTATTGCGCATATGCATCTGATTGGTCGATTTATATAATTCAACTATAACCAATTGTAGCACTTTTAATTTGAAACGCAGCTATGAAATGGTACAATATTTCCGAGGTGGGGTTGTCCAACTTATTATTTGTTCATTTCATCGTTTTGGATCTGCTAAATAGATGTAAAACACTTCTTTTAAAAAAGATGCCAAGTTTCTGTGTTTTTCAACTATTCTTGGTGAATTTTCGCCCCAAATTGTCATTTTTATGAATCATGTGCTATATATTCCACCTACCAAAAAAGAGCTTCTGGGGAATATACTAGATCTGAAATGGTAATTACGAACCCGCTGCCCCATGAAAAAGAAAAAAAAAATCTTCCAAAACTCACTTGTAAATGAAATATACTTTTGCTCTCTCCTCCTACACTCTTGTCGTTAATAATAGACTTTTAATTGGAATGGAGCGAATTAGTTTTTAATGTTTTATAAGGACGCATATTACCGACTTTCGAATTTTAAAGGTTAGTACTTTTCGGTTTAATAGCATAGAAACCCCACAAATTCCCAATATTTGTGAGAGTACAGTGAAGCGGTCCCAAACAAAATGATAATATTAGTGTAAAATGCTGTATTTTCTATACACACAACAATTCGCTATAGTACGTTTTAAATTTTAAATCATTGTAACATTTTATGCCGAAGATGTGTGTGATACACTCTGTGACATAGCCATCGTTCGATAGCCATGTCGTGGGGTTTCCGCGTAAGTTAGAGGTGTGGGATTCTCTCGGAATGATGAGACATTCTATAATTCTTAATATGACTTTAATTAAGAATTTAACTTAAATTACTTAGATATCGAACAAATTTATATTAAGTGAGAATAAACCAAAGTACGCAATTTTTAACTAACTCAGATCGCGCAATTAGATCACTTATCAATATAAATATATTATATCTGCCTAATCTCGTCCCAATAATATACTAGCGTTCAGAATATAATCTCCCTACCTTGGTTGAATACTCAACGGTTCAATCACTTTAAGGTAGGCTGTTGGGCTCGCGTGCAATAGTATGCACCTTGTAGTAATGACTTGATATCCGTGATGCTTTTGTAGGTCGTCAAATTACACTTCTACCTTTTCCAAACAGAGCTTTCTCTAAATTGCCATCATTGCTCACTAAACTTTTTATCCTTTTAAAGGTTATCTTATTTGCATCTATGCTTCGTTTCACTTCTTGGATTTGGGTTGGAAAAGTTTTGCCATTAATCGTGGCCGTCAAAGAACATAGAGGTTATGTTAGAAGAAGAACGCGAGAGATGTCACAACCTGTAGTTAGTATTTTCGTTATTGAAACATCAAAAAAAAGGCCTTTTAATCGTATATAAGTAACAAAATGGATAAAAAATGCATGAATTTGTCATAGATATGCACTATATATTTTAGTATTTCAGATTCATTTATAAAATTCAAGATATACATTAATTTTTTTTATTATAAAAATATACACTATTAAAATTCGAAGGTAAACAAACGTATGCGACTAGGTGTGTCTTCTCACGAACCGCACGACGCATAATCTCGCCAAAGATACCAAAAGATTTTAAATGATCCGAGAAACCCGTTTTGACTATTTGTATTCCGATATTACAATTAGTTAAAAAGATATTATTTAAAAACCTTAAAACGCATAATTATTTTACCCCTGTAAGCATTTTTTAACGCCGAGTGGTGAATTTCCAATTTTTCGACTTTTATTTTATCCCAGACGTTTTTAAAACACGATCTAATTTTTTTTATGAGACTCACACAAAAAAATTACAGAATAGGAAAGATTATTTACTTCACCACGATACGGTATAATTTTTTTTTTTTTTTTTATTTTACAAAATGATGATATTTTCCATTTTTTAGGATTTTTTCTAAAATGAATCACAATCGATACCTTGTTATGAAAAGGATTTCTAAATCGTTTCGTTTGCATTTTGTTTTGCGTTAATTAAATGGTATTCTACACAAAAAAAAGTTCATGATTTTCTCCTTTAGAATCAGTCATTTAAAAATAAAATGTCAAAAACTTTTTTCTTACGATTTTTAAAAAAATACACAAAATTTTTAATTAAATACATATAATAACTTTTTTATTTATAAAACTAACCTTACGAAACTTTTTTTACGGGTGTAGAGTGATATTATCCTTAATTTGTACACAGATTGAAAAAATTACTTTAAAAATTACGGGTTTTTTAAAAAAAATGTGTTTTTCGTTTTTTTCCCTTTTTGCGAGAAGTATTTAAGCATTATTTTTGTTACATACAACGTTTAAAAATTACCATTGTTTTCAATCGACATATGAAGTTTGAAGGCATTAACTTAAAAATGAAGCCCGAAAAAAATAAAATTTTAACAAATAACGTATTTTTAGAATAGCCAAGCATTTGGTGGTGAAAACCTGTTTGACGCGAAAAGGCTCTTTTATTCTCTGCCCATCTCGTGTGATGAAAAGTTACATTAGAAAAGAAGAGGTGCCTATAAATATTGAAAATTACCGGATTTGGTGAAATTGAATATCTCTTCCTTTTATTTTAAAGTTCTTTTCACTCCTTTTTTCCGAAGGTATTGTAGCGTGTCGGCAAGAGCGTTCTATTTTTACCGACTGTACCCGGGTTGGAAACAACATCATCATGTAATTTTATGATTTTTTAAAAAATAATAAAAATTTTATTTGCGCATTTAATAACTTCACTAGCAATTTTGTAATTGGAAAGATAATTTATTTCGTCAAGATTCATTATTTATTTATTTATTTTTGTTTTGTTTTGATTTTTAAAAAACAACGATATTTTACATATTTTAAGATTTTTTTCTAAAATAAATCAATAACGATGCATTTATATGAAAATGATTTTAATAAATTCATTCTTAGATCTCTTAGGGTTAGTGATTTAAAAAATAAATTGCTGAAAACTTTTTTTACGAATTTTTAAAAATTACTCAAATTTTAAATATTTAATAACTACTTATCAAATTCAACTTATAACTTCTTCATTTATAAAAATAATTATATGAAACTTTTTTTCAGTGTATCGAACACTTAAAAAAATGCTTGCAATTTTAAATCAACAATTAACACAGTTGTAAAATATTTTGTAAGTATAAAAACTTCTACTTTTTTCAACATACAACTATTTTTAAAAAAGTACATTATCGTTTCCGGGGACTAAAAGTTGAAAAGAGAGTGAGTGAGTATTAAAGTCCCACTGTTCACTTACTCGAGAGTTCTGATAGCGAGAGGGGAAGTTGAATTTCCCTGACAATATGTTGCAAAAATGTTCGTACAACACCGGGGGGAAATAAACCTGTCTGACAAAGAAAAGAAGCGAAAAAATTTCGAAGCAGGGAATTTTAAGTTATACACTCGGAAAAAGCCCGAGCAACGCCGGGCTAAGCGGAGGGGGCGGGTGGGGAGTAAGTCATTTTGAAAAAAGAAGTGCTGATTTTGTGAAGGAAAGGTAAAATTTATAAAAGTAGAGACAGCCCATGCAACGCCGGGCCATGCAGCTAGTAGATTTATAAAAATTGAAGCTTCGACACTGAAACCAAAAGTGAAGTTACCAATCCAAAACTCCATTTTAAAAATTCGAGAAAAAAAAATAATATATATTACTTAAAAGTTACATATATGAAATTTAATATACTTATCTTACTAATTTGTACGGTTTATAATTAAGTTAGTTTTGTAGCTTTAGAGTCAAAGTGCATTATTACTGCATTCAATACATTATTATTGTATAAGGTCGGCGCAATAAAAATTATGATTGAAAAGTGGGTCGCCAGTATTGAAAGTTTGAGAAGCACTGACTTATTTTATTAATTTGTACGGTTTATAATTAAGATCACGTATTGTAGCTTTAGCGTCAAAGTGCATTATTATTGCATTCAGTACATTATTAATGTATAAGGGGGCGCGATAAAAATTGTGATTGAAAAGGGGGCGCCAGTATTCAAAGTTTGAAAAGCACTGGTATAAATGGATAATATTTATGATATTTAGTGTCACTTAGATTAGAAAATGTATATAAAATTGTCTTAAGTATAGTATTACAAAAAAAATTATTTTAGTACACTATTTTGACAAAAAATGAACATAGAATGGCCCATTTTCAAAATATCCTCTTTTGTGAAAAACGCTTCTATTATAATAATATTTTGCCTGTCTATAGCTCAGACCTCTATACAGAGGCTCAACTAGAATTTTTTAAATATATAATTTATAAGTGGGTTTATCCATATTTTACGACAACAGAGGGGAGCAATTTTAAGAAAAAAATGCTGATAATTATTTCAACTCTTGGTAACTCTGAAAATAATGTAAATTTTTTCAAAGATCCTACTTCAGACTCTCTGGAGAAGTCTTTACTCTATATAAGCAAAATATTATTACTTTAGAAGCATTTTTTATAAAAGGAGAACATTTTGAAAATGTTTATTCTATGTTAATTTTTTGTCAAAATATTGTGTTTAAATATTTTTTTCTCAAAATGTCTTTAAAATAATTTTATACATGTATTCTAATCTAAGTGACACTAATATCATGAAAATTATCCATTTATGTGCTTTTTTAAAATCATGGTCCCGAACGTGGTCGGATACCTTAAATACAGTAGAACGTCGTATATCCGAATCGATTGGAACCGGACACCGTTCGTATACGCGATTGTTCGGGTAACCGAAAACCGTATGCGAGCCATGCAGTATGAAACCGGACACTACGAAAATTGAAAATCATCACATGCGGGAAACGTGCTTGAAAGAAAAACAAAATAGGTGCAAAATGTCGCAATTTTACCTTTATTGTGGAAAGTAATCACTTATTTTTCGCTGTACTATTGTACACATTCGTTTCTTTGCTGCAAGGTCTCTGATTCTCTTTAGCAGCAGTAGTTGGGTAGGACAGCACTCTCGTTCCACACACTCTCTTGTTCGTACCACTCCATAGCTGTCTCTAACGCAGAAAACGCGTCAGTAGCTTTCCTTTTAAGTTAAGTTCTTCTAAGTTGTTTTGACGCAAAATTTAAAAGGGTTTCTCGGCTTTTTTTTTAAGTCTGAAATTGTTGACTTTCCAACATTATAAAACTGTACTAGAGACGCTCCACTTTCTTCTTTCACGAGACTGTTCAATATTTCAAGTTTTGTCTCTATATTCAAGACGTTGCACTTCCTTTTCGAATTGGAAGCCATAGCAGTTCAAGAAGAGCAGCTATGGTTTCCAACTGACCTAATATTCTGCGCAGATGTTTCCCAAATCACACAACTGAAATTTCCTAAATATCCCTGACCTTGGGTTTTCCCGTCACTTTTGGCCTCACGTGAAACAATAGTTGAGCATTTCATTGTTCGATAACGTACTCTTATACAGTACATGTAGTTGACAAAAAAAAGAAACAAAAACCTGGTCCGGATAATAAACGTTCGGATAAATGATGCTCTACTGTAGAGTAATTACAAAATGTAAATACATGACGAGAAATTTTGTAAAAGGCTTTAAGCCAGCGATCGTCAAACTTTTATACCTCACGGACCAGGAAATTCATAATTTAAATCCCGCGGACCACTATTACGATTTTGTTTGGTGTTAAATATATTTATAAAAAAATTGTGTGATCCAAGAACACATAAAATATACCTAGTTTCTAAAATGAAACTATTAATTGTAACCAAACTACAAAAGCTTTTTTAATAAACCAGAATAAAATAAACTAAAACAGTAAAAACAAAGAAGTTAAATTTTTTTTAAATATATCAAACTTTTAGCTCCTAGCTATCAAACTGTGTGATGGATGTTCTTGCTTTTTTTAAATAAAATTATGGATATTTGGATCCACGGTGTTTTTCTATGAAGTAGCGTTTTTATAACTTTTCATGTATTGTTATGAATTGAATAATGTTTCAATGCATCTTAAAACTTACGGGATTAGTAAGTATAATTCACATTTTTCTGGGGACCAGCGAAATTTTCTCGTGGCCCACTAGTGGTCCGCGGACCACCACTTTGACGACCGCTGCTTTAAACTGTGTCTTTAAAGTAATGAACATTTTGAAACGTATTGTCTTATGGAATATGTAAAGTATCAAAATGAAAAAGAAAAGATGTTTACTTCCTTCTTTTTTCATAATTGTTAGTGATTCTCACTTTTTATGTAAGATAATACATCCCCTTTCCAAAATAATAATGATAATATAAATAATATTCTGCCATTCAGAAGTGTTATTTTGTCTACCAAAAGGCGGGAACTCTAAAAAATATACTGACAGCGCAGACGTTTTATCCCTCCTCATTGGTGCGTAATCTACGTTTTGTTGATACAATTGAATGACTAATTAAGAGTAATCACTGCTTATATGTCAATAATCCGACTGCAATGTAAAAATACAGTACAGTAAGACCCCGCTTAACGCGGGGTATACGTTCCATCAAAGTAAAGCGTAATATGAAACAGCGTTAAACGAGGTTATCTCATCATGTAAATAATGGGGTTAGGGGAAGATGGGTAGAAAATTGGTCAGGTTATTTTACCATTAAATTTATTAATTATGTTTTTTATGACAATAAAACAAAAAGTTATTTCTTACAAATACAGAAACGAAATAAATGATTATGCATATAAAAATAAATAAATTTCCAAGTCAGTATGCTTACATTTCAGTTCATTCAGTCTCCTCTGTATTTCCAATTTTCTGCCATTTTATCCAGAAGGTAGATTGGCTTAATGGCGTTTTGCGTTCAATTTCATCGTCAATCTATATAGAAAGTCGTTTTTCCATTTCCTCTATTGTATTATTTCTAGGACGGCAATTCTAGTTGCAAAGCTTGTCGTAGTTGCAGTTACCGAAAACAGTATTTTTTCTGTATTCTTAAGAATGATCCTTATTCTTGAAGTTGCCAAATTCAATGCAGCACCAATTTGAGATTGACGTTCACTAGTATCTAATCTTCTAATCACTTGCATTTTAGTTTCTAGTGAAATGCTTTTTTTGAAGATATATTTTCGTGTTTTTTATTATCACCCATGATAAAAACAAAAATCATAATATTTGTCACTATAGCAATTGTTATATTATATAAATTTATACTTACAATAAAGTCAACAAATGTTTGAAACGATAAAAATGCTTTCGTATAATACCGCCGGAAAGAAGGAACACAGATAAACTGCTTCGGATATCGGGAAGCCAAATGCTGCGTGCTATTTCGGGAATCCTACAATTCAAATAAAAGAGCGTAAAACCGAAACAGCGCTAAACGAAACAGCGTTAAGCGGGGTCTTACAGTACTTCAGACACTAGCCAGATTCGAATGTAATGCTAACAATTATGTGAGGTGAGTAATTTTTAAATTATTTTATTCATTGTTTCGGTCTGAAGATTGCTTGGTTTAAAAGTATTATTTTTAATATTAGTTATATCTTAAAATAAGATAAGTCTGAATGATAAGGGTGAAAATATATGCTTCCATTGCAGTTTTGGCATCGTTATGATGTAGATGAACATACTTTATATTAAATTCCATCTTTATGAATTGATTCATTGTTTGCTTATAAGTTAACTCATTTGAGGAATGAAAAAACTAGGATTAATCAGAGATTTGAAATATTATACGTCATAATTTTAGTGATTTTTAAATTTTGATATCAGAAATTTCTAACATTCCTGATATCAAATTGACGCACCACGTTGTTCTTGACATTCACCAACTTGTGCAATGACATTTTGATATGGTCACCTTGATTTTTAATTTTGGTTCAGTAGTTGCCATACTAATAGCATTTATTAAAATTTATTATTTTCTTTCTTTATTTATTTTATTATTTTATATATTTATTACCTTGTGTATTACTTTCTTATTTATAATTAATATCATAGTACACTGGTGTGCAAAACTTAAGCAACAGGTGGGTTTATTGCCATAACTTCACGAAAAATCATCTGAGAGACATGAAATTCTGAAATGAGGGAGAGTATTATGTACGTAAAGGATGACGAAAGCATCGGCGCTGAAAAAGGAATACAACGCATACGGTATGGAATCAAACAAAAACAAGCTTTATTGAACGCATAGTATCGTGACTCATGATTGTCTATCCAACAGGAAGAACAACAAGCAGATGTTCCTTAATATGGTATATGCCCTCCCCTTACTACAATGGTTGCTTTGCACCGTCTCCGCATACTCAGAACCAGCTGGTGCAACATTTCTTGAGGTAGGAGTGCCCATTCCTCCATTAACATCTGCTTGAGTTGTTGGTTGCTCTCCGAATGATGTAAGCGTGTGGCAATACGTCTCCCCAAAGCATCCCACACATGTTCGATGGGATTTAAATCTGGGGAGCACGCTGGCCAATCCATTCGAGTGATATCTTCACTTTCCAGCAGCTCCTCAACAGCAAGAGTGCAATGTGGCAGTGCATTGTCATCCATAAAGATGAAGTCTGGGCCAATGGCACCTCGGAAAAGATGCAGATGGGGAAGAAGTACCTCCTCACAATAGCGATCCCCGGTTACAGACCCTCTGTCGAAAATGGGAAACTCAGTTCCGCCGTTCAGCATAATGCCAACCCAGACAAGAACTCCAGGACCACCGTAACGATGTCTTTCCTTGAAGTTACTGGGATAAAACCGGGTCCCGATCTCTCTCCAAATCAAAATGCGTTGAGAATCGCTTCTGGTACTGAACCGACTCTCATCCGTAAAGAGAACACGACTCCATTGATCAGTTGTCCAGTTTTTGTGCTCTCTGGCCCACTGTAAACGGTGGCTTCGGTGGCCAACTTTCAACGGGAGGCAGCGTTCAGGACGGCGGGCAAACAGGCCCCCTTTGTGAAGGCGTCTGGCCACAGTAAACCGCTACACTTGTCGACCTGTTGCTGTACAGAGTTTCTGAGCAATGGCGCTTGCTGACTGCTGTCGAACTTTTTTCGCCTGCAGGATGATATATCGGTCATCCCCTGCAGTTGTCGTCCTCGGGCGGCCACACCAACCTTTCTAACAGCTGTACCTGTGGTTTGGAACGCTTTCCAAGCGCGCGAAACGACACTTTTGTTAATTCCGAACTCTGCAGCTACACTGGTGACAGTACGCCCCTCCTCCAGCTTTCCGATCATTCTTCCACGTGTGAAGTCATCCAGATGATTTCTTCTAGCCATATTTCATGAACTAACTCACTGACACTTGCAGAGAATATGGTGAATTGCGTCTCCGTCCTTCATTTCATTCTACTGTTGAGCAGCGCGCTCCGACATCACGCGTTTTGCGTACGCTCACATCGCTTCTGACGTTCTGTTCCTGATTTTTGCATACGCGTGACGTTTCTACTGACTTACGTGTTCCCTCTACTGATCTCCAGACCTCCTTTTCTGCAATTTCATGGCTATCTGCTAAATTTTTACATTGTTGCTTAAGTTTTGCACACCAGTGTATATTACAATTAATATTTTGTTGATTTATACTTCTTCCAATATTGGTATTTATTTCAGACGATTTTAGTTCGATTTTTTCACAAACTTGAACAGTTCCGTACTTTGCGTAGTTTGAATAGTATCTGTCATCGCTTGTCAATATTTCGAACATTATTTGTGAGTACTAGGATTTTTTTTAAAATAATATTAAGTAAACCGTTTTAAATTTTTATGTATGAAAACGATTCTCGAATACTATCTATTTCGTTTTCTAAAAATTCTAATTTTTATAAAAACTCTTATTTTTGATTAAAATTTTGCTTATTTCGGTTAAAATTGTTTACAGATAGGATAAGAAGTTTGTCGGCCGTATGTTTCATTGCGGATCTTAAGGTACAAATTTGCGCTGCCACAATCGTAAATCTATCAGAAATCATTCTTTTTTCTAGCAATAAATTGCGATTTTCTACTTTATTTTACAACAATTTTATTTTTAATTAATGCATTTTTAAACATTCCTTGTTCAATGATATTCATGAATGGAAATCGGAATTTCGGAATGAATTGAAAATTACACGAATACTAAATTGAAAATTATTCGTGTTATATCCATTATTGGAGGACTTTGATTAATAACCTTTCAAAGTATTTATCATCAATCTTTTTACATCCTGATAGCAATTATTATTATTATTTATTTATTTTGGGGAGCTTTTCTTAATTTTTCAAGAGTTATTATTGTTTTTTCTTTGTCAGTTTTCCCGCATTCAACTTTCAATATTTTTTTTTCTGTTTCTTTTCCCGACATTTCTTACTAACTCGTACTCTTTTTCTTGAAATCCTGGTACTCATAATCTTCCAGTTGGTTTTCCAAATAAATAAATAAATTAAGTTTTTGTTTATTTGATCTTTTTGCTTCTTTTAAAATTATAGTGCCATTTCTCTCATTTTTTAGAATGTACGAATTTTTTAATAACTTTTAAATTGTAGCACCGTTAGAGTCTAAATTTTTAGTTTTTTTTTTTGACGTTACACGTTTTTCTTGTATATTATTTTTTAACTTAATTTTATATGTATTAACATGTCTTAATCCATTTTCAGTGTTACAAAATAATGTAAATGAAATTGCACCAATTCAATAATAAAGAAAAAAAATTTGAATATTTAGATTTTTTTTTTTTTAAGTTTTAGTCTTTGGATAGCATGAAAATATTTAACTCTTAAGTATATATATATTTTTCAGCTTTTCATCATCACCATATCTATACCTATCAGGGTGGGAAATTAACCTTTAATTTTTCCTAATTCTGATCTCAGCTTCTGTAAAATATGACTGCACAGTTAATAATTCCAAAGAAAATTAACTGTTATATTTATGTAGATTAATGAATTTATATAAATTGCAAAAAATGGATTTGTTTGCATATTATTTCAATCTACAATGTGTCTACTTTTAGGTATACTATGAAAAACTGTTTAGAAACCAAACATGTATTCTGTAATTCCTCTGCAGAACATTTCTCTTCATTCTGTAACAGTACCCTGCCAAAGAGACATCGACATCTTCGAGTTAGTGACCATGAACACTTGGCTACTTTGGCTTCATCCCTGCTTCAATTCGACTTGGAAGAGATCATCTCTTGTAAGTTCCTCATGATATATACTTATAATATGAATGATATGAAACATAAGATGTTGTTTATATCTATGAGATAGTATGATAAAGATGTTTTATGTAAATTTAATGTAGCGCCTGTAAAGTTTTAATACTAAATATAGACTTTTAGATAAATCATTCTTAAAAAGTGATATTAAATCCGATTTCAATGAAGATAAATTTGCTGCATTTGTGTCAAGAAAATATTAATTTAAATGAAATTCTTTAAATGAGTTTTAAAAGTTTTTTACGTACGGCACAAGCGATAGACTTGAAATTGATTATGTAATGTATGCATAGATCATAAATGTATTAAGAAGAGAATTTCAGTTACAGTTGGACCCCGATTTACAGAACCCCCGTTTAACGAATTGCGCGCGCGATTTGACTTATTTTTCTTTTCCCACGACTCAAATGAAAGCAAAAATCCCCATTTAACGAATAATAAACATCGTTTTAACGAATGTTTTCACCACCTGAAAACCTTTTTCTTATTCATTTGTATCTGAAGAAATTTAATTTTTTTCCAAAATAACATTTTTGTCAACAGAATAAGACTTCTTGTAAGCAGCAAATTTCGACTGGAAAAGATGCAGGCCACTATTAGATTTTACAGTTGCAAATGAATCAAGAGCGTAATATATCATGTCAATTTTCTATAGGTCAGGTATATCACACACTATTTCAGGGCCACACTATTTACCTGGCAATGGAAAGATTTCAAATAACTGAAGAAAATCACGTGGTGCTGTCTTAAAAATTCTACAACAACGTTTTGAATCGAAAGATTTAATCATTCCAAATCATCTTTAATAAACTTTTGAATTTAGCGCCAATCAATAAAATAATATTTTTAACTTCACGATGAAGTTAAAATTAATATACGCAGTTTTTCGACTTTGGGGTTTAAATAGGATAATTTTGAGAGGACAGGTTTGCCATGTCTCGCTCTATTTGAGTAGTCATACATTTTTTTCACTACTGTACGTTATCATGTATTATATTGGTAAATTGCTTAGATACACCACGGCTACAAGGCTGCCGACCCTTGTTCTACCACAAAAAATAAAATTTTCACGTGCTTATTCTTATATTTTTGCAATTTTTCTTTTTGAATTTATCATTTATTTGTTAATACCTGACTGTATGTGTGTATTTCATATTTCTCATAATAAATTATTAAGATGCCAAATAAATTAAAGAAACATGTTGCTTAATGTAAAGGATATTCACTTATACCATATTATCCATACCGGTTATATTTCTAAATTTTCAAGGTGTTGTAGTCCATCCAGTGGCGTAGGTGTAGTAAGCTAAGAAAAAGGTCTTCAATATCTTTTATTTAATAATAAACACGGAATACACGTACTTACATGCATAATTACAAGAAATGAAATTTTATACTTTTAAGACCGCGTTTAAAACAAAACTCAAAATACGAACATAGTAATAACAGTCACAAATATAATAGTATATAATAGTATCAAACAATTCAAAATACATTACATATAAAGACTTTTCTTCTAAAGCCGGTTCTTGTAGTTATACTCAGCAGAAGTCTGCGTACTGTCAACCAATTTTGAATATTTCAGTATATAATTTCCTATTGCTCATCTTCAGGAGATCACCCCAAAATATTTTTGCAGTCCACCGATCGACCTAATACCCATTCCTGCTCTAGAAGCAATCGGGTACGAAATATTTTAAAATTCAGTTTCTTTAACTTTCGGGGATTCTCGAATTCATGACTTCGGTGTGATGGGATGTTTCAAAAATGCTTTTATACAGTTTGTGTGTGGATCAACTGTGTCACCTTTAAAAGAATTCAAATGTATGAAGTTACTTGTAATTCGTTAAGTTACCTTATTGCATATTTAACGCTAATGCAATTGGAAACTGGGCATCAAAATTATTTGCGGCGATTGATATCCGCCTATATGGCAACGCACTAAAAAAAAGAGATACCTGCTTTCGGTAAATGTACTGGGTAGATTGATGAACTATGTTAATAACTGTTCATAATCTGCCATTAGAAATAAAAAAAAACATTGGATAGCACCACGTCTTTTTAAAATGAAAATGGTACTCGTTCGAATTAATTTAATTTTTCCGAAGAGTAAAATGATTTTTTGATATTTGGACTTGAAGGAAACTTCGTGGGAGAAGAATATAGAAAATAAGGTTAATATGAAAATTAAGACAGAACTCTTTGGTCAGTTTAAATTGGTCTTAAAAGTCCCTGTTGCTTGATAAATAAATCAAAAACTGAGGGAGCACTTCAGATGCTTACTTCATTTTTTAACTGGATTCATTACGAAAAAATTTGTCTGCTGAATAGCTCTACTTAAAGATTAAGAAAAAATATATCAAATTTGTTAAGAAGCTTTTTCTATCTTATCCCAACTGCAAATGGTAAACGCTTCAATTCGAAACATTGCAGAAAACACCTATAAAGCATATATAATTTAAATAGGCATAACTTATATAAATTACAAAATGCGTTCATTTGAAAATCAGAAATACCAAATAATTCTGAAAATTTACCTGTTACGGCAATGTTCAAAATTCTAAAGAACATCTCTTTTTTTAAAAAAAAACAACTATGAGGAAGTATGTAAATTACATAAGTGATATTTATTAGTTGTTTTTCTAACAAATAACAAGTAATATTTTAAACGGTAAATCTAATCATATTTTTAAAATGTTATGACGATTCCTTTTTAAAAAATTATGTATGCATTTTGATTTTTATTAAAGTCACACATAAAATATATGTTTCTTCACGGCTTCATAGTCTCTTTAGTTTCACTTTCCTAATGATGTGTTACAGAATCAAGATACATGGGGAACAGAAGTGCTTTTTTGTTTCAAAACATCTCATCATTAATTTTGTTTGTATATAAACATAAATACTAATCCACAGATATCAAAAGTTTCGCATTCATCACAATTTCAAAAATTTGATTTCCATCACTTTTGATGTTGTTGTGTATAGTCAAAACTGATTTGATGAAGGATGTCTTTATAAAGTAGCCTCTCTGCCGCCACCCCCTTAGGGAAGGGGGCAACGTTGCCCAGGGAACACCACGTGGAGGTGGGCTACCGTCGTTCCCCGAGGGCTGTCCACTTGTTCTTTGTCAACCTGTTGGATACGGGACAGCCCCGAAGAGTCGGAATCGTGAGTCATCCGACTCCTCTGCACTAACATACCCTGGTCGGTCTTTCTGTCTGTCTCTCAGAATCGGGTTTAAAAGGAAAATGTGTCGTGCGTTGATGAGAGGGGACGTGGATCAACGCATCCACAACAAGGGGACTCGACGCGCTCCTTGAACGATTCTTAAATGTATTATCCTTTCATTGAAACTCTGAATTTTGATTCGCTTTCAAGCGATGCGTGAAAAAACGAACTACCTGGTCTCTGAAACACGAAATTTGGAAGGGCGTTCCGAATGTAAAATAAAAATGAGTAGGGAGCACGCCAAGTGCCTTCCTGGTAGGACTTACGGGGTAGCCGACTCACATTCGTGTCACACGCGGGGAGAACCAGGACAACCCCACGCAGGCGGCGCGACGAAGAGCTTCGTCTTCCAGCTTCAGCTTCCACGCAAGTCACTGGTAGGACTATAAATTTGCATTGGATTAAAGGGCATGACCCAATGCTGCCATGTTATTTTGAAAGTCTCTCGTCGGTGAAGTATACTATTTTAGAAAGAGGCTAAGATAGGAAATATTATAGATCAGCATGATATGAGCTTTGGTTAGGAGTAAGTGGCTATTGTTTGGAGAATATTAGTTAAAAATAATATTAAATTGAGACTCATTCCTTAAAATATGTTCCGTATCTTATGGTTGTTATTAATACTTAACTATTACTATGGCTGGAGTGCGAACTTTTTAGATAAAAAAAAAGCCTATTAAATTAATTTTGAATGCGAAATGAAAGACATTAGAGAGGAAAAATGATCGTAAGGTATAGAGCGAAATATTTAGATTGGTAAAGGTCTTAGCGTAGAAGTTATTCGGGTATTAAAGAATGTATTCAAAGCAGTGCTGGGATGGAGGATCGAATAGAACTATTTTTTTTATTTAATATATATTTTGCAATTTATCGTTTGTGTTAATAGTTTAAGTTTGAAAAGGTTAAGAGGTTTCTAAAATATAAATAAATATGGGCTGCACTTAAAAATATTGTTATATATATTTTCAACAAAAAATTTAAAATATGGTTAAATTGAACTTAAGGAAGTTCTACTTAAAATGTAAGGGCTCGAAAATAAAAAGAGAATGAGTCTTTTTTCTATCGTTTATGATATGCATGTGATCAGTACTCAGAAAAATAATTTTTATTTTAATCTTTTTTATACACTCATTCCATGCTAAGAAGCGTATATGGGCTTTCCCTGACATATTGCAGATACTTGTTAAAAAGAAACTTTGGAGATTTTTTTATCTACCGTCTTTTTGCTCTACATTTGTTTCCTGTCGTAATGCATAGACGTGTATAATTATTCAAAAGTAAATCAAGTTTAAGAATATAAACAATAATTTAAAAAAATTATTCAGTAAATTTTCTCCAAAAGGTTTCCTGAAATTAACAAGTAATATTTTTCTTATTATTTTTCCACCAAAGGTAACAAGATATTATATTTTTTAAGTAAAGATTCTGAAACTGAGCAATTACTAGCTTAAGGTTCTTCTTTACTTTTATAGTGATTCTTAAACATATTCTGTCAAATACAGTTATTCTAAATGTACCCCAAATTTTAGTTTAATAAAAGCATTTTAATACTTGACTGAATAAAATACAGTAAGCCCGCTGAAGTCAATTACAACCCTCTTTACTTCGAACAGCTATTACAATACACATAAAAATGGTTTCAAAGTATAGTAAAGTAGACATGCGCTACTGAATAAAGCTGCATACAACGCCACCTGGTGTGAACTGAGAAGTTAGTATTCCTGTCTGGAAAACAAAGCGAGATAAGGGCAAAAAGTAATATACAAAGTTGTAGAGCATCATCCATTTTCATCATTCAAAAAGACACCTTGTAAACATTGCAGCAAAAAAAAAAGTAGAATGGTTAAACTTAGCATTTTATTTTATTATATATTTGTTGTGATCTCCTTCATTCTGATGAGAGAAAAACATCTGAGAAGAAATAAAGACAGGTAATAATAACAATATGCCTCTATTTGAGACGTTCAAATTTCTCGCCGTCCGCTTCAATGCGCATTTGGATGCTCGTTTGAAAATCCCATTGCGCACGTTGGAACACAGAGCATGACACCTTGACACAAGCATCAGTAATGCATCCCATATGGTACTGTAATGTATGTGTAGGGGTTGTTTACACCTGCTGTTCCATGTATCCCCATAGAAAAAAGTCCAGTGGAGTCTCAAATCGGGAATCAGTCAATTATTACAATGCTTCTGTTAAATTAAAGTTTTGGGTACATTTAAAATAACTGTATTTGACAGAATATGCTTAAGAATCACTATAAATGTAAAGAAGAACCTTAAGCTAGTAATTGTTTAGTTTCAGAATCTTTAATTTAAGAATATAATTTCTTGTAATCTTTGGCGAAAAAATAAGAAGAAAAGTATTACTTGTTAATTTCAGTATCCTTTAAAAGAAATTTTCTGAAAAAATATAAGAAATTTTCTGAATAAATATCTTTCAATAATAAAATATATTTTTTTTCCAAAAACTATGAATTTTTATTGAAGAATATTTTCGAACGTATTTCCTTGTTTCACCATCTCTTAATCCTGTATAATTTTCTTTTTATTTATTACTTTATGAAATATTTAGTATATGATTATAATTTTATTGAAGATAAACTGGTTATTTTATTAATTTGCTGGTTTATTTTTTGATTGGATTAATTTATTTAGTTATGTTTTAAAATCGGTTTTTAGGTCGAGCCTTCATAACTAAAAACTTACCTTTCTCTGGTCCCCACTGTAAAAAAGAAATATCATTGGATTAATAATAATCACACCAAAATATGGAAACAAATGCAGTTTCTTCAATTTATATATAAACTAATTTTTCCAAAACTGGTTGCATAAATATTTTACCGTAATTTATTTTTAATTTTGATTTATTCTACTGAAATTGTATTTAAATAGAAAGCAAACTTACTCGGAGTATATTTTAAAGGTAAAATTACTGCTCAAAAACACGAATAGATTACTGATATAATGGTAAAGAAAAATTTTGAGATCCAGGTAATTTATGGCCATAAATGTTTGAAATATATCCTCGAATATCCTGTTTTTAATGTCTAATTTCGTTATAAGACGTTTATCTAAAAAACATGTGACCTATATCTCTCTAGTTTCAATACTTAAAATAAAAAAAGTTCCAAATTCAGAAACGAGTTTTCTTTTTGAGTCTGGTATAATGAATGGATGATGAAGATTGAGGACATGTAAAACAGAAGAAAGGTTCAGTTAATATTTTGTACTAGTAATCGGTAATTACATGCTTACATCGCTTAGGACGGTTCTTAAATGTTTAACCCTAAATATGTGAGTAGGATTTATTTCTCCTTAAATTTTGAAAAACGTGACAACATTTTGTTGAAATGAAGTCTTGAAATTAATCTTTTAAAGTTAAGTTTTTTGCTTTTGAGTATGATGAGTCTAATTTTAGCAGGCTACGGAAAGGGTTAGAGAACCGATTGAACTTGCTTTTTGATGTCATTATTTGTTTGAACTACTTTGACACTACTTAAAAAAATAGGAGAGACTTACCACCATGGGGACCGCATCCAAGTAGAGGTCATCCCTCGTGGTCATCCTGAACCGAAACTGATAGTAGTAATCCGGTGAATAGCCGAATGTATCGTACGGTAATTGCCATTCACTGAATACTACTAACGGCCTCGGCTCCTGAGGATTCCACTCGGGATCCACCTCCCTTACCTGACGGATGGCGGTGAGCTCCGCTTCGCCAAGGTCATAGGCTCCATGGGTCTTCATGCTGCAAAAGAGAAAGATAAATGAGCACTCATGGCAAAATAATAATGAATGGGATCAAAATACAAGGTGGGACAATTATATTCCCGGACTGTCCATGAGCTAGCCGTTAGGCGTGGTATGAAGGAGTGGGAATGGTCCCTGCCCTTTTTCCTTCCAGTTATTCCACTCCTCTGTCTAGCTCAGCTCATTTTTTATATCCTTGTTTCAGAAAGACGTTGCTGTGTCGAAGTGCCGCGATCATGATCAGCATAAATTTGAAATTCTTCGCAAAATAAAAAAACCCAATTGAATGTTTTAAATTGTTAAAGGAGTATTTGGAGATAGTAACACGTAACACAATCAAATTTTTGAATCGCACAAATGATTTTCGGAAGATTGGGGGGTTGCTCGATCTGGAATATCAAGAACAGGTGACGCCCATCGTTTTTGTTCGATATTAATGGCATCATCCTAATTGAATGATTGCCTCGACGCCAAAACGATAAAACAACAGTACTACATCGAGGTCCTGAGAAAGTTTACAGAAAGAGTTAGGAAGAAAAGGCCAGATCTGTAGAACAACAACACATGCATTTTGCACCAAGACACATTGTGCTGCCTGCAAAACATTTCTTCGTGGACAAACACATTGCTGTTCTCAAACATCCACCGTACTCTCGAGATCTCCCACCATACGACTTCTACCTGTTTCTTAAAGTGAAAAATGCATTGATGGGGAAAACGTTTTCAGTCTGAAGGAGGGTTAAAGGTTAAAACGGCACACTTACTGAAGATGACACCTAATGAACCACAGCACTGCTTTGAACGGTAGATAAATCGTATGCATCTGTGTATTGACAGGGGAGACGATTTTTTTGAAGGGGATTAAAAGGTATCGTTTTTAATAAAGCTTCTTTTTAAGTATGAAATTCTTTACATTCCATTTCGCTTTAAATGTATTAAAATGTTTGTGTTTACAAATACTTTTACATATTTTTTTTCAACAGAGTACTTCTATTGCTGTAACTTAATTAATTATAATCTATATTTTCGTCTTTCCTTCAACTTTTTTTTATACTCTGCTTAGTTAAAAACAATGTATAATGGCATTTTTTTAAATTTATTTTTATAAAAATATATTTTTACTAGGGTATCCCCGCCCCCCATATCATTTTATTGCTTAGAATTGCTTGACAATTTTACCTACATTTCCATTACAGTCCATGAACATTAGACGTAACCCTTTATAGAAATGTATTAATTTACTTTATTTTTTTCGAAATTTTGAATTGTAATACTATAAAAATTTTCTCATTTTTAACGATTAGACTGCGTTTTGTTTGAAAAAAGATTTCCATGCTGAATTTATTAATCATTTTAAATCAGCGCAAACACAAAATGACGTGTTTAGAACTATGTTTGAATTTAGGATTGTCTACAAGGAAAAACGTTCTTTTTTGAAGTTTTTTGACACCAAGGGTATAATGTAAATTAAATTTAAGTTCATTCAAATATGTACATACACATTTATGAAAATTAATCCTCAGTGAATAAGCCCGCATTTTCGTGTGATTTATAATCATTCTATTAGAAGAGAGTGAAATAGTGAGGTTTAAAAAAATTATTTAAATTATTTTTAAAAGGTAAAAACAGCTTTAGTTACTCATTATAATAAACAACAAATATAAGTTAAAATTAAGTTATTCCTATCGTTGTGTTTTATCGTGTTTTTCATACTTTCTACAAGTTCTTTAAACGCAGAGGCATATCCAAACATGTTCAACGTAATATGAGTTGAAAACCTTACTTTTACTATAGAGATCCAGGATTTCAGACATACAATTACATTTTAAACACATCTTGACACCTAAATTCTGTAAAGAAAACATTGATGCACGGGGAAGAAAGATAAAATCCATGAATAATTCGAACTTTCCCTCCTTTTCTTTATTGTTCCATGAAACTACTGCTTGGATTAATTAGAGAGTACCACACTTTTAAAGATGTAACCACAAATTTTTTTAGATGTGTATTATATATTTGAGAGACGTTTTCATTTCTTTTCTTCGTAATAAAATACATCCGGTTCGTATTATTTTAAAACTAAGAATCCATTTACAAAAACATTTATAAGACTGGAAGGGTTTTTCTTTTCATGTTAATATTTTCGGAATTTAAAGACATGAAAAGTCAATTATATTTTCTTGAGAATAGTTTGGCCACATCTCTCTCTTTGTAAATAATACAGTTGAGTAAGTGCACATTAGTTTTATGTTATATTCTGAGTATTATATGTACAGAATAAAAATATTCAACAATTTTGCGAAGTTAAAAATATTTAGAAGAGGCGATATATATACGTAATATTTTGGAAATAAGAAACGAATTTATTCAAAAACCAAAATTCATTCTTTGCATGATAATTACAATTATAATCGTTATGACAAGAGAAAAATATTACCATTATAAGATTATTAATGGAAATGCGTAGTATATAGTTATCATGTTTTATCGTCGCAAGTATAAAAAAGAATGGTACACGGAGAAAAAACGCGAAGCATAATTATTTATTAAACAGTGAATGTCGATTATTTCTTTACAAGTTAGTATTGCATGACTGTCACCGAAAAATAATTCAATGCTCAGAAGTTTCAAAAATATATCACAACAGAAAGCATAGGCTGTTAAACGTCTTGTAAAAAAGTGGGCTTTAAAAGAAGGTAAAGATTAATTTCTGTAGACGTAAATTTTACAAATTGATTACTGACTTTTTTAAATTTCTAAATTCAGCACATTTTTAAAAAAATACAGTTTTCGGTTTTGATGCAGTGTTTTGCAGTATCTCTGCAGATTAACACACTTTTTGAAAAGAACATATTTTTTTTCTTCTTAGATGATACTTTCTCATCATTTTAAGCTTATTTTCTTCTTTTTTTAAGTCTTGTTTTTCTCTTCTAATTTCAAAGAATGATTTCATAATCACAGAACACTTTAAAAAACGTTTCTAACGCATCAAAATTAGAGCCTCCGTTAATAAACATGAAGAAATTAACCACCTATATATATATTGATAAGAAAGATAACAAAAACTTGGGTAAAAACTTACAAGCATTTGCGCAGATAGCAGGGGTCGCTATCTGCAGGCTCCGTCGCTCGGTCCTCAGCCTCCGCGAAGTCCCCGGGCATGTAGTGTCCGGCCTCTTCGCGGTGGCGAGCCTCCTCGCGAGCGACGTGGTAAACACCACGCCTACAAGCGAAGAGCCCACCCCTGAAACGAGAAAACAAAGGAAAGGTGTTAATAACAGGAAATTCTCACACTAAAAAACATAACTAATCAATGAATTTTAATTAATCCAAAATTATCGCGGACAGCAAAACGAAATAAATTTTGGCTAATGTCCTTTTTTTAGGTTGCAGTTGAGGAAACCTCTGAAAAAAAAAAAAATGTTTTAAAATCGTAAGCGTACTAGTAAAGCATTCTGAAATTTGAGAAAATTGTAAGGAAATTTAATTTTTTTCAATGTTTTAGTTTTTATGATTTTTGATAATACTAGTAACAAAATATTGGATGTGAATGTGTAATTTTAAATTCCTATTATAAATCGTATCAAAAATTATTCTGTCAATCTCAAAACACTCGATAGGGAAGTCCTAACTGATCCCCCGTAAATAATTATTTTTTTTAAATTATGCACCACACAGAAGTATTCATATTTTTTGAGAGCTTGATCTCGGGAATTATTGATTCTCTTTACAATCAATCGTTTTAGGAATAAAGTAAAAAATTTCGTCAGTTCATGTTTTGTATTTTAGAACATTTCATCTCTGAATTATTTTCACAAAAAGGAAAACAATTGCTAATGATACATCCTATATTTCATTGATCTATTAGTAGAAGGTTATTGTAAATTTTGAATGAATTTTTTGAAACTTCTGACCAAGATTTCAGGTATTCTTGCAACTATTGTATCGAAATCCTGATAGGACGACATGTGGTCATTTTTCGAATAAAATTTATCATTTTATTGAAAATGTTGTAAGGTCTTGTTGTAATAAATACTCCTCTTGTATTTTTTAAAATTTATTGCCTACTTCAGTGTGTCTTTTGGATCATCGTTAGCCAAGATGGGCAAAGGATCCAAAATAATGGTTGAATTATAGCCCTGATTGACCATTCTTGTTTTGCAAAGTGATCGTCAAAAAACACCCATGAACATCGCACTTTGCTATAATCAAACTAAATTCCCTGTAATTTGTTGTCTCTTACAAATAGTCTCCATTTGTATTTAATTAAAAGCTCTTCGTTTAAAGTAACATTTAAAATATTCTTGATGGGCTTAAAAATCCCTTGATCGAAAAAAAATTGCATATGTTTGTAATTTTAGAAAAATTGTTAGTTAATTAAGTTCATAATGTAAAACCACATATATACACGCATGTAAATAGTTATCTTTCATAACGAATGGCAAATTCATTCTTCCATATTTTTTTTTTGTCTTAAGGTATCCGAATACGTTCGGAAACGTGATTCTGCACAAAAGCGTATAAATGGATAATATTTACGATATTTAGTGTCACTTAGATTAGGAAATGTATGTAAAATTGTTTTAAGAATAGTATTACAATAAAAAATTATTTAAGTACAATATTTTGACAAAAAATGAACATAGAATGACCCATTTTCAAAATATTCTCTTTTTGTGAAAAATGCTTCTATTATAATAATATTTTGCCTGTATATAGCCGAGACCTCTCTACAGAGGCTCAACTAGAATTTTTGAAATATATAACTTAGAAGTGGGTTTATCCGTGTTATACGACAACAGAGGGGAGAAATTTTAAGAAAAAAACGCCGATGATTATTTCAATTGGCTGTAACTCTGAAAATAATGAGAATTTTTCACAAACCATAGTTAAGCCTCTGTAGAGAGGTCTGAGCTATATACAGGTAAATTATTTTTAAAATAGAAGCATTTTTTACAAAAGGAGAACATTTTGAAGAAAAATTATTCTAAGTACATTTTTTGCCGAAATATTGTATTTAAATAAATTTTTTTTTGTCAAAATGTTCTTAAAGCAATTGTATACATGTATTCTAATCTAAGTGACACTAAATATCATGACAATTATCCATGTATGCGCTTTTTTAAAATCACGGTTCCGAATGTAGTCGGATACCTTAATTTACAACATATTGTAGATTCTAATATAAGTAATACTGTTAAAAGAACAAATAAACCATCTTTAATTGCCAAGATGTCTCAGATTAAAGTAAGAAAAATGATAATTCTCCGATTTGGTTATTTCAAAATAAGAACAGATTACTTTGTACTATTTTTAATTTCATCAGCAAAGAAGAAATAAAAATCGGATGACCTTACCTTGATCGTCATCTATTTTTAAAATACATCCTATCTAAATAAATGAAAAAACTGATAGCTCTAAAAATTGTTCTAAATGCCACGAACAAATATTGGCAAAACCATAATTTCCTCGCTTTTTACAACACATCTACTCTGATGCTTGAAAATATATAATGTCATTTTTGGAATATTATTATTTTTTTTGGTTGTTGTAGCTTTATTTATTTCAAAAGAATGAGATTTAGCACTGCAAGTGATGAGACACTTTATTTGGTTTGCAATGAAGGACTTGTTTCTCTGAAATATTCAAATGTCAAATAATTTTAAAAATTAAAATATTATTATGTAAATGTAGATTCATCTCTTTAAGAGATAACAAAGCTAACTCTTCAGATGAATCTTCTACAATGAAATTTATTTGTGTAGAAGTTTAATGTAGATTTCAACCACTTTTTACCACTTAAAATTTTAAAAACTATAAAATGAATTTCATTTTCACAGCAAACTCAGAAGATGAATGATCTGTCAAAACGAGTTTATTAGCAGGTGCATATTATGGATAATGTCCTCGAAATGCATTGAAGTCTAGTTAACATTTTCTCTTCAAACATCTTATCTCCACGCGTTAATGTGATGTGGTAGTTAGGAGAGGGGGGTGCCAGCTCAGTTGTCGTCCTCATCACTTGACAATGGTTCAAAATTACGAGGTCCATCGTCAAAAGCCCTCGTGTAACTGAACATTGCGACGTTAATATTCATTCACTCAATCGAACTTCTACTCTCTTGCATGGAATCCAAATAATATTTTTTTCTAAATTTCATATCTACATTTGTTGCTAGTGATAATTTCCCAAATTTTCTTACTCAAGCAAAACATTCAAAATTTACATGAATCAAACCTCGACGCTCTTTTTTCAATATCTATTAGAATTTCATATTTCGATTGGCACACCACGATAACAAGAATCCTTGCACACAAATTTGTCTTTGTATTTAATTCTATAATTCAACGCTTTCCATTTCCTCAACTTAGCATCTCATCTTCATCCAAAAAAAAAATTAAATATATATATGTATATATATACTCATATTTTAAGTGATACTTCTAAATGATTCGTAATGGATGCGTCCTTCGACTTTTGTAGCATTATTTTAATTTTCGAATTTAATCAAATATGTCCTATCACTGAATAATTTAGCATCAAAATATGATTTAATTTTATCTCTACCATTTTAAGATGGATTGTACATTAAAAAATTTAACTACAAGTACGCGCGTAAGTGGCCTCATTTACGCCCGAAAATTTTGCCCGTTTTCATGTTTCTCAAATCACAAGAACATCATCTAATTGAAATCGAAGATCAATTTTTTAATTTAGTTTTTTTTAAATTTACTTGACAGATCTTTTTAATTTGAAGTTTTGGGAATTTTAGAAAGAAAGCTGTCGCATATGTTTGAGGCCTACTTTTATAATGTGTGTTTGATATTAGACATGATTAAACATCCATATGCAAAGGAAACTAATTAAAAATGATGTAAATTTTATGAAGGTTATATATATATACATACATTGCATAAAATAAGTTAGAGTTTAAATTTCTACCAACAAAATGTCAACTGTTTTTCTTTTTAAATATCCTAAGAAAGATTCCTATTATATACATATAATATTCCACATTTTGTTAAGAAATTAATTTGTAGAAAATAAACGTAAATAATATAATGCAGTAAATTTATCGATTATACTATAAATAACTCGTATTAATAAAAATGAAACTTCTTAAAATAACTTACAATTTTTTCCAGATCTTCATATTTATCTCTATAAGAACTTTAATGTCTGAAAATAAAATAAAAAAATGAGTGTTAATAAACCTGGTATACAGTCAGATATTTTAGTATTTTTCTTAAGTTGAATATTTATCAAGTCATAATCATTTGCAAAAATCGAAACAAAATCTATATTAGTCCAAAATCAATATAATTAAAACATGTTTTTATTCAAAAAGAGAAAAAGGTGTCAATAGAATAAATATTTACTGAATACTTAATGCTTGAACAATTCTGATACCTCCCATTTTGTTAATCATTCATGGAACACAGATAAGATAAGAAAAATTACGATTAGTAATAAATAAATATCCCCGAATTTGAACTATTATACCTACATACAGGAAATTTGACGGACAGGTTTTTTTTTTCAAAAAGTAAAGTTCCACGACAAAAAATTTTTGCGATTGCGTGGTATAAAGGTGAGTTGGAGATAAAAAAAATTCCAGTGTTAGAACTATTATACCTACAGACTTGAAATTTGACCGACAGGTTTTCTTCATGACTTAAATATGAAAGACAAAAGAGGGGTGGAGTGCTCCAGGGAAGTTATCGAAAATTATTATATGATCGTTGAGCCGTAATTACTTACAATTGTTAAATTTGGTAGGCATCATTCATTCCTTTTACACATTCAATCAGAAATTAGTTAAGAAAAGTATTTTCAGAAAATCGATTCCCAAGGGGAGTTACGGGTATTACGAAGCTTTATACTTAATATATATTCCCGTTTTCAAACCATTAGACATACAGAAATGAAACTTGATGGACAGATTCTTTTGAAAAAATAAAGTTCCTCTACAGAAGGGCTTTAGCGAAAATCAAATTCTGAGTATGGTTGTGAGGGATCAAGTGGAGTTGGAGATAAATGTATTTGAGTGTTTAGACTATTATAACTAGAGACTTGAAATTTGGCACACAGATTTTTTTCACGACATAAAGATCCCCTATAAAGACGGTTGAAAGGTTCCAGGAATGAGTAGAAAATAGTATTACAATTGTTGAATTGTAATACCTACATATGGGAAGTTGGCCAGGAACCTTTCATTCATAGAACACAGATTTCTTTGTAAAAGTGTTTTGAGGAGATCGATCCCCAAAGGGGACTGCGAGGAATTAAGGGAAAGTATAAAACATTAATATTCCTGTTTTTTAACTATTAAAACTACAGACATGAAGTTTGACGGACAGGTTCTTTTCAAAAAGTAAAATTCCGCTAGAAAAATAACTTAAAGAAAATACAATTCTTAAGTTGGTGACGAGTGGTCAAGAGAGGAACTACAGAAAATACATTCCCGTATTTGAACTATTATACCTAGAGACTTGAATTTTGGCACAGAGGTTTTTTTTCACGACGTAAAGATCCACTACAAAAAAAGGCTGGAGGGGTCCAGGGACGTTCCAAAAAATAACATAATGATTGTTCAACCGTACTACCTACAAATGGGAAGATGGCCCCGGCATATTTCATTCATGGAACAGACATAAGTTATTTTAAGTGTTTTGAAGAGATGGATCCCAAAGAGTGGTTGCAAGGGATTAAAGGGAAATATAATACATAAATATTCCTGTTTTTTGAAATAAACCTACAGAGAGGTTCTTTTCAAGAAGTAAAATTCCACTACAAAAATGGATTTACGAAAATAGAATTTTAAAGTTGTTGGCAAGAAGTCAAGAGGAACTGTAAATTAATACATTCCCTTGTTTGAACTATTATACCTAGTGACTTGAAAGCTGGGACACAATTTTTTTTCACGAAGTAAAGATGAGTGAAAAAAAAGGGTTAGAGGGGTCTAGGGATGTTCCATAAAATAACATTATTGTACCTTAAGACCTACAGATGGGAAGATCTCAATTCATTTTAGTTTATTCATTAAACAGACATAACTTACTAAAAATGTTTTGAGGACATCGATCCACAAGGGGATTGCAAGGGCTTAAGAGGAAGAATAATACATGAATATTCCTGATTTTGAACTATTAAACCTACAGACTGGAAGATTGACCAAAAGGTGCTTTTCAAGAAATAATACTGTACTACAAAAATAGTTTTACAAAAATAGGATTCTAAAGTTAGTGGCGAGGGGTCAAGAGGGGTGCTGGAGAAGAATATATTCCCTTATTTGAAGAATTATACCTAGAGACTTAAATCTGTTACACAGGTTGTTTTTTTTCACGAAGTAAAGTTGAGTGAAAAGAAAGGGTTAAAGTGGTCCAGGGTTGTTTCAGAAAAAAACATAATTGTTACTAAAATTGTTTTGAGGACATCGATCCCCAAAGGGGTTGCAAATAGAATACATAATTATCCCTGCTTGTGAATTATTAAACGCACAAACTTGAAGATTGATAGACAGGTTTTTTTAAGAAATAATACAGCGGTACAAAATTTTAGTTTTATGAAAATAGAATTCTAAATTTGGTGGCGAGGAGTCAATAGGAAATGGAGATGAATACATTCCCTTGTTTGAACTGTTAAACCTAGAGACTTGATAGCTGACACACATGTTTTTTTAAGAAATAATACAGAGGTACAAAATTAGTTTTATGAAAATAGAATTCTAAATTTGGTGGCGAGGAGTCAATAGGAAATGGAGATGAATACATTCCCTTGTTTGAACTGTTAAACCTAGAGACTTGATAGCTGACACACATGTTTTTTTCCCACGAAGTAAAGTTGAGCGAAAAAAGAGTATTAGAAGGGTCCAGGGACGTTCCAGAAAATAACATAATTATACCATAAATCCTACACATCGAAAGATGGCCCGGCATATTTATATCATGCAGCAGAGATAAGTAACTAAATTTGGTTTGAGCCGATAGATCCCCAAGGGGGTTTTAAGGGATTAAGTAAAAATAGACTACATAAATATACCTACTTTTTAACTATGAAGATTAAAGAATTTTAACTTGAAGATTGACGACAGGTTCTTTTCAAAAAATAATACCGCGCGAAAAAAATAGTTTTACGAAAATAGAATTCTAAAGTTGTTAGCAAAGGGTCAAGATGAACTGAAGATGAAAGCATTCCCTTGTTTGAACTATTATAGCTAGAGACTTGAATGCTGGCACACCGGGTTTTTTTTAAAAGTAAAGTTGAGTGAAAAAAAAGGGGTTAGAGAGGTCCAGGGACGTTCCAGAAACAAACATAAAAATTCATGCACAGTAAAAACTTTAGAGGGGAAATTGGGTCGACACACACATGTTTAATTAATGGAACGGAGACTCTCTACTAAAATTCTCTTGAGGACATCGATCCTCAAGCGTTTTTCAAGGGATTAAGGCCAATTAGATAACATAAATTTTCCTGTTATTGAATTATTAAACCTACAGACTTGAAGATTGACAAACAGGTTCATTTCAAGAAGACATTCTGCGCTAAAAAAATACTTTTACGAAAACAGAAGTCTAAAGTGTTCTGCGAAAAGTCAAGAGGAACTAGAGATTAATACATTCCCTTTTGTTTGAACTGTAATTGAATATTTAGTTGAAATTCCGTTCGAATGACACCCGGGTTTTTAAAATCGGTTGGTAAGTTGACTTTCAAGCCAAAAAGGGTCGGTTTTTTTCAAGAAGGTGTTTCATTTTTAAAAAAAAATTACAGAAATTTCGTGAAACGGAAACCAGATTTCGATTTCCGGTCAAATTTTGAGTGAAATGGGTCACTTTTTGGGAAGTTTTAGGGAAAAAAAAAATAGTGGTTGGCATGTCACTGAAACAGACTATTGAAAGAGGGGACGAATTTACAAGAAGAACTTGGGCATAACTTTTGAACTAATTGGAATTTTGACAAGCGCCATACATATTCGTGATCAGCGTTGAATTCTGTGCAAGAAAACTAAGTTTGGTAAGAATTGGAGGATGACTAAAAAATGAGCGAAACGCACGGAAATGAGAAATGCCTTACAATTAACCACTTTGAAAGAGGAACACTTAAAAAGGGATAATACCGATATTAAAATTTTTTAATTTTTTTTTTCGGAATTTTTCTGATACTTGTTACAGAATAGCTTTACCAAAGTGCAATAACTCGAGTACAAATAATAGCAAAGTCACGTTTTAAGTGTCCGGGTTTGGGAACGACACCCCATTCGAATGACACCCGATTTTTTAAAATCGGTCGGTAAGTTGACTTTATAGCCAAAAAGTGTCAGTTTTTTTTCAAGAAGGTGTTTCATTTTTAAAAAAAAGCGTTACAGGAATTTCGCGAAACGGAGACCAGATTTAGATTCCTGGTCAAATTTCGAGTGAAATGGGTCACTTTGGTAAGTTTCTAGGGTAAAAAGAAAATAGTGATTGGCATGTAACTGAAAAAGACTATTGAAAGAGGAGACGAATTTCAAAGAAACAGTTGGCCATAACTTTTGAACTAATTGGAATTTTGACAAGCGCCATATATATTCGTGATCAGCGTTAAATTCTGTGCAAGAAAACTAAGTTTGGTAAGAATTGGGGGATGACAAGAAAATGAGCCAAACGCAAGGATATGAGAAATGCGTTGCAAATAAGCCCATTTGAAAGAGGAACGCTTAAAAAGGGATAATACCGATATTAAAATTTTTTTACTTTTTTTTGCGTTGTTTTTCTGATACTTGTCATAAAAATGCATTACCAAAGTGCAATAACTCGAGTTCTAATAATCGCAGAGTAAAGTTTTAAGTGTCTTCGAGTTTGGGAACGTTTACCTTCGAAAGACACCCGGTTTTTTAAAATCGAACTGTAAGTTGGCTTTCAAGCCAAAAAAGGTCGGTTTTTTTCAAGGTGTTTCATTTTTAAAAAAAGGTTACAGTAATTACGCGAGACGGAGACCCAGATTTAGAATCCTGGTCAAATTTCGAGTAAAATGGGTCACTTTGGTAAATTTCTATGGTAAAAAAAAAAAAAGTGTTTGGCATTTCACTAAAACAGACTATTGAAAGAGGGGACGAATTTCAAAGAATCAGTTGGGCATAACTTTTGAACTAATATGAATTTCGACAAGCGCCATACATATTCGTGATCAGCGTTGAATTCTGTGCAAGAAAAACTAAGTTTGGTAAGAATTGGAAGATGACAAAAAAATGAGCACACCGCAAGGAAATGAGAAATGCTTTGCAATTAAGCCCATTTGAAAGAGGAAGTCTTAAAAAAAGATAATACCACAATTAAAATTTTTTAATTTTTTTTCGGTGTTTTTCTGATACTTGTCATAGAAATGTATTACCAAAGTGCAATAACTCGAGTTCTAATAATAGCAGAGTAAAATTTTAAGTGTCTTCGTGTTTGTAAACGGCTCCCCGTTCGAATGACACCCGGTTTTTTTAAAATCGGTCTGTAAGTTGGCTTTCAAGCCAAAAAGGGTCGGTTTTTTTCAAGGTGTTTCATTTTTAAAAAAAAGTTACAGGAATTTCGCAATACGGACGGTCAAATTTCGAGTGAAATGGGCCACTTCGGAAAATTTCTATGGTAAAAAAAAATAGTGGTTGGCATGTCACTAAAACAGACTATTGAAAGAGGGGACGAATTTCAAAGAATCAGTTGGGCATAACATTTGAACTAATTGGAATTTCGACAAGCGCCATACATATTCGTGATGAGCGTTGAATTCTGTGCAAGAAAAACTAAGTTTGGTAAGAATTGGAGGATGACAGAAAAATGAGCCAAACGCACGGAAATGAAAATGCGATACTATTAAGCCCATTTGAAAGAGGAACGCTTAAAAGAGGGATAATAACGCAATTTACAATTTTTTTACTTTTTTTCTCGGTGTTTTTCTGATACTTGTGATAGAAATGTATTACCAAAGTGCAATAACTCGAGTTCTAATAATCGCAGAGTTGAGTTTTAAGTGTCTTCGGGTTTGTAAACGGCTCCCCATTCGAATGAATCCCGGTTTTTTAAAATCGGTCGGTAAGTTGGCTTTTTTCCAAAAAACGTCGGTTTTTTCAAGATAATTCATTTTTTTAAACAAATTTAAGGAATTTCGCGAAACGGAGACCAGATTTAGATTCCTTGTCAAATTTCGAGTGAAATGGGTCACTTTGGTAAGTGTCTACGGTAAAAAAAAAGTAATGGTTGGCATGCCACTAAAACCGACTATTGAGAGATAGGACGAAATTCAAAGAAACTCTTGGGCATAACTTTTGAACTAATAGAATTTCGATAAGCGCCATACATATTCGTGATCAGCGTTGAATTCTGTGCAAGAAAAACTAAGTTTCGTAAGAAATGGATTATGACAAAAAAAATGAACCAACAGCACGGAAATGAGAAATGCTTTGCAATTATGCCCATTTGAAAGAGGAAGGCTTAAAAGAGGGATAATAATGCAATTAAAATTTTTTACTTTTTTTTTTCGGTGTTTTTCTGATACTTGTCATAGAAATGCATTACCAAAGTGCAATAACTCGAGTTCTAATAATCGCAGAGTAGAGTTTTAATTGTCTTCTGGTTTGTAAACAGCTGTCCTTTCCAATGACACCCGGGTTTTTAAAATCGGTCGGTAAGTTGGCTTTCAAGCCAAAAAGGGTCGGTTTTTTTCAAGGTGTTTCATTTTTAAAAAAAAGTTACATTATTTTCGCGAGGCGGAGACCAGATATGGAATCCTGGTCAAATTTTTGAGTAAAATGGGTAACTTTGGTAAGTTTCTACTGTAAAAAAAAAAGTGGTTAGCATGTCACTAAAACAGACTATTGAAAGAGGGGACAAATTTCAAAGAATAGGCTGGGCATAACTTTTGAACTAATTGGAATTTCGACAAGCGCCATACATATTCGTGATCAGCGTTGAATTCTGTGCAAGAAAAACTAAGTTTAGTAAGAATTGGAGGATGATAAAAAATGAGCCAAACGCATGGAAATGAGAAATGCTTTGCAATTAAGCCCATTTGAAAGAGGAACGTTTAAAAGAGGGATAATACCGCAATTTACAACTTTTTTACTTTTTACCGGTGTTTTTCTGATACTTGTCACAGAAATGCATTACCAAAGTGCAATAACTCGAGTTCTAATAATCGCAGAGTAAAGTTTAAGTGTGTTCGGGTTTGGGAACTTTTCCCCGATCGAATGAAACCCAAATTTTTAAAATCGGCCGGTAAGTTCGCTTTCAAGCCAAAAAGGGTCGATTTTTTACAAGAAGGTGTTTCGTTTTTTAAAAAAAATTCCAGTAATTTTGCGAAACGGACGGTGAAATTTCGAGTGAAATGGGTCACTTTGGTAAGTTTCTAGGGTAAAAAATAATAATAATAATGGTTGGCATGTAACTAAAACCGACTATTGAGAGAGGGGACGAAATTCAAAGAAACAGTTGGGCATAACTTTTGAACTAATAGAATTTTTACAAGCGCCATACATATTCGTGATCAGCGTTGAATTCTATAAAAGAAAAACTAAGTTTGGTAAGAATTGGAGGATGACAAAAAAATGAGCCAAACGCATAGAAAGTAGAAATGCTTTGCAATTAAGCCCATTTCAAAGAGGAACGCTTAAAAAGGGATAATACCGCAATTAAATTTTTTTTACTTTTTTTTTCGGTGTTTTTCTGATACTTGTCATAGAAATGCATTACCAAAGTGCAATAACTCGAGTTCTAATAATCGCAGAGTAGAGTTTTAAGTGTCTTCGGGTTTGTAAATGGCTCCCCGTTCGAATGATACCGGGTTCTTAAAATCGGTCGGTAAGTTGACTTTAAAGCCAAAAAGGGTCGGTTTTTTTCAAGGTGTTTCATTTTTTAAAAAAAGTTACATTTATTTCGTGAGGCGGAGACCAGATATAGAATCCTGGTCAAATTTCGAGTAAAATGGGTCACTTTGGTAAATTTCTATGGTGAAAAAAAAATAGTGGTTGGCATGTCACTAAAACCGACTATTGAAAGAGGGAACGAAATTCAAAGAAACAGTTGGGCATAACTTTTGAAATAATTGGAATTTCGACAAGCGCCATACATATTCGTGATCACCGTTGAATTCTATGCAAGAAAAACTAACTTTGTTAAGAATTGGAGGATGACAAAAAATGAGCCAACCACAAGGAAATGAGAAATGCTTTGCAATTAAGCCCACTTCAAAGAGGAACGCTTAAACGAGGGATAATACCGCAATTGAATTTTTTTTTACTTTTTTTTCGCTGTTTTTCTGATATTTGTCGAAATGCATTACCAAAGTCTCTCGAGTTCAATAATCGCAGAGAAGATTTTTGTGTTTGGTTGTAAACGGCTCCCCTTTCCCAATGCCCCCGTTTTAAAATCGGGGGGGTAAGTTGGCGTTCGCCAAAAAGAATCGGTTTTTCGGGGTTTTTTTTAAAAAATTTTACAGAATTTCCAACGGAGACCAGATTTAGTTTCCCGTAAAATTTCGAAAAATGGTCATTTTTGGAAATTTCTAGGAAAAAAAAAAAAATAGGGGTTTGGGATGTCACTAAAACCGACTATTGAAAGAGGGACGAAATTAATAAAAGGGGCAAACTTTTGAAAAAATTGGGAATTTCGACGAGCGCCATATACGTGATCACCTTAATTTTTCAAAAAAACTGTTTGGTAAAAATTTGGGAAGATGGTAAAAATGACCAACCCATGGAAATGAGAAAGCTTTGAAATAGCCCATTTAAAAGGGAACCTTAAGGGAATAAATACCGCAAGTAAACATTTTTTCAGTTTTTTTCTGATACTTTCATAGAAATCAAACCAAGGGGCAATAAATGGATTTCCCCTAATAATCGCAGAGTAGATTTTTGGGTTTTTTGGGTTTGTAAACGGCCCCCCGTTCTAATGACCCCCGGGGTTTTAAAATCGGCGGGTTTTTAAGCCGGGGTGGTTTTTAAAGGCTTTTCTTTTTTAAAAAAGTTACATTTATTCCGAGACGGAGACCAGATTTAGTATCCTGATCAAATTTCGAGTAAAGGGGTCCTTTGGAAAATTTCAATTAAAAAAAGGTGGTTTTTAAAAACGTTTGAAAAAATTTCAAACAATGGTTTGGCACTTTTTAACTAATAGAAGACAAGCGCCAACATATTGTGATCAGCGTTGAATTCTATGCAAGAAAAAAAAGTTTGTGAATTGGGGGATGACAAAAATATGACCCAAAACCATAGAAATGAAAATACGTTGAATTGCCCTTTTGAAAGAGGAACGTTTTAAAAAGGAAAAACCCAAAATTAAGATTTTTAAATTTTTTTTCAGTTTTTTTCTGATATTTTATAGAAATGCAAAACCCAAAGTGCAAAACGGGAGTTCTAAAAATTTCCAGAGTTTTAAGTCCCTTTCGGTTTGTAAAGGGCCCCCCCCTTTCCAATGAACCCCGGGTTTTTTTAAAATGGTCGGTAAGTTTTTTAAGCCAAAACGGTCGGTTTTCAAGAAATTCTTTTTTTAAACAAATTTCGGGAATTTTCCCGAAACGGAGACCGAATTCCCCTTGTAAAATTTGAGTGAAATGGGTACTTTGGTAAGTTTCTGGGGAAAAAAAATAGTGGTTGGCATTACACAAAACAGACTTTTTAATGAGGGGACGAATTTTAAAAAGAATCAGTTGGGCATAACATTTGAACTAAAAAGACAAGCCCCCTTATTTGGGATCAGCGTTGAAGAAAAAAACAAGTTTGAAAGAATTGAGGATGAAAAAAATGACCCAAACCCCATGGAAATGAGAATGCTTAAGCCCATTTAAAAGTGGGCAAAAGGGGATAAACCAAAATTTAAAAATTTTTACTTTTTTTTCGGTTTTTCTTGATACTTGTAAAGAAATGCTTTACAAAGTGCAAAAACTGAGTTCTAATAATCGAGAAAAATTTTTTAAAGTTTCGGGTTTGAAAAGGCTCCCCTTCCAAGAACCCGGTTTTTAAAAGGGGGGGGAAAAATGGCGCAAAATTTTTTTTGGTTTTTTTTTTTAAAAAAATTCCAAAATTTTCCCCAAAAGGGGAACCAGTTTTAAATTTCCCGGAAAATTTCGATGAAATGGGTCATTTTGGGATGTTTCTGGGGAAAAAAAGTGGTTGGCATGTCCTAAAACGACTATTAAATGGGGGGAAAATTTAAACAATCAGGGGGGCATAAAATTTGAATAATTGGAATTTAAAACCCATATTCGTGATCACGTTGAATTTGTGCAAGAAAACAAAGTTTAAAGAAGGGAGGATGATAAAAAATGGCAACCAACGGAAATGAAAAATGTTTTTAAAAACCCCCATTTCAAAGAAAAAACGGGGGGATAATACCCAATTAAAATAAATTTTTTTTTTTTTTTGGTTTTTTTCAGATTTTGTCATAGAAATGAACCCAAAGTGCAATAACTTCGTTCTTATAATGGCGAGAAAGTTTTTTTTTGGGTTTTGGCCCTTTCAATACCCCCGGTTTTTAAAATCGGTGGTTTTTCCCCAAAAAAAGGGTCGGTTTTCTTCAAGGTGTTTCATTTTTAAAAAAAAAGTTACATTTATTTCGCGAGGCGGAGACCATATATAGAATCCTGGTCAAATTTCGAGTAAAATGGGTCACTTTGGTAAGTTTCTAGGGTAAAAAAAATAGTGGTTGGTATGTCACTAAAACCGACTATTGAAAGAGGGGACGAAATTCAAAGAAATAGTTGGGCATAACTTTTGAAGTAATTGGAATTTCGACAAGCGCCATACATATTCATGATCACCGTTGAATTCTGTGCAAGAAAAACTAATTTTGTTAAGAATTGGATGATGACAAAATATGAGCCAATGAGACGGAAATGAGAAATGCTTTGCAATTAAGCCCACTTCAAATAGGAACGCTTAAACGAGGGATAATACCGCAATTAAAATTTTTTTTACTTTTTTTTCGGTTTTTTTCTGATAATTGTCATAGAAATGCATTACCAAAGTGCAATAACTCGAGTTCTAATAATCGCAGAGTAGAGTTTTAAGTGTTTTTGGGTTTGTAAACGACTCCCCGTTCTAATGACTCCCGGTTTTTTAAAATCGGTCGGTAAGTTGGCTTTCAAGCCAAAAAGGGTCGGTTTTTTTAAAGGTGTTTCATTTTTAAAAAAAAGTTACATTTATTTCGCGAGACGGAGACCAGATTTAGTATCCTGGTCAAATTTCGAGTGAAATGGGTCACTTTGGTAAATTTCTATTTAAAAAAATAGTGGTTGTCATGTCACTAAAACAGACTATTGAAAGAGGGACGAATTTCAAACAATGAGTTGGGCATAACTTTTGAACTAATAGGAATTTCGACAAGCGCCATACATATTCGTGATCAGCGTTGAATTCTATGCAAGAAAAACTAAGTTTGATAAGAATTGGAGGATGAGAAAAATATGAGCCAAACGCATAGAAATGAGAAATACGTTGCAATTAAGCCCATTTGAAAGAGGAACGCTTAAAAAGGGATAATACCGAAATTAAGATTTTTTAAACTTTTTTTTCAGTGTTTTTCTGATACTTGTCATAGAAATGCATAACCAAAGTGCAATAACTGGAGTTCTAATAATCGCAGAGTTTTAAGTGCCTTCGGGTTTGTAAACGGCTCCCCATTCCAATGAATCCCGGTTTTTTAAAATCGGTCGGTAAGTTGGCTTTTAAGCCAAAAACGGTCGGTTTTTTCAAGATAATTCATTTTTTTAAACAAATTTCAGGAATTTCGCGAAACGGAGACCAGATTTAGATTCCTTGTCAAATTTCGAGTGAAATGGGTCACTTTGGTAAGTTTCTAGGGTAAAAAAAATAGTGGTTGGCATTACACTAAAACAGACTATTTAATGAGGGGACGAATTTTAAAGAATCAGTTGGGCATAACATTTGAACTAATAGGAATTTCGACAAGCGCCATACATATTCGTGATCAGCGTTGAATTCTGTTAAAAAAAACTAAGTTTGATAAGAATTGGAGGATGACAAAAAAATGAGCCAAACGCGCATGGAAATGAGATATGCATTGCAATTAAGCCCATTTGAAAGTGGAACGCTTAAAAAGGGATAATACCGAAATTAAAAATATTTTACTTTTTTTTTTTCGGTGTTTTTCTGATACTTGTCATAGAAATGCATTACCAAAGTGCAATAACTCGAGTTCTAATAATCGCAGAGTAAAGTTTTAAGTGTCTTCAGGTTTGAAAATGGCTCCCCTTTCGAATGACACACGGTGTTTTAAAATCGGTGGGTAAGATGGCTTTCAAGACAAAAAGGATCGGTTTTTTTTCAAGGTGTTTTATTTTTTAAAAAAAGTTCCATAAATTTCGCAATACGGAGACCAGATTTAGATTCCTGGTCAAATTTCGAGTGAAATGGGTCACTTTGGTATGTTTCTAGGGTAAAAAAAATAGTGGTTGGCATGTCACTAAAACAGACTATTAAATGAGGGGACGAATTTCAAACAATCAGTTGGGCATAAAATTTGAACTAATTGGAATTTCGACAAGCGCCATACATATTCGTGATCACTGTTGAATTCTGTGCAAGAAAAACTAAGTTTGGTAAGAATTGGAGGATGATAAAAAAATGAGCCAACCACACGGAAATGAGAAATGCTTTGCAATTAAGCCCATTTCAAAGAGGAACGCTTAAACGAGGGATAATACCGCAATTAAAATTTTTTTACTTTTTTTTCGGTGTTTTTCTGATACTTGTCATAGAAATGCATTACCAAAGTGCAATAACTCGAGTTCTAATAATCGCAGAGTAAAGTTTTAAGTGTCTTCGGGTTTGTAAACGGCTCCCCTTCGAATGACCCCGGTTTTTAAAATCGGTCGGTAAGTTGGCTTCAAGCCAAAAAGAATCGGTTTTTCAAAGGTGTTTCATTTTTAAAAAATTTACAGAAATTTCGCAATACGGAGACCAGATTTAGATTCCGGTCAAATTTCGAGTAAAATGGGTCACTTTGGGGTAAGTTTCTAGGGTAAAAAAATATGGTTGGCATGTCACTAAAACCGACTATTGAAAGAGAGGACGAAATTCAAAGAAACAGTTGGGCATAACTTTTGAAATAATTGGAATTTCGACAAGCGCCATACATATTCGTGATCAGCGTTGAATTCTGTGCATGAAAAACTAAGTTTGGTAAGAATTGGAGGATGACAAAAAATGAGCCAACCACAAGGAAATGAGAAATGCTTTGCAATTAAGCCCATTTCAATGAGGAACGCTTAAACGAGGGATAATACCGCAATTAAATTTTTTTTCTTTTTTTTGGTGTTTTTCTGATACTTGTCATAGAAATGCATTACCAAAGTGCAATAACTCGAGTTCTAATAATCGAAAAATAGAGTTTTAAGTGTCTTTGGGTTTGGGAACTACTCCCCGTTCGAATGAAACCCGGTTTTTTAAAATCGGTCGGTAAGTTGGCTTTAAAGCCAAAAGGGTCGGTTTTTCTAAGGTGTTTCATTTTTAAAAAATTACATTATTTCGCGAAACCGTTAGACCGGTCAAATTTCGAGTGAAATGGGTCACTTTGGTAAATTTCTAGGGTAAAAAAAAAATAGGGTTTGGCTTGTCACTAAAACAGACTATTCAGAGAGGGGACGAATTTCAAAGAAACAGTTGGGCATAACTCTTCAACTAATAGAATTTCGACAAGCGCCATACATATTCGTGATCAGCTTTGAATTCTGTTTTAAAAAATAAGTTTGATAAGAATTGGTGGATGACATAAAAATGATCCAAACGCTCGGAAATGAGAAATGCGTTGCAATTAAGCCCATTTGAAAGACGAACGTTTAAAAGAGGGATAATACCGCAATTTACAATTTTTTTACTTTTTTTACCGGTGTTTTTCTGATACTTGTCATAGAAATGCATTACCAAAGTGCAATAACTCGAGTTCTAATAATCGCAGAGTAAAGTTTAAGTGTGTTCGGGTTTGGGAACTTCTCCCCGATCGAATGAAACCCGATTTCTTAAAATCGGTCGGTAAGTTAGCTTTCAAGCCAAAAAGGGTCGGTTTTTTACAAGAAATTGTTTCATTTTTGAAAAAAAATTACAGTAATTTCGCGAAACGGACGGTGAAATTTCGAGTGAAATGGGTCACTTTGGTAAGTTTCTAGGGTAAAAATAATAATAATGGTTGGCATGTCACTAAAACCGACTATTGAGAGAGGGGACGAAATTCAAAGAAACAGTGTGGCATAACTTTTGAACTTATAGAATTTCGACAAGCGCCATACATATTCGTGATCAGCGTTGAATCCTGTTTTAAAAAAAAACTAAGTTTGATAAGAATTGGAGGATGCAAAAAATGGAGCCAAACGCACGGAAATGAGAAATGCGTTGCAATTAAGCCCATTTGAAAGAGGAACGTTTAAAAGAGGGATAATACCGCAATTTACAATTTTTACTTTTTACCGGTGTTTTCTGATACTTATCATAGAAATGCATTACCAAAGGGAAATAACTCGAGTTCTAATAATCGCAGAGTAAAGTTTAAGTGTCTTCGGGTTTGGGAAATTCTCCCCGATCGAATGAAACCCGGTTTTTTAAAATCGGTCGGTAAGTTGGCTTTCAAGCCAAAAAGGATCGGTTTTTTACAAGAAGTTGTTTTATTTTTAAAAAAAAATTACAGTAATTTCGCGAAACGGAGATCAGATTTAGAATCCTGGTCAAATTTCGAGTGAAATGTGTCACTTTGTTAAATTTCTATGGTAAAAAAAAAAAATAGTGGTTGGCATGTCACTAAAACAGACTTTTGAATGAGGGGACGAATTTCAAAGAAACAGTTGGGCATAACTTTTGAAGTAATTGGAATTTCGACAAGCGCCATACATATTCGTGATCAGCGTTGAATTCTGTGCAAGAAAAACTAAGTTTGTTAAGAATTGGAGGATGACAAAAAAATGAGCCAAATGCACGGAAATGAGAAATGCGTTGCAATTAAGCCCATTTGAAAGAGAAACGCTTAAAAAGGGATAATACCGCAATTAAAATTTTTTTACTTTTTTTTCTGTGTTTTTCTGATACTTGTCATAGGAATGCATTACCTATGCTATTACTCGAGTTCTAATAATCCAAAAATTCAATAGATGGCTCCAGGGACACTACAGAAAATAACGTAATTGTATCGTCAAACCGTTAGATAAGAATAGGGCCCATTGTATTTCATTCATTGTTTGAAGGAGATCAATCCCTAAAGGAATTGCAAGGGTTTAAGACGCAATAGAATACATAAATATTCCTGTTTTTGAACTAATAAATCTACAGAATTAAAGTTTGACCGACAGTTCTGTTCAAGAAATAATACTGTGCTACAAAAATAGTTCTACGCAAATACGATTCTAAATTTGTTGGCGAGAGGTCAAAGGGAACTGGAGATGAATACATTCCCTTGTTTGAACTATTATAAAAAAAGGGTTAGAAGGGTAAATAGACGTTAAAGAAAGTAATATAATTGTATCGTAAATCCTGCATATAAGAAGATTTCTCCGCTTTAATTCATTCAGGGAACAGAGATAAGTCACTAAAATAGTTTTGAGGACATCGATCAATTATTGGGTTGCAAGGGGGATTAAGAAAAATTAGAACACTTAAATAATCTTTTATGTTGAACTATATTAAAAATACTGACTTGATGATTGACTTACTGGTTCTTTTCAAGAAAAATCCTGCGCGAAAAAAATAGCTTTACGAAAATAGAATTCTAAAGCTGTTGGCTTGAGGTCAAGAGGAACTGGAGATGAATAACTTAGCATTTTTGAACTATTATACCTAGTGTCTCTAAAGCTGGCACACAGTTTTTTGCAAGAAAAAGATGTGAGAAAAAAAGGATTCCGGGGTTGCAGGGACATTCAAGAAAATAACATAATTGTACCGTAAATAAAACAGATTTAAGATGGCCCAGAATATTTCATTCATGGTACAGACATAAATTACTAAAATTGTTTGCAGGACATCGATCATCTATTGGATTGCAAGAGATTAAGGTGAAATAGAATACAAAAATATTCCTGTTTTTGACCTATTAAACTGACAGGCTTAAGACTGACCGTCAGGTTCTTTTCAAGATTTATAATACTGCGCTACAAAAATTGTCTTACGAAAATAGAATTCTAAATTTGTTGGCAAAGGGTCAAGAGGAACTGAAGATGAATGCATTCCCTTGTTTGAACTATTATAGCTAGAGACTTGAAAGCTGGCTAACATGTTTTTTTTTTGTTTTGCGATGTAAAGATGAGGGGGGAAAAGGGTTAGAGGTGTCCAGGGACGTTAAAGAAAATAACATAATTGTATCGTAAATCCTATAGATAAGAAGATGGCCCAGCATATTTAATTCAGGGAATAGAGATAAGTTACTGTAGTTGTTTTGAGGAGATCGATCCGCAAGGGGGTATGGCGAAATAGAATATACATAATTATTTATGTTTTTGAACTATTAAAACTGCACGGTATCCTTTTTCAAAAAAATTTTTGTTGGACATTTACAGTAAGAATAATTGATGTTTTGTATTTAGATAACATTATTAAGCTGATTGTTGATGTAAAAATTCAGTTTGACTACCCATTATTTTACAATTTTAAAAAATCAGGAATTTTAGAAATTTTTTTAACTTTTATAAAATACTCAATTTCTGAAATTTTTTAGTCATTTATTTATTTATATTTCTTAGGTTATTGCAAACAAAGATAGTATGGATGAGAAAATATATTCCCTCGTTGATTTTTAATAATTTTTTTTCTAGAAAAACCTGGAAAACACTTTAAGTTTTTTAAAATATATTTAGCATTTTTAAAAAAAACTAGAGAAATCAGCCCTAAATCCATACTAACTTCTATAGAACAAACGTTTGGGAGTATATAAAAAAAATTCGTTTCTATCTTGATCAGGAAAAAAGCCTTAGGGATTAGGAAATCCTTATACCTTCAAACTTAAAAGTCTGAGAAAAACGCATTTAAAGTTTTTCAAGTCATAAAACAAAAACTTATATAAGGCCCGTAAAGCTCTAACTTTTTAATGTGTTATTTTCCAGTGCATTTTCTACATTAAAATACTATTTTAATTAAATATAACTGAAAATAATTTTTTTAATTCAAAATATATTTTTGCATAATATTGATAGCATTTGTTAAGACGACAGTTTATTCAGCTTAATCTTAAAGTAATATTTTCACAAAAGTTTTGAAACACAAAGCATTCTTGTACAAAATAATAATGATTCTATCTTAAGCTAAAAATAGCCAGGTTTGTACAAAAAATTTAATTTTTTTTCAGTTTTAAATTGGGGCAGTTTAGGATGTTTTAACTCTCTTCGTACGACTTTAAAATATTAAAATATAGTAGTAGAATATGTTTAGTATAATGTAGTGTGGTACATCAAGTAAATATTCAGTTATAACGTAAACATTTGAATTCAGAATACTTGTATTTGAAGTCTAATTGCGGTATCAGCTGAAGACTTATTTTTACATACATCATTTTCAGTAGTATTTCATCTCTTCGAAATATTGTTTCTCTCAGCAAGCTGATAACGCTTTTGCCGTGGCATTTTATCCACAGGAAAAAATTAATGATAAAGATTTAATGTTATGTTAACTATTTTTAAAGCAAAAATTGGCCATGAAATTAATCTTAACTAATTAATTATGAGAACTCAAAAAACTCAAAACATAATCAAGCAAGAATGACTTTAGTAATGAAAATTGGAAATAATAACTATTTCAAACAACAAGCTCAAAAACATTTTTAATTGATTCAATTTAAGAGTGGAAAAATGCTTTAAACAGAAACTGAAACCAAAGCCATAGCTTATAAAACTTCAAATATCTTAAAAACTAATTTGCTGACAGATCTCAAATTTCGTGGCAAGCTTCTCAATGATATGGATTACTCTAAAATGTAAAAAAAATTCGGTAATAAAAGAATTTTTAGGGTACTGTGTAGTCTTAAACCTACAGAATTGAAGATGGAAAAACAGATTCTTTTACAGAAATAATACTGCGCAACAAAATTAGTTTTACGCAAATAGACTTCTAAAGTTGTTGGCGAGGGGTCAAAAGAAACTGGAGATGTGTGAATACACACATTACCATTTTTGAACTATTATACCTAGTGTTTTTAAAGCTGGCACACAGTTTTTTCTTTTTACGAAGTAAAGATGAGCGAAAAAAAGGATTACGGGGGTGCAGGGACGTTCCAGAAAATAACATTATTGCACCATAAATACTACAGATTTAAGATGTCCCAGAATATTTCATTCAGGGATCAGTGATAAATTACTAAAATTGTTTTGAGGACATCGATCATCAATTCTGTTGCAAGGGATTAAGGCGACATAGAATGCATAAATATTCTTGTTTTTGAACTAGTAAGCCTACAGGCTTAATGCTGGCTGACAGTTTCTTTTTAAGATATATAATACTGCGCTGCAAAAATTGTCTTACGAAAAAAGAATGTTTAATTTGTTGGCGAGGGCTTAAGAGGAACTGAAGATGAATGCATTCCCTTGTTTGAACTATTATGGCTAGAGACTTGAAAGTTGGCACACAGGTATTTTTTTCACGAGGCAAAGATGAGCGAAATAAAAGGGTTAGAGGGGTCCAGGGACGTTTAGGAAAATAACATAATTTTACCGTAAATACTACAGATTTAAGATGGCCCGGCATATTTCATTCAGGGAACAGAGATAAGTTACTAAAAATGTTTTGTGGATGTGGATCTTCAAGAGGGAATTTTAAGACCTACAGTCTGTTCAATTGGACACACAGGTTCTTTGCAAGAAGTAAAGTTTTTGTTCTATGGGGTTTGGTGAAAATCGAATTCTAAGGTTGTGACATCTCTCGCGTTCTTCTTCTAGCATAACCCCTACGTTCTTTGACGGCCACGATTAATGGCAAAACTTTTCCAACCCAAATCCAAGAAGTAAAACGAAGCAAAGATGCAAATAAGATAACCTTAAAAAGTATAGAAAGTTTATTGAGCAAAAAATGGCAATTTAGAGAAAGCTGAGTTCGGAGATGAAAAAGTGTGGATCGACGGTTTAGAATCAAGACGCCCACCCCGCTAATCTATACAAGGTGCACACTATTGCACACGAGCCCATCAGTCTACCTGAAAGTAACTGTATCATTGAGTATTCAACCAAAGTAGGGAGAATATATTCTGAACGCTAGTATATTATTGAATCGAGATTAGGCGGATCTAATTAGTTATATTGATAAGTGATCTAATTGCGCGATCTGAGTTAGTTAAAACGGCGTACTTTGGTTTATTCTCACTTAATATAAGTTTGTTCGATATCTAAGTAATTTAAGTTAAATTCTTAATAAAAGTCATATTAAGAATTATAGAATGTCTCATATCCTTCCGAGATAATCCCACACCTCTAACTTACGCGGAAACCCCAAGACATAGCTATCGACAGATGGCTATGTCGCAAGGTGGCTTGCATCTTTCAAGAGGAATTAATATAAGTATATTCCTGTGTTTGGACTATTATACCCACTGAATGGAAATTTAAAAGAAAATTTTTTCTCTACGTAATGATCCCTTACAAAAGTAAGGTTGCGGAGGGTTAAAGAATGTTGTAGAAACTAATCTTACCATTTTTGAACCGTATGACCTACAGACGTGAAAATGAGTAGCTATGTTTCATTCAGGGACACAGATTAGTTAAGAAAAGAGTTTTTAGAAAATCGTTCCCCGATAGGAGGTACGAGGGATTAAGGGGCATTTAACATAAAATTGCCCTTTTTGATTTTATTTAGACGAACAGACTTGAAATGTGACACACAGGTTCATTGACACATGTAAAGTTCTTCTACCAAGGGTTTTGCGAAATTCGAACTCTAAGGTTGGTTGAAGGGTGAAATATATTCCCTGGTTTAATCTATTACACCTAGAGACTTCTAATTTGGCAGACAGATTTTCTTCGTGACTTAAAGATTCTGGAAGAGGGGTGGACGGGTCTAGGACGTTGTAAAAAACAATAATTCCATTGTTAAAACCGTAATACCTACAGATGTGAAATTTGGTAGGCAATTTTCCTTCATGAAAAAGAGATTATTCACAAAAGGAGTTTTTTGAGAAAACCAAACTCCAAGAGTCCTTCATGAAAGATAACTATTCCATTTTTTTTATCTATTTGACCTACAGAATGTAAATGTGGCAGACGGGTTTTTTCGTAACTTATAGGTCCTCGATAAAATGGGTGGAGGAGTAAGGATGTTGTAGAAAAAAATGTTGCCATTGTTCAACCGAAAGAACTACAAATATTAAATTTATTAGGCGTGTTTTATTGATGTATCAGAGGTTATTTACGATAAGGGTTTTGAGGCAATTGATCCCAGAGGGGGAACGACGCTGTGAGGGACTAGAAGGTGTTACAATTAAATATTCCCGTTTTTAAACTACTAGACCTATAGACAGGTTTTTTCAAGAAGTAAAGTTCCACTATCTAGGAAAATTATTGCGAAAATCCACTATTGTGAAAATCGAATTCTAAAACTATTATCAAGGATTCAAGGAGAGTTGGAGATAAATATGTTCTAGTGTTTGGGCTATTATACCTGGAGATTTAAAATTGGGCAGACAGGTTTTCTCCACGACGTGAAGTTCGTGATAAATGAGAGGTGGAGGGATCAGAGGACGATGGAGGAATTAATATTAACATTCTTGAACCGTATGATCTACATACGAGAAATTCGGTATGCATGTTGGGTTAGTGGAACAGATATTAGTTGCAGGAAGATTTTTAAGAAAATCGATACCCGAGGGGTTTTGCGAGGGATTAATTAGTGATAAACTTAAATATTCTCGTTTTTGAGAGTCCCGTTTTATACCTACTGACTCTAAATTTTACAGACCGATTCTTTTCAAGAATAAATCTCCTCTCGAAAAGGATGTTTGAGAAAATTGAATTCTGAAGTTGGTTGCGAGGGGTCAAGGGAGTTGGAGATACATATATTATTGTGTTTGGATTATTATACCTAGAGACTTGAAATTGACAGACAGATTTTTTTTAAGGGGTAAAATTCCGATATAAAATGATTTTGTCGAAAACTGAATTCTGAAGTTGGTCGTGAGGGGTCAAGGGAAGTAGAAATAAATATATTCCCTTGTTTTAACTGTTAAATCTGCATAGTTAAAATTTGGTAAAAAAGTTTTTTTCTATAACCTAAAGAACAGCAACGAAAGAAGGGTGGGGTCAAGGGACACTGTAAGAAAAATATTACTGTTGTTGGACCGTAAGACCTATAGATGTGAAATTGAGTCTTCCTATTTCTTTCATGGATCAGAGGACCATGAAATTTGAGGAAATCGATCCCCGAGGGAGGTTGCGAAGGGTTAAAGGGATACATAACTATTCCCGTTTTTGAACTATTAAACCTACAGGCTTAAAATTTGACAGACAGGTTCCTTTCAAGAAGTAAAGTTTTGATACAAAATGGTTTTTGAGAAAATCAAACTGCATTCTACTTGACAAAGTATGCATTTTTCTATAAAATGCGAAGAGTAAAATGTATATATAAGCAATAAAAACACAACGCTAAAATCTAAAATAAAATTACGAAAGAAAAGAAACTTACCAAACACAAAATCAAAGCCTTGGATTTAAATATGGATTATGTCGCAGTACAGGAAAGAGCAGATATATAGAAGGATCACCGCAACACAGAACTGTAAAAATAAAACAAAAATTAGATAACTCATCTATAACTTGCAAAAAAAAGATAGCTCTTTCTATATAAAAAAGTTTTTCGTGATGCTGTAATAAATTTATTTATAAATAAGATTACTTTAAATTAGCAACCGTTACACCCTAACTACGTACTTAGGATCTGACGCAAGTTGGCCGTTTTGAAAAGTACATTTCCTTTGACAACATTCGGTGAAAGCTTTTGGCGTCGAAAATCAGGGTTTAAACTAGGACTTTTATCAAATCCTACTTTAGCCTCTATTCTGCATGATGGAGTATAAAAGAATATAAAATTGCCCCTTTTTTAGGGCTAAAGTACGGAGCAGCTTACTGCTGGGCGTGATTTAACTTTTGCACTTATTCCGAGGTCTATAAGGGCACCGAATGTGGTAACCGAACCGATTCTGGAGCAGTGAAGAAGAGATTTTATCGGCGCATTTTCGCGCATGCGCATTATGTTTTATAGATTGAGAATAATTTTTTTACAATTTAGTTCTGTGCTTGCCAGCATTATTTATCTCTTTCTACATAAAAAAAAGTTTTTCGTGATGGTGTAATACATTTAGCTATACATAAGATGTAGTTAATAAAAACGAGGAGTAATAAAGAATTGAATTTAAATGTAGAGGAGCGCCAAGAGCGAATATTGTGCAAATAACAACAAATGAAGGAAGTATGCGAAAGTTTTTCAAATGGAGCAAAGATTATGAACAGTTATATAAACTGTACAGTGGTGATTGATCATTAGGCGGGTAAAGGATACTGTCGCCTAGATTTATTACAGAATATTTATTAAAAATATTTATATATTTAAGAATATAACTTTACTTTAAAATTATAATTTAAACTTTTAAATTTAAAAAATATTCGTTGAATTTATTTTTAAGAAATTGTGTCAATTTTATATAAAAGAATATATGTGAGTATTATTAAAAAATGTGAGCCTTAATCATTTCGCGGGCAGTGGCTAATAGATCTAGCCACATAATTAAAAAATTTTCTCCAAGCGGGCGTTGGATGTTAATCAATCCACAAGCGTTAATTGAAGCTAAAACGCGTAAAAATCAATACAGATTGCAGCACGCTACCTGTTTTTTTCCATTTCATGCCCTCTCATGGGTAGTTAGAAACAGTTTTTCTCGGTGTAAATCTACAAATTTTTTTTTGCTTACTATAAATAAAATTTCTGATTTCTGAAAAAATTTCGAGAAGTCTTAAGTATACTTTTCTCTCATCAGAATTAACTAAGCAAATGTGCAGTTAAAATAAAAAAGGGTTTTATTTAGGTTTTTGGAAAGCTTTTATATGTGGATAAAGGCTCTATCCACTGCCCACTTAGAACAGAAAAATGACCTTGAAATGTTCGCTCTTCCTCCACTCCAGAGAGAACACTTAGAATCCCATGAGAATGTTGGGGTTGGGAAATATGAACAAACTTTGTTTACAATATGTGGTACGAGATTCTTGGGTTCGAAAATCTTTCATTAATGCTTTTCTGTGTGTATCACTGTGCCTTCAAGCAAATGGTCCTACTTGCTTTGAAAAGTTTCACAGTAAATAGCTCATCCAATGTTTGAAATAACTAATTTAAATCCTCAAAAATATTACTTTGTTTCTAACTTTTTATTCTAAAAATAAATGAAATATAAAATGTGTTTATATACCAATTTCAGTGTATATTTTAGTAATTATTCTATATTATAAAATTATTCTATTATTATTTTATTACACCTGTAATTTCTATTTGATAGTTATTGAAATAGTTATTTTATTAGCATAAATGCTAATTATTCATAAAATTTATTGTAATATGATTCATTATTTCTGTCCTCAAAAGTAAGTTAAATGTCTCGAGTGAGCAGTGGCTATAACGTCTAACCACCACACCGGCACAAAATCCTTGATCATATATATATATATATATATATATATATATTTGTGAGAAAATAATGTTTATAGAAGATAAGAACATTACATTTATCAATTACTTTATCACGGAAAAGTATATTTTAGCTTTGTGCCCGCGAAAGGGTTAATATGTCAAAAATCATTCTTGAAATCCTGGAAAAATTATAGCGCCACATACATCCAAGTACAAAAACTATTTGCTTCATGATAATTAGAAAATTGTATAAGAATAGAAAACTTTGTAGTATATTTTCTTAAGAGTTATAGAAGTAGCAAAATATTTTAATCAATGGCATGATATGAATTGAGAAAATTTACCAAATTTAGAAAATTATTTAAAAAAGAAATTCAGATTTGTATATTCGTGGTTTTTATTCATATATATTTGATAATATTAGACTGTATTTCAGTTGGTAATTTTTCACTGAACTCCAAAGTTCATTCAATGCTTTTATCTGTTCATCCTCAGTGTATTCTATAACAATGACCCAAAATCAAAAATGTTTTATTCAACAAGCAAATAATGCCTCCTATTTCTTTTGAAAATGAATAGGAATCTCTCAAACACGTCTTTCATCCGTAGCCACTTGTTTTCCAAATCAATTCTAATATCCTTCGAATCATATGTATTCTTTCGACCCTCCAAAGGATACTAAATGCAAAGCATTACGGTCAATCATCCCGAAAGCATTTGACCCCAGAGGCCATCGTGAAAAAAGAATATTTCATCTTAAAATATGTTTAATAACTAGAAAGAGAAAAAATCATAACTTTTTATTGGTTCCTCCCAAATATTTTTTCAGGTGTTTGTTGTAATTCGTGAGAAAAAAAAATGACACACACCGACATAGATCTTAATAGATATTAAAAATATTCCCTCCAGGGGTATTGTAGACTTTTTGTAAAACTCTTATGTTTCTAAAATAATTTCCAACCTATGCCTAGTTTTAAAAAAGTAGTAATTCAATAAAAAAAGTGACAGTGTGACGGGCCTTTACGCGACTTTCAACTAATAATCCTCTTGGGGAATCTTTGGGTCAGCAATCGCGTTATTTCACAGCCATCCCTCTCAAGAAGAAACCAAGAGATGCAAATTAGCTAGTGTACATATAGTTAAAATTTAATAATCGTAGATTAGAAGGAGAAGGAGCGGAGTCGCTGAAAGCAGTTTTAATACGGTAAGAATTAGAATTACGCCGCGTGACTAAATTTGGATTTTATCTACTAGAATAAATCAGTGAATTTAGAATTGTTAAGGTAGGATTGATTAACGTTAAGCTATTCGGAATTTGTGCTCTTATTCACTTAGGGATGCCGCTCTCTTTATATCATTCCAAAGGTTCCCCTTATAGATTGCTTGTTCTGGAATATTATATTGATAATAATAAATTAGATTTATCATGATTATATTCTTGGTCATCCATCTTTCCCTCCTACAGATTTAGGTCGACAAGATGATGAGGAAGCACCCCTGGAGGTAGGCCATTACAACAGTTCTTATATTATACACCACGCATATGCCACTCTATCTCAAGAAAAATTTAATTGATAACTTTATATTTGTTTCATAAAATAGATTTCAATTTATAGCATCCTACTAAGCAAGATATATTTCAGTTCCCTCTGCATACTCCTCAATGTAAAATTATTTGGTTCCATATTACTTTTAATCATGAATAGAAATGTGGGATACTTTATATTTTTCAATTAAAAAATTGCGATAACATTCTAATGTCACTTGAACCTCGTTTATTTGTGTAGCTGTTTTATTTTAGGAGGACAGCGATTCATGTTTTCTAAAAGTGATTTCCTGTAATCCTACGTAGGTATTTTCGATTATTTTTTCCACCTCTCGGACAAAGTAGAACTCAGAGTCTTTTTTCAATTCCTACTATTAGCTCACTCTCTCCTATATATATATATATATTCATTTATTTTTTTTTAAAGATGTATCTTGTTCAATATTTCAATCGTTCATAAAATGCTTTCTATTTATCCAATCAAGATCAAATAATTTTTTTTAAACTTATAGTGAAAGACACTTTATGGTAATACAGATTTTTCAAATATTATAATTCATTAATTAATAAATTAATTAAATTAGAGTTACCAGTTTTTGACGCCAACTTATATTTGTCTCCATTCTTGTAACAATGTCACTGTTAAAACAATGAAAAAAGTTGACGTGGAAACCCGGTTTTTCAGCCAAACTTGCCAAACCGGGTGTGCATTTTACAACAATTAAGACAAATCCTGCTCTTTTTTCAATTCCTACTATTAGGTGACTCTAACCCTATATATATATTTAGTTATACATATGTATATATATATATATATATATAACAGGCCCCAGGCCTGCTGGTAAAATGAGGAAGGCATCATCCCTATAATAACTTCTTTATTTCGCTTCAATCACATAAAATCGAACATAGCGGCCCTTTGGCGCGTAACCGAGTAGAACATTAACAACCAATTCGATCAGGAGTCACCAGCTAAGCATTTTCGAGTATGCGTTCTTCTTCGTCTAACTAAAATTAGATGGTCGCGGGCGCCTGCGCCTCGAGTTGCCTATTCCCAGAAGGAAGGGAGGAAAAGAAAAACCATATGTCGGAAGAATATCAAATACCGAAATCTCACCCGGATGGTGAGGGATGAACGTGCCCCCGAGCACAACGTTCTAACGAATGAACCCAACCAAATGAACCCAAAAGAATTATGCGTTGTAACGAGACTGATTATGTTGTTAAGAGTGTGAAAAGAGTGTAATTGTAGTTTTATGGGGGGCGAAGCGGGTTTCTCCACTTCGTTGAAGAGTATGCATATTTAATTTTAGGATGAGGATAAGTAAACAATGTTTGTGCTTTAATAATTGGAGTATCATGAGATTCTATAGATTTAAAAACATTTCTAGAGAGTTTAGTGATGTAATTAGAAATCGGCTCCATATGTAGGTCGTTGTGAATAACGTCATTCCGAACGTACCAGAGTGCGTTGGTCATGACGCGGAGTATTTTGTTTTGAATTACTTGGATTTTTTTCATGTGGGTGGCAGCCGCCGCTCCCCAGACCGGGGAAGCGTACGTGATCACTGGGCGCAAAACTTGTCTATAAAGAATTACTTTATTTTCTAGAGATAGAGGTAACCTTCTCCCGACAAGGGAGATGGCTAAATGTATTCTACCCCCAGAACTTTTCAGAGAGATAGTCGATGTGTTTTTTGAAAGTTAGGCGGCTATCAATGTGTAGGCCCAGATATTTCACTACCGAAACCCACTGGATGTTGTCATCAAAGAGTGTGAGTTGGAGTGGAGGGTCTATAACCCCACTTTTCCTAAATATAATTGCTTGTGATTTATCGACATTTATTGCAATTCTCCAGTGTGTAAGCCAAGTTTCTAGTTTGTCGAGAGAAAGTTTTGTATAGCTTTAATAGTGTATTTCAGCTGGACTCCTTGCGATAACACTGCGGAATCATCCGCAAACAGGCAAGTACTGACGGTGGTGTGTTGTGGGAAGTCGTGAGTGTAAATGTTGTACAAGTAAGGTGAAAGTACAGAGCCCTGAGGAACGCCAGAAAGGCAAGATCCAGAGTTAGAGTATGAATTATTTACACGAACTCTAAAAGTTCTATTGTGTAAAAAATTATGTATGATTTTAATTAAATAGTCAGGGAACTGCAGTTTAATTAACTTGTACGTGAGGCCATCGTCCCACATTTTATCAAATGCCCTTTTGACGTCCAAAAAGACACCGACAGTGTAAAATTTGTGGACGAACCCTTCGTTTATAATATTTGTAACACGTATTAACTGGTGTAGCGTTGAATGGCCCTCCCGGAAGCCGCATTGTTCCGGGGGAATACAATCTATGGCTTTGCAGTGGGTTTTTATTCTAGTTAAGATTATTCTTTCATAAATCTTAGCAGTGGCATTAATTAAGCTAATGGGTCTGTAGCCTTGTGGAAATGTCCTATCCTGATTTGGCTTGACCAGCATGATAACGTTTGCTTGCTTCCACAGTGTAGGAAAGTGATTCTTAATGAGGCATTGATTGTAAATTTTAGTTAAGTGTGTAACTGCATTTAACGTTAAATATTTAAGAGCTATATTTGGAATCTGATCGGGGCCTGCAGCTTTTCTCTTCTGCAATTTTTTAATAATGCCTCGGACTTCATTAGGGGAAGAGAGAGGGGGAATGTTTGTACTGAAGTTGTCGAAATAGTGATTCACTAAATTTTCGACTTCTTCGATCTTGTCATCACAATAAGGTTCTTCATTTTCCTGAAATGTGACTTCAAGTGTGTCTTTGAAGGCCTCCGCCTTTTCGAAATCCGAATAGGCCATTCCACCCGGACCATGAAGAGGTGGAATGGGGGTATACCTTTTAGAAAACTTCTTATGAAGATTATAAAGAGAATTGTTCTCAGGATTTAAAGTTAAGAGAAAATCTTTCCAGGTCCTGTTTTTATGTTGTTGGATTTCGCTCCTGATCTGCCTAATGAGAGCATTAACTTCGCGTTTGTATGGAGGGTATCTGGTATTATTCCAGAGTTTTCTAAATTTATTTTTAGCTCTGATAAGCTCACGAATGTTTACAGGAAGACGGAGGTGTGGAGTGTTCAATAATTTAGTAGTAGTGGAAGCAAAAATAGCATTCGAAACAATGCTGGTGAAATTTTGAACGGCCAGGTCCAAATCATCTATCTGGGGATTACCGGGAATGTTGTGATAAATTATTTCTTGAAATTTAGTCCAGTTTGTAGTTTTTAAAGTATGAAGAATTGGTGGTAACACATTATTAGTTACAAAATCAAATATAACTGGATTGTGGTCACTGCTAAATGCTTTTGTAGTAAAAACTTCAGTGTGAGATAAATTAACTGCAAAGCCTATGTCCAAAATAGCGTTGGAGTGATAAGTGTTGAAATGCGTGGGAGTGTCGGGGGCGAGAATATCAAGTGCCGACCCTACGGCCCAATTGCACAAGATATGACCGTTTGTCTTAGCCCTGCCTGGATTCCAGCTGGGATGTCTTGCGTTAAAATCGCCGAAAAGAAAGGCTTTGTTGCTGTGGTTGAGAATGACGCAATTCTCAACCACAGCAACAAATTTCAAAAATCAAGTTCCGTAGTATTAATGGAGCCGTGTGGAGGTCTATAGATGCACGCCACAGTAATTTTACTGTTGTTTCCTAGCTGAATGATAACCGATGAATTTTCAGAGGTGTTTGAGACATTTAGAATGGCGTGGTGTTTGATAGAATTCTTGACGAAGAGGGCCGTGTCCCCCATGTGTTGTACGGTCACTTCTGTGATAAGTGAAATTTGGAATGCTAATCCTGTCCGCTGGACGAAGGTGTGTTCCCTGTATCCCGATTATGTCGGAGTCATAATCAATAATACATTCTTTTAACTCTTCTAAATTATTTTTTAAACCGTTAGGATTCCAGCTAAAAAACCTGAGAGAATTATTCGCACTATTCCTATTATTCATTAATCAACAATTTAAAATTTAGTCTGTAAGATGGACAGCATTTGTCCCCACTGTGTCATCATCTGGGCCATTTGGGTCATGACTGTTTTGGCATCCAGTGACTCGTTGATCTAAACTCCTTTAACTACTTCCGAGTAAGTAGGTTTTTGTTGGCTGACTTTTTCCTTGCGCGCGGCCGCTCGCTCTTGCTAGACGTTCTTCGTCGGTTTGTTTTTGTTGTTTTTGGTGTTGATCGGGTTCTTGGGGCATCAGGAGAAGTTTGCACTGTGCGGGCCGCTGCAATTTGCACACTTAGCCTGGGCCTTGGCTGACTTGGTGCATTCAGAGGTGAGATGGCCACCTGAACATTTCAAACACTTCGGTGCTCTAGCGCAAAACCGAGAGTGATGAAAAAACTCCTGACAGCGATAACACTGAGGAGGCATGGAGGATTTATTGAGGGGCTCAGCCACAACTCTAAAAAATCCAATTGTCTTCATGTTAAATATGTCCTGGTTTGCAGAACATTTGGGGAGGGTTACCAAGAAAAGTGGCATATTTGTGTTGGTTTTCCTGTTTCTCAACAAGGAAATATGGTTGGGAGTGAAACCAAATGAGTGTAACTCTGACATGAGTTCTTCTTGGTCGAAGTCGGTTGGTAAACCTCGAATAACAACTTTAAGTTGTTTATTATGGGCCATCTCGAATGTGTGGGACCGCAATTTACTGTCCGAGATATATTTTTGTATCAAACGGTGCTCTTCAGCAGAAACTGGAAAGACTCGGAGCTTTCCATTCTGTTCTTCTTCGTCAGCGCTCGCTCCACCTTTAAATAGGCTTATTTACCCACAAATCCTTACGCGATGGTAAAGAGTTCGCTCTATTTTTATTTATTACTTACTTAATTTTGAAGCTAAACTTTTCAAACCTGACACACACACACACACACATTTTATATATATATATATATATATATAGTATATATATATATATATATATATATATATATATATATATACTAGGGGCCCCGACAGACGTTGTCCTGTAAACACGTCTTAAATCCAAAAATTACAAACTTTTTGAATAAGTTTGAACAATCTGAACCGTTTTGATGAAATTTTTTATAAAGAAAGTTATTACAATACCTGACATCATCACATGTACAGTTACCACAATTCGACCTATCGATTGCGTGTGAGTATGTATTTACTATAAACTAAGTTGAATATAGAACCTATTCTGAATAGAAACTTAAACTTGTTTTGATGAAGGGTAAAAAAGATAAAACTCGAGCTATTTTCATAACAGGTATATTTTTTAATGCACAAAAAATAAATGTATCGTAATGCTATTGAATGTATAATGTTTTTTGTTAATCATTGAAGGGTATAAACAAACAAAAGCGATGGTTTGCCTTACCTCGGACATGCAACATATAATTGATCTTGCGTAAAGCAAGGGTTCTCTAAATCTAAGTTACAAATTGTCATTGTTTGACCTTGTGACTTATAAATGGTCGTGGCAAATGCCAAGCGAATTGGAAATTTCAAACATTTGAATGGGTAGGTGAGTCTGAAAGAATCATTAGGATCTGTGGTAGAAGTATAACTTCACCTTGAAGTTTTCCGCTCAAAATATTGCCCATGATTTTTTTATGAACAATCGCGCACCTTTACATAATTTTGGCGCATTTTTAACTAATTGCGATATCGGACCGAATTATGAATCTAAAACATTCTCGAATCTACTTGAACACACACAAAAAATATTATCCAAATCGGTCGAGCCGTTAAGGAGGAGTTTAGTAACATACACACGCGCAGAAGATTTTTTATATATAACGACATATATACAGTATTGGCTGAGTGTGGTATTCGTCGAGTGGCTTCAAGAAAACTTCTTCAGTGGACGTTCATCTTTTTATTCACACACACATAACGTAGGTGGACAATTCAGAGTTGTATTTCACAGATATTGGGTAAGAACACGAAAGCAGAAAAAATAACAAAAGCGACAAGCAGCAGCGACACTCCACAAGACGAACACAAAGACAAAAAGAGCTGCAATAATTGACATTTTCACGTTTAGGATTACATGATGAAGGCAAGCAGACAAAAAAGAGCGATTACACAAGATTTTCGCTTTTATACCGACAGTGACTATTATGTAATAGTGTTCTGATTGGATAAAATGGGTGGGACTAGCCGATAATAATTTCGGACTAGCCATTACAATTAAGATTACAATGTTATTTTTAAACCAAAGAATTAAAGTTTGTTTAAATTTTAGTACAAAGAGTTAACAAAAAGGTTACTAGAAATTTTAAATTTTATAAAATAGTTAACAAAAGGTTATAGAGTAATATATTAATATATTTTATATATATATATATATAATAATGCTCATTATCAGCAAATTAAAGGTTTACCACAAGGTGGACCAACTAGCAGTTGCTTAGAAAATATTTACTTGCATTTTTATGAAAATGAAATTATTAGTTATGAATCTTGCTACTTTTTTAGATACATGGATGACTTAATTGTATTCAGTAATATAGTAGATTTTTTTCCTAGCTTTAATTATTATCCTCACTATTTAAAATTATTAAAAACTAATAATAATAATGAGTCAGCTAACTTTTTGGACCTTCAATTAAACGTTAAGAATAATTTGCTATTAAGTAATATTTTTGATAAAAGAGGCTCATTTGATTTTAACATTATAAAAATGCCTTTCTGGGGTAGTAACTTACACCTAACAATATTTAGAAATATTATCTTAAATTTTATAAAAAGAAAGAATGATTTAGTTACTGATAACATTTTAAATCACAGTAATTTTGTGAAATTTTGCAATAATTGTTTAGAATACAATTATCCAAATAAATTTATTTTTAAATATATTTATTTCTATTTCAAATTAAATTTATTTTTATCTTAGTTCAATATGTTATTTTAAATTTCTTCTATTTAGTTCATTTTTTTTAAAAAATTTAAAATATTTTAAGCTCTTATTTTAATTGCAATATGACTATCTAGTATATAATTATCAAAGTAAATTTACTTTTAAATATATTTCTATTCGATATTATCTATTCTTAACATTGTTCATTATTTTATTTAAAATTCCTTATGTTTAGTTTATTTTAAATTATTTTAGTGATTAGTTTAATTGCAAAAAAAACTATCCAGGTGGTGCCACGGTTTTTCTTCCTTCTTGTGTTGATATTCCAATCCTTTACGTCATTTCGAAAGAGATCTTACCGTAGAAAGTTGATCTTTTGGTATCTAAAGTTTTTATTTTACATGTAAGTTTTTATCCTAATTTTTACTATAGAAAACATTTTTTAATATTCCTCTCCTTGAGAGATACATTATTGTTCTCTTTTCTTAATTTCATTTTACCGTATTGTCAGGTTCATCGTCCACGTGTTAGAAATAGGCCTAACTTTTCCACATGGCTGTATTTTTTTACCCTATTATGTCGAAAATTTCAGATGTACGAGGATGGTTGGATCCATAAAACATTGCTAACCCTAATTCGCTGACATAATTTAGCGACAGCTTTAAAAATCATAATAGATCTCCAGTTTAGTCCAAAGACTTTTTTATAACTACATCTGTTGTGTCCTGTGAAGTCCAGTTTATTCCTTCTTTAGCATTGTAGGCTCTAGATCTATTTCACTATTATTTTTTTATACTACATATATATCTTGTTCAAACTTTCAATCGTTAATAAAATATTTTCTATTCATCCATTCAGAGTAGAAATTGACTTCAAAATATTTTTTTTTATATTACCTGTTTATTGTTTTAATCAAACAAAGAAAAAAAAATTCGAAAAATTAAATCCATCAACTTCAAACTAAGAAGTTTGTTCGCATCACTCTTGATTGTATATTCGAGTGTTTTAAACTGTATGAAAAACTTAAACCTTGAAAATAAGTGTCCACACAAATTATTCTTGATGTTATAAATTTGGAGTTCTAATATATACGTAGAGTTCTCTCTCTCTAGGGTATCAGTATTTTCAAAAAGAATTTTAAAAATAAAGACTAAAACGGTGAATGAATATAGATGCATTCACACACTAACAATATACTTAAGATAATTGAACAGAAAAAATTAAGGGGAAAACACCTTCTAAGTACTATAATGATGAAACTACCTATTATGTGTTACTTACAAACTAATAGAAATCATGCACCAATATTTTTCAATTTATTCGCAAAATGTTTTCTCGAAAAAGCAAAATTTTAACGCCTAACGTTACAATTTCGTGTGGTTTCAGTCAATATTTGTGGCCGCGATAGCCGAGTGGTATAGGTATCGGATCGTTGCTTGCCTTGCACGAGTTCGAGTCCAGTACCAATAAAGACCCCCGTGTACTGCAGCAATGCACGTTAAATCTTTCGAGAGCTGAAATGTCCTTCCATTGGTGTGGTTTGGATGAGAGGGGGGTGCCAGCTCAGGTGTCGTCCATGTCACTTGATCATGGTTGAAAATTACGTGGTCCGTCGTCAAAAGCCCTCGTGTAGCTGAACAGTGCGACATTAGTATTCAATCAATCAATCAATATTTGACGATTATTCTAATCTTTTTGAATTATTATTTACGATTTATTTGTATAATATGCATCCCAATATCACTCTTTTCTTTTCAAGCATGTGAAACTGAAGCATTCGTTTCATCACAAGCTATTTCAACATTTTATAGTGTGGAAATCAATAGTGACAGAGTATCAAATTTTATTTGGATACTCCTAAGCATTCTTATTCATTAGTAAAGACGTTAAAAATTACACTATGTTACAGTATTTTGTTACAAATATGAGAAAGCTTTTGTGAAAATTCCCGATGTTGACAAAATGCATAATCTTGCGCCAACTTCGCAGGGGGTAAGAAGCGCCCTGCAGTTTCACACCAACAAATACGGGCATAACAAATACCCTATCTTACTCGCTAATAAAGTAGTTTTCCATTGATGAATCAATTTTTAAAATCGGTTTAGTTGTTTAGGCTTAAAAGCGTAACAAAAAAAAATTAATCTCAAATTCGAATTTATATTATTATTACGATTAAGATAATCTTTCATACTTACATTTAGAAATAAAAAACAATATGTCGTGATTCCAATTGATGTAGAGACGTAAAACTCAGATCACGCAGAATTTAGGGCTTACTGCGCAGGAGCATGATTGCTCAGTTTAAATAATTCAAATTGAAAGCACTAGTAGATCTTTGAATTCGAAACGCAGTTCTGAAAAGGTACAAAATTTGGGACCAGAGGGGTAGTCTAACTAATTCTTTCGTTTACTTCGACATTTTAGACCTGCTAAATAGCTATAAAAGACTTTAAAAAAAACTTCTTGGAGTTTTTCAACTACTTTTGGGGAAATTGCGCACAAAATTGGCATTTTTACATAAAAGGCTGCTATATATTTCACCTACAAAGTAAGAGCTTCTGGGAATGCACTAGGTCTGAAATACTAATTAACAACCCGAAGCCCTTTTACAAAGGAAAAAAATCTTCCAAAACTTGACTTGCACTTGAAATATATTTTTGCTCTCCTTTTACACCATTGTCGTTAATATTAGACTTTTATGTGGAATGCAGCGTAATAGATTTTAATGTTTTATAATAACGGACATTTTCGAATTTTAAAGGTTAGAACTTTTCAATTTAATACATAAGAACCCCTCGAATTCCCAATGTTTGTGAGTGTACAGTGAAGCGGTCTCAAACAAGATGATAATTTTCTTATCAATATATCAGATTTATAGGAACCGAAAGTGGAAAATGTGATCTTTGATTCTGATTTTGTATGTTTAAAGAAAGATAGAATTTTTAATGGAAAATCATCAGGATTTTAAAACAAAGTAACAGACGAAAAAACTGTAAAATCAGTACATCAGCACAGAGTTACTTCTTTTTTTGTAGAGGCACTGCAATATTCAATGATTTAAAATTGAAGTGCCGTTTGAAGTTCAGAAAAGAGACAAATGTTCCGTTTATGAAATAGTTTTCTTTAAGGATCAAAAAATTCAGGAATCACCTAAAGGAAATACAGTAATTGAAGTGTCTTCCCACTTTATCTGAGGAATAACAAAGGAGGGTGGTTTGGAAAATCTTCCTTCAGCGAATCCAATGTTTGTAATTACAAAAATATATGTAATACACCATAAAAGATTTTATTAAACTAATGTTTTAAAGATGTAGTTATAAAAAATCAGACGTTGCAAAATGCTGTATTTTTTGTACACACAGCAATCTGATGTCGTACGTTTTAAAATTGAAATCATTGTATTCATTTATGCCAAAGTTGTATGTGATACACTCTTTCAGAGTGAATAAAATTCCCCAGACATGCACTTTTCTTACTGAAGGCTCACCCTCTCCTGTTTTCATGATTGTCCCATAACATTCCCTCTGCTCTATTTTTGGAACTCCGAAATATATGTGTCTATAAAAAAAACCCTTTGTAGAATGAAAATTATTTGTAGCTTGATAACTGTAGCCATGTCAGTATAAATTTTTAAACACACCTTGTCTGTTTTTCTACTCAGTTGAGTATATTCCCGTGTACTGTAAACTATTTAGGTTTTATTGAAATGTAGGTGTATCGTTTGTGCGTCATTCTATTAATGCGGCACTTGATCCATTCCTAGTTTTCCTCTCCCCTGTTATTCGTAAGTTTCCTTAAAACTGTTCACCTTGATCTGCTATGATATTTATTATAGACAGGGAGCCTGCTGCAGTATTTGTCGCATATTTATCTCTTTTTTCCTTTGACAATTCTTTCATCTACCATATATGTGAAGCGCTCTTGTATAATTGATTTCAAAGAATATTTTTTTTATGATCTCTAGAACGCGTTGTATTATAGGATGCAGAAGTTTCGAAAAATGATGACCCCAAATACCTTTAAAACATGAACCATAAGTGGAGTTTACATCCGAACGCACGGTAAAAAATTAATTGGTTCTTTGTAAATTATTTGTAAAAAGGTTTTTTCTTTCCTATTATTGACTTTTCGGCATTAGTTATTTTGAAAAATTTCTGTCATAATATTCCATAAAATTAAAAAATGGATTTTTTTTTCTGGAATGCTCTCTTGGGAAAAGATTGTTATTTTTCTCATACATTTAGTTTAAGCATTTTTTTTATTCGTTTTGATAATTATTCATTTGTTATGAAAATCTCCAACATATAAATCGAAGAGTAATAAATATGTAGAGATATGTAAAAAGTTTATTTATTTAAAACCTTTGATTGGTAAAAAGAATTTGTTTATAAAAGATTTCCTGTGTCTTTGGCAAGATGTTAATTCCGAACCTTACTACGTACGATTTGACACATTAAATCACATACAGTGCAACTTCGCCAAAGGTTTTGTCTAATAGGCCAAAGTTAGAGCCAAACTCTTTGAAATGGCGTGTTTCCTCCTAGTATTTGGCAACTTCTATCTTAAACGCTATTTACATTTATGGATTAGTATTGAGTCCATTTTCTCTTCGATAAAATAAGATTATTCTCATTTCAATTGCACATATATTATCCTTAATAAGTGAAACCGAAGCATACATTTCATATGAAATTTTTTTGCACTAAATAATACATTTTGTAGAATGGGACACAAAACAGCTACAGAAGTTGTTGCTTCGATCCTTGGAAATATTTAAGTCAAAAATTTATAATCGGATATTTTGGAGGTGCCAGTCAATTTTCATTCTGGTTTTAGTGGACAGTTTTTTCAGAAATTTTAGTTATAATCCTACGAGATAACAACATATTCATCAAGTATAATAATGCAGGTTGTGGGTTATATGTTTTTATAAAACACATCAAGATTCACATAATCTATGTACACTTATCCCATTCATTGTTTTATTAAAGCATTAAAATCCTTATAATTACAGTAAATCTACGTTTACATATTGTAGAGATGAATTAATCATAGGAGCAAAAGGTAATATCTAAGAGTTAAAGTAATACCAAAAAAAAAAATCTAAGATTGTTAATTAAATGATAGAAATATTGCAATACTTTATGTGTCTAAAAAGTGTCTAATTTCTGTAAGACGGAGAGAAATCTGTCAGTTTACCAAAAGCAAACATTCTACATTTAAATGATGTTATTGAAGACACAAACTTATCAGAGGTAAACTAGAGTACATTTCAGATTGCTTTAACGCCAATAAATACGGAATACATTTACCAAATTCCGAACAAAAATTTTCCTATGTGTCATGAAGAAATCTTTGCTCGTATTTGCTGCCCATAATATTAATATTTTCAATAGAAAAGGGATAAATGTTTACATAAAAATATCTTATAATAATCTTTGATACTTACATTGCCAAATCGAAAAACAATATGGCGTAATTCCGATTAATATCATTTATTCAAAAATAGTGACGTAACACTCAGATCGCGGATATTTTTTAATTTACTGAGCAGAGGCATTTGATTGGTCGATTTAAATAATTCAAATTAAAACCCATTGCCTACTTTTAATTGGAAGCGCAGTTCTGAAGAATACAAAATTCGGGCGGAGGGGGTACCCCAAGACTCTCTTTAAAATTTATTTTGACGTTTTGGATTTGTTTAATAGATATCTTCTTTTTATAAAAAAAAAAGAAAAAAGGACGCCCTTATTTGGTGTTTTTCAACTACTCTTGGCGAAATTGAGCCCCCATTTGGCGTTTTTACAAAAAGTTCGCCTACGAAATAAGTACTCCTAAGGAATGCACAAGGCCTCAAATGATAATTACCATCCCGCAGCCCCATTACAAGGGAAAAAATGTCTTCCAAAACTTGACTTGTTCTTGAAATATATTTTTGCTCTCCTTTTACACCCTTATCGTTAATATTAGACTTTTAAGTGCAAAGGAGTGAAAAAGTTTTTAATGTATTATAAAAACGGATATTACCGACTTTCGAATTTTAAAGGTTAGAACTTTTAGATTTAATACATAGGAAAGCCTCGTATTCCCAATAGTTGTGAGTGAACAGTGAAACGGTTCCTAACCAGATAATGCTTTTCTTCTCAATATATCAGATTTAAAGGAATCTAAAGTGGAGAACGTGATCTTTGCTGTTGAACCCTTGTTGGTGATGTTTAAAGAAACATAGAATTTTTAATGGAAAATGATCAGTTATTTAAAGCAAAGTAACAAACGAAAGAACTGTAAAATCATTACATCAGTGAAGGGTTTATTTGTTTTTTGTCGAGGGACTGAAATATTCAATGATTTAAAATTGAAGCGCAGTTTGAAATTCTTAAAAGTGATAAATGTCCTATTTATGAAATAGTTTTCTTTAAGGATAAGAAAATTTAAGAATCTCAGAAAGGAAATACATTAATTGAAATTTTTTCCTACTTTATCTGAGGAGTAACAAAGGAGGGTGGTTTCGAACATGGTCTTTCAGTGATTCAATTATTTGCAATTACAGAAATATATCCGATGCACCATGAAAGATTTCATTACAACTATTGTTTTAAAAATGTAGGTATAAAAAATCTCACTTTGCAAAAGGCTGTATTTTCTATACACACAACATTCTGCTGTAGTACGTTTTAAAATTGAAATCATTGTATTCATTTATGCCAAAGATGTGTGTGATACACTCTTTCAGAGTGAATAAAATTCTCCAAACATGCACTTTTCTTACAGCAGGCTCACCCACTCCCGATTTCATGACTGCCCCATAACTTTAGCTCTGTTCTATTTTTGAAACTCCCAAATTTATCTGTCTCAAAAAAACACACACACACACTTTTTAGAATGAAAATTATTTGTCGCTTGATAACTATAGCCATGTCAGTATAAATTTTTAAATACAGAATGTCTATTTTTAGGTATTGTATGGATACCATAATCGTTTACTGTAAATTGAGGTGTAGATGTATCGTTTGTGCGTCATTCGATATATTCTATGTTTGCAGCACTTGATCTATTTCCAAGTTTTCCCCTCTCCCTGTGATTCATTAGTTTTCTTAAAAACTATTCTCCTTGATCAGTGATGCGTTTTATTAAAGAAAGGAAGCCTGCTTCAGTATTTTTCTCATATTTATCTGTTATTTCCTTTGCACAAAGCATTCATCTTCGATATATGTTCTGCGCTCTTGTAGTATTTACTTAAGAGAATAGTTTGGTACGATCTCGGTATATTATAGGATGCGGAAGTTGCCAACAATGATGACCCCAAATACCTTTACAATTTGAAACATGATGTCTACGACCGAACGGACTGTAAAAAGTATTTTGCGACTTTTGAAATTAAAAAAAGGACCAATGAATTTAGCAAATTTCTGAAATGTTACGGTGCTGTCTATTTAAAAAGATTGTTATATTTCTCTTACATTTAGTTTTAGAATTATTCGCTTTGGTAAGAATTCTGTGGTCACATTCATTAGTTCCGAAACTCTCCAAAATATAAATCAAACAGTAATAAATATGTAGAGATATCTAAAAACTTTGATTGGTAAAATTTGTTTCACTAAGGTATTCCTGTGTATTGGTCAAGATGTTAATTCCCAAACTTACAACATAAGATTTGACATTGTAAAACAAATACAGTGATATTTCACATCAAATTCGCCAAACATTTTGCCCAATAGGCCAAAGGTTGCGCCAATTTCTTTGGAATAGCGTGTTTCCAGCCAATATTTGGCGATTTCATTCTCAAGCGTACAGAAAGCTATTTACATTTATTGTTTTGATGTAAAGTCCTTTTTCTTTTCGATGAAATAAGATCATTCTTCGCCCAATTTTACACGTACAAGTTAAACTGAAGCATAAATTTCATATGAAATTACATCAGAATTCAATATTAAATTCTGTAGATTCGTACAGACTAACACCTTCAGAAATCTTAAGTTAAATATTAATACTGGGATATACTTGGAGGTTGAAAGGTAATTTTAATTCTGGATTTTGTAGGAAAAGTGTCATAAATTTTAGTTCTAATCCTACCGGATAAGAAACTTTATAGACAAGTATAATTATGCAGGTACTGGATTATATGTTTTTATAAAATACATCTTAATTCACATAATTTAAGTACACCTACCACATTTAATGTTTTCTAATGCATTCAATTCCTTATAAGATTTACATTAATACTACTTTCACATATTGTAGAGAGATGACCTATTAATAGGAGCTAAATGTAATACGAAAAGTGAGATAAAAAAATTTAAGATTTAATAACAGAAATATTGCAATAATTTATGTATCTGAAGAGTAATTAATTTTTTTAAGACTGAGAGAAATCTGTATATACTCAAGCCAAACAATTTACCTCTAATTGATATATTTGACAACACAAACTTATCAGGAAGATTAAACTAGTTTACATAAATAATCTCAGTTCTATGATATTAATGTTTTAACGCCAATAATTACGAAAGGTATTCACACCAAATTCAAAATAAAACGTTTTCTCTGTTTCTTGAAGTATGCTTTGTTAGTATTTCCTGTCCACAATATTAAATTTTTTCAAAGAAAGGTGATAAATGTTTACTGAAAACGTACTTACATTGCCAAATCGAAAAACAATATGGCGTAATTCCGATTGATATGTCTTTTTCAAATACAGTGACGTAACACTCAGATCACGAATAATTTAGGATTTACTGCACAGAGGCACCTGATTGGTCGGTTTAAATAATTCAAATAAAACCGCTAGTAGCACTTATAGTTCGAAACAATGTTCTGAAACGGTACAAAATTTGGGAGGAAGGGGTAGTCCAATTAATTCTTTTGTTTATTTCTTCTTTTGGGGCCTCCTGATAAGATGTTAAACTCTTTTTTTACGTCCAGACGCCATGACTTGGTGTTTTTCAACTACTCTTGGCGAAATTGCGCCCCAAATATGCGTTTTTAAAAAGAGTACGCCTACCAAATAAGAGCTCCAAGGGAAAGCACTAAATCTCAAATGATAATTACCATCCCGCAGCCCCATTACAAGGAAAAAATCTTCCAAAACTTGACTTTCACTTGAAATATATTTTTGCTCTCCTTTTACACCATTGTCATTAATATTAGACTTTTATGTGGAATGGAGCGTAATAGATTTTAATGTTTTATAGTAACGGACATTTTCGAATTTTAAAGGTTAGAACTTTTCAATTTAATACATAAGAACCCCTCGAATTCCCAATGTTTGTGAGTGTACAGTGAAGTGGTCTCAAACAAGATGATAATTTTCTTATCAATATATCAGATTTATAGGAACCGAAAGTGGAAAATGTGATCTTTGATTCTGATTTTGTATGTTTAAAGAAAGATAGAATTTTTAATGGAAAATGATCAGGATTTTAAAACAAAGTAACAGACGAAAAAACTGTAAAATCAGTACATCAGCACAGAGTTACTTCTTTTTTTGTAGAGGCACTGCAATATTCAAAGATTTAAAATTGAAATGCCGTTTGAAGTTCAGAAAAGAGACAAATGTTCCGTTTATGAAATAGTTTTCTTTAAGGATCAAAAAATTCAGGAATCACCTAAAGGAAATACAGTAATTGAAGTGTCTTCCCACTTTATCTGAGGAATAACAAAGGAGGGTGGTTTGGAAAATCTTCCTTCAGCGAATCCAATGTTTGTAATTACAAAAATATATGTAATGCACCATGAAAGATTTTATTAAACTAATGTTTTAAAGATGTAGTTATAAAAAATCAGACGTTGCAAAATGCTGTATTTTTTGTACACACAGCAATCTGATGTCGTACGTTTTAAAATTGAAATCATTGTATTCATTTATGCCAAAGTTGTATGTGATACACTCTTTCAGAGTGAATAAAATTCCCCAGACATGCACTTTTCTTACTGAAGGCTCACCCTCTCCTGTTTTCATGATTGTCCCATAAATTTCCCTCTGCTCTATTTTTGGAACTCCGAAATATATGTGTCTATAAAAAAAACCCCTTGTAGAATGAAAATTATTTGTAGCTTGATAACTGTAGCCATGTCAGTATAAATTTTTAAACACACCTTGTCTGTTTTTCTACTCAGTTGAGTATATTCCCGTGTACTGTAAACTATTTAGGTTTTATTGAAATGTAGGTGTATCGTTTGTGCGTCATTCTATTAATGCGGCACTTGATCCATTTCCTAGTTTTCCTCTCCCCCTGTTATTCGTAAGTTTCCTTAAAAACTGTTCACCTTGATCTGCTATGATATTTATTATAGACAGGGAGCCTGCTGCAGTATTTGTCGCATATTTATCTCTTTTTTCCTTTGACAATTCTTTCATCTACCATATATGTGAAGCGCTCTTGTATAATTGATTTCAAAGAATATTTTTTTATGATCTCTAGAACGCGTTGTATTATAGGATGCAGAAGTTTCGAAAAATGATGACCCCAAATACCTTTAAAACATGAACCATAAGTGGAGTTTACATCCGAACGCACGGTAAAAAATTAATTGGTTCTTTGTAAATTATTTGTAAAAAGGTTTTTTCTTTCCTATTATTGACTTTTCGGCATTAGTTATTTTGAAAAATTTCTGTCATAATATTCCATAAAATTAAAAAATGGATTTTTTTTTCTGGAATGCTACGGTGCTCTCTCTTGGGAAAAGATTGTTATTTTTCTCATACATTTAGTTTAAGCATTTTTTTTATTCGTTTTGATAATTATTCATTTGTTATGAAAATCTCCAACATATAAATCGAAGAGTAATAAATATGTAGAGATATGTAAAAAGTTTATTTATTTAAAACCTTTGATTGGTAAAAAGAATTTGTTTATAAAAGATTTCCTGTGTCTTTGGCAAGATGTTAATTCCGAACCTTACTACGTACGATTTGACACATTAAATCACATACAGTGCAACTTCGCCAAAGGTTTTGTCTAATAGGCCAAAGTTAGAGCCAAACTCTTTGAAATGGCGTGTTTCCTCCTAGTATTTGGCAACTTCTATCTTAAACGCTATTTACATTTATGGATTAGTATTGAGTCCATTTTCTCTTCGATAAAATAAGATTATTCTCATTTCAATTGCATATATATTATCCTTAATAAGTGAAACCGAAGCATACATTTCATATGTAATTTTTTTTTGCACTAAATAATAAATTTTGTAGAATGGGACACAAAAACAGCTACAGAAGTTGTTGCTTCGATCCTTGGAAATATTTAAGTCAAAAATTTATAATCGGATATTTTGGAGGTGCCAGTCAATTTTCATTCTGGTTTTAGTGGACAATTTTTTCAGAAATTTTAGTTATAATCCTACGAGATAACAACATATTCATCAAGTATAATAATGCAGGTTGTGGGTTATATGTTTTTATAAAACACATCAAGATTCACATAATCTATGTACACTTATCCCATTCATTGTTTTATTATAGCATTAAAATCCTTATAATTACAGTAACACTACATTTACATATTGTAGAGAGATGAATTAATCATAGGAGCAAAAGGTAATATCTAAGAGTAATACCAAAAAAATCTCTCTAAGATTGCAAATTAAATGGTTGAAATATTGCAATACTTTATGTGTCTAAAAAGTGTCTAATTTCTGTAAGACGGAGAGAAATCTGTCAGTTTACCAAAAGCAAACATTCTACATTTAAATGATGTTATTGAAGACACAAACTTATCAGAGGTAAACTAGAGTACATTTCAGAAATAATCTCAGCTCTTTTAAGCTATTGCTTTAACGCCAATAAAAACGGAGTACATTTACCAAATTCCGAACAAAAAGTTTCCTATGTGTCATGAAGAAATCTTTGCTCGTATTTGCTGCCCATAATATTAACATTTTCAATAGAAAAGGGATAAATGTTTACATAAAAATATCTTATAATAATCTTTGATACTTACATTGCCAAATCGAAAAACAATATGGCCTAATTCCGATTAATATCATTTATTCAAAAATAGTGACGTAACACTCAGATCGCGGATATTTTTTAATTTACTGAGCAGAGGCATTTGATTGGTCGTTTTAAATAATTCAAATTAAAACCCATTGCCTACTTTTAATTGGAAACGCAGTTCTGAAGAATACAAAATTTGGGCGGAGGGGGTAGCCCAAGACTCTCTTTTGTTTATTTTGACGTTTTGGATTTGTTTAATAGATATCTTCTTTTTTAAAAAAAAAGGACGCCCTTATTTGGTGTTTTTAAACTACTCTTGGCGAAATTGCGCCCCCATTTGGCGTTTTTACAAAAAGTCCGCCTACCAAATAAGTGCTCCTAAGGAATGCACAATGTCTCAAATGATAATTACCATCCCGCAGCCCCATTACAAGGGAAAAAATGTCTTCCAAAACTTGACTTGTTCTTGAAATATATTTTTGCTCTCCTTTTACACCCTTGTCGTTAATATTAGACTTTTAAGTGCAAAGGAGTGAAAAAGTTTTTAATGTTTTATAAGAACGGATATTACCGACTTTCGAATTTTAAAGGTTAGAACTTTTAGATTTAATACTTAGGAAAGCCTCGTATTCCCAATGTTTGTGAGTGTACGGTGAAACGGTTCCTAACCAGATAATGCTTTTCTTCTCAATATATCAGATTTAAAGGAATCTAAAATGGAGAACGTGATCTTTGCTGTTGAACCCTTGTTGGTGATGTTTAAAGAAACATAGAATTTTTAATGGAAAATGATCAGTTATTTAAAGCAAAGTAACAAACGAAAGAACTGTAAAATCATTACATCAGTGAAGGGTTTATTTGTTTTTTGTCGAGGGACTGAAATATTCAATGATTTAAAATTGAAGCGCAGTTTGAAATTCTTAAAAGTGATAAATGTCCTATTTATGAAATAGTTTTCTTTAAGGATAAGAAAATTTAAGAATCTCGCAAAGTAAATACATTAATTGAAATTTTTTCCGACTTTATCTGAGGAGTAACAAAGGAGGGTGGTTTCGAACATGGCCTTTCAGTGATTCAATTATTTGTAATTACAGAAATATATGGGATGCACCATGAAAGATTTCATTACAACTATTGTTTTAAAAATGTAGGTATAAAAAATCTCACGTTACAAAAGGCTGTATTTTCTATACACACAACATTCTGCTGTAGTACGTTTTAAAATTGAAATCATTGTATTCATTTATGCCAAAGATGTGTGTGATACACTCTTTCAGAGTGAATAAAATTCTCCAAACATGCACTTTTCTTACAGCAGGCTCACCCACTCCCGATTTCATGACTGCCCCATAACTTTCCCTCTGTTCTATTTTTGAAAGTCCCAAATTTATCTGTCTAAGAAACACACACATTTTAGAATGAAAATTATTTGTCGCTTGATAACTATAACCATGTCAGTATAAATTTTTAAATACAGAATGTCTATTTTTAGGTATTGTATGGATACCATAATCGTTTACTGTAAATTGAGGTGTAGATGTATCGTTTGTGCGTCATTCGATATATTCTATGTCTGCAGCACTTGATCTATTTCCAGTTTTCCCTCCCCTGTGATTCATTAGTTTTCTTAAAAACTATTCTCCTTGATCAGTGATGCGTTTTATTAAAGAAAGGAAGCCTGCTTCAGTATTTTTCTCATATTTATCTGTTATTTCCTTTGCACAAAGCATTCATCTTCGATATATGTTCTGCGCTCTTGTAGTATTTACTTAAGAGAATAGTTTGGTACGATCTCGGTATATTATAGGATGCGGAAGTTGCCAACAATGATGACCCCAAATACCTTTACAATTTGAAACATGATGTCTACGACCGAACGGACTGTAAAAAGTATTTTGCGACTTTTGAAATTAAAAAAGGACCAATGAATTTAGCAAATTTCTGAAATGTTACGTGCTGTCTATTTAAAAAGATTGTTATATTTCTCTTACATTTAGTTTTAGAATTATTCGCTTTGGTAAGAATTCTGTGGTCACATTCATTAGTTCCGAAACTCTCCAAAATATAAATCAAACAGTAATAAATATGTAGAGATATCTAAAAACTTTGATTGGTAAAATTTGTTTCACTAAGGTATTCCTGTGTATTGGTCAAGATGTTAATTCCCAAACTTACAACATAAGATTTGACATTGTAAAACAAATACAGTGATATTTCACATCAAATTCGCCAAACATTTTGCCCAATAGGCCAAAGGTTGCGCCAATTTCTTTGGAATAGCGTGTTTCCAGCCAATATTTGGCGATTTCATTCTCAAGCGTACAGAAAGCTATTTACATTTATTGTTTTGATGTAAAGTCCTTTTTCTTTTCGATGAAATAAGATCATTCTTCGCCCAATTTTACACGTACAAGTTAAACTGAAGCATAAATTTCATATGAAATTACATCAGAATTCAATATTAAATTCTGTAGATTCGTACAGACTAACACCTTCAGAAATTTTTGTTTCGATGCCCCTTGGAAATATTTAAGTTAAATATTAATACTGGGATATATTTGGAGGTTGAAAGGCAATTTTAATTCTGGATTTTGTAGGAAAAGTGTCATAAATTTTAGTTCTAATCCTACCGGATAAGAAACTTTATAGACAAGTATAATTATGCAGGTACTGGATTATATGTTTTTATAAAATACATCTTAATTCACATAATTTAAGTACACCTACCACATTTAATGTTTTCTAATGCATTCAATTCCTTATAAGATTTACATTAATACTACTTTCACATATTGTAGAGAGATGACCTATTAATAGGAGCTAAATGTAATACGAAAAGTGAGATAAAAAAATTTAAGATTTAATAACAGAAATATTGCAATAATTTATGTATCTGAAGAGTAATTAATTTTTTTAAGACTGAGAGAAATCTGTATATACTCAAGCCAAACAATCTACCTCTAATTGATATATTTGAAAACACAAACTTATCAGGAAGATTAAACCAGTTTACATAAATAATCTCAGCTCTATGATATTAATGTTTTAACGCCAATAATTACGAAAAGTTTTCACCAAATTCAAAATAAAATGTTTTCTCTGTTTCTTGAAGTATGCTTTGTTAGTATTTCCTGTCCACAATATTAAATTTTTTCAAAGAAAGGTGATAAATGTTTACTGAAAACGTACTTACATTGCCAAATCGAAAAACAATATGGCGTAATTCCGATTGATATGTCTTTTTCAAATACAGTGACGTAACACTCAGATCACGAATAATTTAGGATTTACTGCACAGAGGCACCTGATTGGTCGGTTTAAATAATTCAAATAAAACCGCTAGTAGCACTTATAGTTCGAAACAATGTTCTGAAACGGTACAAAATTTGGGAGGAAGGGGTAGTCCAATTAATTCTTTTGTTTATTTCTTCTTTTGGGGCCTCCTGATAAGATGTTAAACTCTTTTTTTTTACGTCCAGACGCCATGACTTGGTGTTTTTCAACTACTCTTGGCGAAATTGCGCCCCAAATATGCGTTTTTAAAAAGAGTACGCCTACCAAATAAGAGCTCCAAGGGAAAGCACTAAATCTCAAATGATAATTACCATCCCGCAGCCCCATTACAAGGGAAATCTTTCAAAACTTGACTTGCACTTGAAATATATTTTTGCTCTCCTTTTACACCATTGTCATTAATATTAGACTTTTATGTGGAATGGAGCGTAATAGATTTTAATGTTTTATAGTAACGGACATTTTCGAATTTTAAAGGTTAGAACTTTTCAATTTAATACATAAGAACCCCTCGAATTCCCAATGTTTGTGAGTGTACAGTGAAGTGGTCTCAAACAAGATGATAATTTTCTTATCAATATATCAGATTTATAGGAACCGAAAGTGGAAAATGTGATCTTTGATTCTGATTTTGTATGTTTAAAGAAAGATAGAATTTTTAATGGAAAATGATCAGGATTTTAAAACAAAGTAACAGACGAAAAAACTGTAAAATCAGTACATCAGCACAGAGTTACTTCTTTTTTTGTAGAGGCACTGCAATATTCAAAGATTTAAAATTGAAGTGCCGTTTGAAGTTCAGAAAAGAGACAAATGTTCCGTTTATGAAATAGTTTTCTTTAAGGATCAAAAAATTCAGGAATCACCTAAAGGAAATACAGTAATTGAAGTGTCTTCCCACTTTATCTGAGGAATAACAAAGGAGGGTGGTTTGGAAAATCTTCCTTCAGCGAATCCAATGTTTGTAATTACAAAAATATATGTAATGCACCATGAAAGATTTTATTAAACTAATGTTTTAAAGATGTAGTTATAAAAAATCAGACGTTGCAAAATGCTGTATTTTTTGTACACACAGCAATCTGATGTCGTACGTTTTAAAATTGAAATCATTGTATTCATTTATGCCAAAGTTGTATGTGATACACTCTTTCAGAGTGAATAAAATTCCCCAGACATGCACTTTTCTTACTGAAGGCTCACCCTCTCCTGTTTTCATGATTGTCCCATAAATTTCCCTCTGCTCTATTTTTGGAACTCCGAAATATATGTGTGTCTATAAAAAAAAAACACTTTGTAGAATGAAAATTATTTGTAGCTTGATAACTGTAGCCATGTCAGTATAAATTTTTAAACACACCTTGTCTGTTTTTCTACTCAGTTGAGCCTATTCCCGTGTACTGTAAACTATTTAGGTTTTATTGAAATGTAGGTGTATCGTTTGTGCGTCATTCTATTAATGCAGCACTTGATCCATTTCCTAGTTTTCCTCTCCCCCTGTTATTCGTAAGTTTCCTTAAAAACTGTTCACCTTGATCTGCGATGCAATTTATTATAGACAGGGAGCCTGCTGCAGTATTTGTCGCATATTTATCTCTTTTTTCCTTTGACAATTCTTTCATCTACGATATATGTGAAGCGCTCTTGTAGAATTGATTTCATAGAATATTTTTTTATGATCTCTAGAACGCGTTGTATTATAGGATGCAGAAGTTTCGAAAAATGATGACCCCAAATACCTTTAAAACATGAACCATAAGTAAAGTTTACATCCGAACGGACTGTAAAAAATTAATTGGTTCTTTGTAAATTATTTGTAAAAAGGTTTTTTCTTTCCTATTATTGACTTTTCGGCATTAGTTATTTTGAAAATTTCTGTCATATTATTCCATAAAATTAAAAAAAGGATTTTTTTTTCTGGAATGCTACGGTGCTCTCTCTTGGGAAAAGATTGTTATTTTTCTCATACATTTAGTTTTAGCATTTTTTATTCGTTTTGATAATTATTCATTTGTTACGAAAATCTCCAACATATAAATCGAAGAGTAATAAATATGTAGAGATATGTAAAAAGTTTATTTATTTAAAAACTTTGATTGGTAAAAATAATTTGTTTATAAAAGATTTCCTGTGTCTTTGGCAAGATGTTAATTCCGAACCTTACTACGTACGATTTGACACATTAAATCACATACAGTGCATGCACTGATATTTCAGATCAACTTCGCCAAAGGTTTTATCTAATAGGCCAAAGTTAGAGCCAAACTCTTTGAAATGGCGTGTTTCCTCCCAGTATTTGGCGACTTCTATCTCAAACGCTATTTACATTTATGGATTAGTATTGAGTCCATTTTCTCTTCGATAAAATAAGATTATTCTCATTTCAATTGCACATATATTATCCTTAACAAGTGAA
>BMAV01010115.1:0-13674 GCA_019973955.1 Trichonephila inaurata madagascariensis | reverse complement strand
AAATATATGAATGATTTTAAGTACAGTTCCAGAAGACATTCCTAGTTTCGATGCAATGAATCTTTGGGTCGGCGGATTTTCTTTTAGGATCAGACAGTTCACGTTCTTGATAGTTGTCTGCATTCGAACATTCTTAGGATGAGGTTTGGTGGCCATGTTTTCATTTCTACTTTTAGCTAGACGTTTTTATTATTCTTTTATAAATTTAATATACTATAAATACCTTTTTTTAAAAATAAAATAACGGAGATTTTTATAACGTTTTATAATTTGTTAATACGAATATTTCTCCATGAAACGGGTAGTTACATAAACTTCAAGCCATCTATCAGTTTTTAAATCCATATTTAAAATAAATTTTTTATTTTACATTCCATGCAAAACAACACATAAGCAGATGATTTTTTTGAAGTTTCCGAAGTTTTATCTCAAACTACAAACGAGAAACTATTTTACAAAATCGCTTCTATGAAGTACGAATGACCTTCTATATTTTACAAAAAAATATTTAAGATTTGCTTCTTACGAAGAAAAAAGGCATTTTAAGTACTTTAATTACTTACTGTTTTTAATACGTAAATATATAGAAAATTAACAGCTACTGTATTCCCTCTATAACTATTTTATATTTTGTTGGTCACAAAAAAATCTCCTCAATTACTTGTGGTATGAAAATTTAGAGAATGGGTACAGACTCAGTGATATGCTTATTGCTTGAACGTGGTTAAAAATAACGAGGTCTGTTGCCTATGACAATTATAACGAAAATTGCCACGTTAATAAGCAATCAATCAGAAGAAAAACTTTGATCTTAGACATGCTAATAGTAAACGATATCTTTGAATTTTAAATTATTGTATTAATTTAATGTTTCATTCGCAATTTTTTCAAAATAATTTAAAGTATCCGATACGTTGGAACCGTGTTTTTCAAAGCGTAAAAAATGGATAATAATTACTGATATCAGTATTTAGATTGTTTTAGATAAAATTGTTTTAAGAATAGTATTACAATAAAAATTATTTAAGTAAATATTTTGACAAAATGAACATAGAATGACCCAGTTTTTAAAACATTCTCCATGAAAAATGCTTCTATTATAATATTTTGCCTGTATATAGCTCAGACCTCTGTACAGAGGTGCAACTAGAATTTTTGAAATACATAACTTAGAAGTAGTTTTATTCATATTTTATGACAACAGAGGGGAGCAATTTTAAGAAAAAAACGCCGATAATTATTTCAATTGGTTGTAACTCACAAAATAATGTGAATTTTTCAAAATTCATAGTTGAGCCTCTGTACAGAAGTTTGAGCTATATACAGGCAAAATATTATAATAACATGCATTTTTCACAAAAGGAGAACATTTTGAAAGAAGGTTATTCTAAGTTAACTTTTTGCCGAAATATTGTATTTAAATAATTTTTTTTTTGTCAAAATATCCTTAAAACAATTTTATACATGTATTCTAATCTAAGCGACACTAAATATCACGAAAATTATCCATTAATGCGCCTTTTTAAAATCACGGTTCCGAACGTAGTTGTATACCTTAAGGCAATGTGTAAATAACTATTTCTCAAACTCTTATATCTCAATCTGTAACACTCAAGATCATATTGTCTTCATTTATTATACATCAGTATTATGTTTGAAAGAAATTTACTCATATTTACTTCATTTAAAATTTAAATAAAAATAAGTGCATCAATTTTATTCTCAGATTATTCATTAATGTTATTAAATAAAACGAATTAAAAACAATAATTCTATTATGAATTTACTATTTTAGCTCTATTTGCTACAATAAGTACATCAATTAGATTTTCAATCTAAATTCAGTCATAATGCAAGAAGCTACAAGGGAAATTTTAAAATGAAAATATGAATTATTGACAAATTCAGTAATATTAAATTTTCTTTGAATTAACTGACAATATTTTATTTAAGTTTAATAATTAAGTAATAACGTAATTACAGATCACACCACACTTCACACACACTACCACTCCCACACTCCACACACTGCCACTCCACTGCATACACTCTACATACCATTATCACTGCTACACACTTACACCCCCATATACCCCCCGGATATAACTGATAATGTTGCATTTTAGTTATGAAAATGAATCAGAAATAAATTACAAATATTATCCCCACTTGTGAAAAATTTATGTGGTAGAAATCTTGACTCGTGTATTTAAGTAAAATTAAAAATTTAATTTCAACTTAATGAGTTATAGAAGATACAACAGCCATTTTGAAATTTAATAAAATCGAATATGAAGTAAACGTATCCTTTAAAGAACATAAGGTACAAAGTATTCGAATTCAATTATGCTTTTCAATACATATTAGAGTTTCAAAATTTTTACGTGACAATCGTTTTGAGGGTGGGAAACGTGCTTTCCAATCGTCATAAAATTCTTTTAACCTAGTCTCTGAGCTTTATCGGCACGTGTTCACCTTTTAAAGACCTTCCTTTCGTTCTGGTCGTAACTCATGAATTGGTCATTATTGATGCTATTTGTTAAAATGTACTAGCATGTTACTATTTAATCAGCATAGGTTTCACCACGATTGAGCTATTTATCGACATATATGAAATCGTGACAAAGCATGGTGTAGAAGATCCTTTTATTGTATTCCCATTCAGTACTAATATATTAATGAAAGAAAACAATAGGAATGCATTCAATAAAATGTCAAAAAGCTAAGTTATAATTTATGCGTTGTTATATCCCCCTTTTTTTTGAAGTGACAAGAACTTCAAAAGACCATTATAGGTTGTATAGTCAATTAAAAATATATTTTTGTACTTTATTCTTATAATTGCATACTTCTCTTTAACCAGAATTTCTTTATACTCTCTAATATTAAAAAAAAAATTCATAAAAACTAAAAAAAAATTAACATGGAGAAATAAGTAAACTATAACTAACGACGTGAACAATGAAGGGAAAATACTCCAAAAAAATTAGACAATATGTTTCCTCTTACAAATCAAACCATTGACTAAATTTGGGCAACTTTCATTAAAAGGAAAATTACAAAATCAGATACTTCATATCAAATAATAGCATGAATAATATAGCACACAAATCTAATAATAAAATAAATAATATAGGAAACAAAATTAATAATGACATGAATAAAATAGCATCAAAATTTAATAATGGTATGAATAATAAAGCGTACAAATCGAATAATGGAATGAATTTAAAAATGTAGGTATAATGAAGCAATGAGATATAAAGCAGTATGATATTTAAGAATATAATTTTTTCGACACATTTTTTTTTGAATGCCAACTTTTTTTTTATTTCATCATAACGTACAGTTTTTTTAGATGTACCACAATAAGCATTAGGTTAATTTAATGAGCAGTGAACAAAACATCTTTTTAAAAACATTACCCATTCACATAAAAAATAAAAATTGAATTTCCTTTGTACGTTATTAATCATTTAAGAAAGAAAATTAACCTTTTTTATCCCCATTTTGATAACTTATTTTTTAGAAAATGTTTTTTTATTTTGGTTACTCATACCCATTACATTTCACTCTCAAAATTAAATAATCCTTATCTTTTTTTTAGGGTCAAAAAATTTTTAAAATGGGGTGATGGATAATATTGAATAAGATGACTTTTACATGATTCAGAATATTTCGTTCTTGATGACATTACCTTATCACTACTTTTACTCTTTAAAAAAAATTAATTTAAAAAAAGTTCATTTAAGGTTACACAGTACCCTACAGATTTCAAAAATATCGATATTTTTGGTTTTTTATTTAAATTTTCTTTTTATACCCTTTAAAAAAATTTTTCCCATAAATTTTCCAATTAAACAAATTATTTTTTTAAATATTTCAGGTACCTGGTTTGGTTTTTTTAAAGCGTTTTTCACTTTTTAAATTGAACTTTTTAAAAAAATATTTTTAAGCTTTATCAACATTTTGTGAAAAGGGGTTTTTAATTTGAATTTTCCTGTCTAAAATCATTTCTCCTTGATTATGTTTTGAGTTTTTTCAGTTCTAATAGATACTGAATTAAGATTGACTTCAAGGCAAATCCTTGTTGTTATAAATAGTTCATACAACTAAGAAAAGCGTTCATGATTTTTTTTTCCTCTTGAGAAAATACCAGGGCCAAAACTTTCAAAGATTGCTGAGAGATGTAAATATTTGTAACAGATGAAATACTACTGAAAATGATGCATCTAAAAATCAGCCCCCAGCTGAGATACTGCAATTAGACTCCTGAAACTAGTGTTCTGAATACAAGTATTGAAGATACAACAGAATATTTCCATGATGTGTTAAACTACAATATAATAAACATATTGTATTACTATATTATAGTATCTTAAAGTCGAGCAACAAAAAAAATAATACTTGCTAAACTTCCCCAATTTAAAACTGAAAAAAATAAATCTACAAACCTGGTGATTTTAAGCTTAATTTAATTTCCTTATTATTGTGTATATAAATGATTTCTGTTTCAAAACTTTTGTGAAAATATTATGTTAATATTACGTTAAATAACATGTTGTCATAAAATTTTTTATCAATATTATGTTAAGATTACGTTACATAACATGTTATAAAAAATTCTATCAATATTATGCAAAAGTATATATATATATATATATATATATATAAGGTATCCGAATACGTTCGGAACCGTGATTTTTAAAAAAGCGCATAAATGGATAATTTTCATGTATTTAGTGTCACTTAGATTAGAATACATGTATAAAATTGTTTTAAGGCCATTTTGTCAAAAAAAAAAATATTCAAATGTCATACTTCGGCAAAAAGTTAACTTAGAATAATCTTTTTTTCAAAATGTTCTCCTTTTAGGAAAAATGCTTATATTATAATAGTATTTTGCCTGTATTTAGCTGAAACCTCTGTACTGAGGCTCATCTATGATTTTTGAAAAAATCAAATTATTTTCAGAGTTGCAACCAATTGAAATTATTATCGGCGTTTTTTTCTTAAAATTTCTCCTCTCTGTTGTCGTAAAACATGGATAAACCCACTTCTAAGTTATATATTTAAAAAATTCTAGTTGAGCCTCTGTACAGCGGTCTGAGCTATAGACAGGCAAAAAAATTATTAAAATAGAAGCATTTTTCACAAAGAAGAATAATTTGAAAATGGGTCATTCTATGTTCATTTTGTCAAAATATTGTACTTAAATAAATTTTTATTGTCATACTATTCTTAAAACAATTTTCTATACTTTTTCTAATCTAAGTGACGCTAAATATCATAAATATTATGTATTTATACGCTTTGCAAAATCACGGTCCCGAACGTAGTCGGATACCTTAGAAAAAGTATTTAAAGATAGATTTAATTAATGTGGTGTTTTAAAATATAGAACTTTTTTTTTTAATTTGGAAAATAACATATTAAAAATTATAGCTTGACAGGCATTATTAGATTTTCTATTATGACTTTATAAACCTTAAATGTGTTTTTCTCAGACTTTTAATTTTAAATATATTAGCGTTTTCTAATCCCTAAGGCTTTTTTTTCTGTTTCTGATATAGTCTTGGAATTTTTCATATATACTCCCGAGCGTATGCTCTCTAAAAATTAGTACGAAGTTTGGTTCGAGATTTCTGTTGTTTTTTTTAAAAAAAATGATAAAATTAATATTTTAAAAGTTTTCCGGATTTGATTAGTTTAGCTAGAAAATTAATTATTAAAAAAACAACAAGGGAACATATTTTCACTAACACATACTAAATTTTTTTCAATAATCTAAGAAACATAAATCCCTTGAAATGACTTAAGTATTTTAAATGAGCATTTTATATAAAAATTGGAAAAAACTTCAAAAATTCTTAATTTTTAAAATTGTAAAATAATGGCTGGTCAAATTGAGACTTTTTGCTTTCGGAATCAACTTAGTAATACAATCTTAATATAAAACGTAAATTATTTTTACTGTTACTGTGTCCATTTTTTTTTTTTTTAAAACTTTACAGTGTGTAGCCTTAAATTACTTTGAAATTCTGTAAGCATAGATATCACTAATTTTTTTAGTCAGTTTTTGAACCAAAGCAAAGTAATGGTTTGAGCGTAAACTTACCTATCAAAACATTTTAATTATTTTATGACATTAATAATTTTAAGCAAACATTATAACAAATTTTGTTTTATAATTTTTCACAGATTTTGGTCTTTGATGTTGTTTTCTCTTAATTCTAACTATACTGCTCAATTTTAACCAGAAATAAAATTCATGACAGCTATTTCATTCAGTGCCTTTTGAGTGCAGTCTGGTTTTATATACGTTTAAATGTTATTTAAATATTTCTTTTTAAGAAAGTAACTTATTCTCTAATACTTTTTTTCAGTTAGTAATTTTCGAATGTTTTGACCTAATTTTTAATGAACTTGTAAAACATGATGAATTCATAAAATTTATTACTTGTGACTTTCTGCAAAAAATTCATAATTCAAATAAACGCAACAATGTATTTAATTAAGTACTTTAAAAATACTTTAGATGATAAAATAAATGTTATAGAAAACGACAATGAAAATTATTTCAAACACTAAAAAAAAATCAGTTTATCAATATCCACATGCACATAAAAATCAAATTCAAAATAAAAATATAAAAACATCAAATGAAATGCAGAAAATGAATTTAATGAAAAACTATTATTTTTAATACCCTCATTGATAAAATAATTTATGAGTTCTCGTAGTTTCTCCTGAATTAGAAATAATATCCTTACTAATATTATAAACGCGAAAGTTTGTTTGGATATTTTTACCTCTTTCACGCAAAAACAACTGAATGGCTTTTAATGAAACTTAACAATAATATAGCTTATACAACAGAATAACAAATAGGCTATAATTTATAAAGATATTGTATGAAGTGTGTCCAAAATACAACGTTAATTGTCAAGTAAGTAGGAAAAATTCTGCCATCTGCAAGCAATTCTGGCTTGCTTTTACAAAAAAAAAACCGCTACAGCATGTATCTATCTTTTATGTGTGAAGCAAAACTTTCACATTTTGCTTTGCCTACTCAGTGCGTTCGATTCTAATTTATTCCTTTGATCAGTGTAATCCCTATTTTTTTTTTAATTTTAGAATAAAACTAAATTTTGAAGGGAGAGGTTGTTTTAAGTCTCTCTTTATTTGTGTGTGTGAATAGCTTCTATTGATTTTTTTCATGGGTAATCCACTATCTACAAAATACTGAACCATACGTACAATAAATATTAATAATTTATTTCTATGCACGTTTTTTTATGATTTTATAATGCACATTTCGTAGGCACAAATTGATCCTTATATCAAAATAAGTAATTTTATCACTTCTAGTACTTAAAGTATATAAAGTTGGCCTTTCACTCTACATCATTTGGACAAATTTGTGTAATTTGTTTGCGGTAGTAGTTAATATTATACCGCTATAATTTTAATTGAATAGGCAGATATTGCCTTTTTTAAGTATAAAAATAATAACTACTGTACTGTATTTTTTGGAGTGAGTGAATATTTACGTGACAACACTGTTCAGCAACACGAGGGCTTTTAGCGACGGACCAAGTAATTTTGAACCTTGGTCAAGTGACGTGGACGGCACCTGAACTGGCACCCCCTTCTCCTAACTACCATATCACACCAACAGGAGGATGTTTGAGCTCTTGACAGATTTAAACCTTTATCTTCCGAAGGTACTTATAAGTACCACTCACTTTAAAATTACAGAGAATAACCAATTTTACGAATATTCTACAATAAGCAGGAATAATTTTTGAAATCCACTCTTCCAAGATATATGGCAGTACGGGTTCTATAATGAGTATTTTAGCGGGGAAGGCGAATAGTTTTGTAGCAGAAATTGCGTTTTCAGATGCCAGCATTTTCATCGGATTGTAAACATTATTATTTTTGTCCCCCAAAAAAAATTAATGTCAAAATTTAAGTGTCTTATACTTTTTGTATGCCAATGAAGACCTCAGGACCTCACGGTTTGACTATTTATTTTAAGAGTTAGCAGTTTATATAATTAATTTTACAGCTGAATATATTTAATTAAATATAATTAGCTCTAACGGATTAAATTTCCCAAAGTTAAGTATTTTGTTTATGTATATCCCTTAATTTTCAAAGTAGTGATTCAAAAAACCCAAACACATTACATGAAAATATTGCAGTAAATCATTATGCGATAGATAAAGGGTTAACATGCATCGCTTTCGGACACGGTGGGTCTTAATTGGTACTAGGCTCGAACTCGTGACAAGACCAGCCACGATCCGAAACCTTGACCATTCGGCTACAGCAGCTACTGTATTTTTTGGAAGTGTAAAAAAAGTACTTACAAAGAATTATTCCGTGAAAGCGTAAGTCTAATCTTTCCCAAAGCTCTAATAAACTTCGAGCTATGGAAGTAGTTAGACATTTGCAAACTTGACTTTATTGTCAACATTCCGCTATGTTTTTCATTGAATCTCCATTATAAGTTAAGAAACGGAGTTGTGCTTGCGAATATTAAAATTTTAACATAAAATAAATAAAACAAAAAGTAATATTAATGTATTACGCTTTCAGATATAACTTATTTACACTATCTTAAGCGTTGATTACACAAAATTTGTAACAATGTGCTACTTTTGCTGAGCAGAGATCAGCTTAGGGAGGTATTTTCAAAAATCAACCCTCAAGAGAAAAACGGGGAGTTAAAAATAAAAAAAAAAATCCTTTTTATCAGCTATTAGATCTACAGACATCAAATTTAATAAACGTGTTTTTTTTGTTGTGGTTCAGCTGAGATATGCAAAAAGCTTCTTTTGTTTAAGTTGCAATTCATGTAAAAAATTAACTCATTATAAAATCTTCTTTATTCTTCAATCTGTATTCTTTAATTTTTCAGTTCACCCGTGTGAAGAACGGATATACCAACTAGTATATATATATATTTTAAAAAAATAAACATAGCAGTAGATAAGATATGGCCATTAACATATGTTTCGAGAGAAAAAAAATTATACTATTAATCTGTATCTTTAATTACACAAAATAAATTGAAAGAAAAAAGTCCTTGTTCAATGTACGATTGCAATAAAATAAGTTAAAGAAATTTCCGATATTAATCAAAACCTTTCACATGTTTTACATTAGAACATATAATCGAATGGAGACAAAACGTAATATTGTAGAAACGGGGGAAAATATTTGATTAAATCGAATTTTGAAAAATAATGAGTAAGAAGTTTGAATTCAAAACTCCATTCAATATTTGACACAATTTTTGTACATCGAATATCTGACCTAGAAATTATCTGTGTTAAGAAAGTGTGTATGAGTCTGTATTATCCTTTCTTTTGTGTATGTTTACATTGATTTTTTCATTGAATTCTATTTCATTTATTCGAAGCTGGTGTGAACTATTATGATAACAGGCCTTAGTTTTTCCCACTGAACCGTAGCGTTGTCCATTACGCTTGTTACGAATCTATTTGGGCAACATTCGTAAGCAGAAACAAGGTACTCAAATTCACATAGAAAGGTCATTTGTAATAAGTTTTTACCTATTTTTTGGAAAATATTTAGCCTATCGAATTGACCGAAAAATAAGAAAAATTCTCACGTTTGATATTCACGGTCAGTTAAATTGCATTTGTAGGGTTCATATAAAAGAAAATGTTTCTTTTGTAGTCACACACAAACAAACAATACCTTGCACTCTGAACAGTCAGGAATTGGATTACTTGAAAAACGGAATATGCTGGCAAAAGTAAGTAAATATGTTTGGTTTTTTGTATAGGATCTCGAACACATTTCTAAGGGATTTTATATTCATTGAAATACTTTTATAGTTCTACATAATCGTCTTGATACATTGTATTACGCTTACTGACTTAAAAATTGTTTATACAAAAATATTATATTTTAATTAAACACAAAAATATTAATTTATCCCCAATCTTGCAGTGAAGTTTCAAATAATGCTGCTGAGTAATAAATAAAAAAATAAATGTTAAAAAAATAACTCGTGTTAAAAAATATTTTGGTAATTCAATTTCTACAATTTACTTTTTTCATACGATATAATATGTTTAGATGGATTTTTAATACAATACAGAATCATTTTGAGTCAAAATTAAATATATATCGATTATTTTAAACAAACAAAATTTGAGAATCGTAAGTAGTAAAAGTAGTTAATAACTTTCCAGAAATGTATTTTAAAGACAAGTATAATTTAATTATGTGTAACGTGAATTTCAGAAATTACACGTTTTATCTTGAAAGTACGATATTTCTAAAATTTTAGTTGCTTTAAATTGTTAAAATTTAGACTCAATACTTATTTTTCAAAATAATTTTTATTTCTTTAACATGTTTTGAGTAAGTTTTGTTTTTAATTTTTATTTAGTAGACTTTTTACTTACTGTATGAAAATAATTATTTTATTTTGTCTTATACAATTGAAGTAATTTTTTGCTTAAAATCCAAATATTGGTTTTAAAAAATCATTGTTTATTCATAAAAATATTTGCGAACACATCAGCTGCTTAGAAATAAATAAATAAACATTTAAAATTCAGTTAATTTCGGACACATACACACACCAAAATTTCTTTTAAATCGTAAATTGAACCTCTTTTATGAGAAAATGAATGTTTTTCAGAAACTTTTCAAATATTAGTATTCTCATATGTTTTTAATGAATTAAAAATTAATGGGCTTTCAGCATACTAGTGTTTTGAGTCTTTCTAAAACGCTTCCACACATTTAAATATTTTAAATACTTCTAACTCTGAAACAGCAAATATAAGCATTTCAAAAATAATATAATGTTTACCACTGTTGACAATTTATAAAAAAAATGTTCTTATAATTTATTTACCACATATTCGCCCGTTAATTTATTTACTTTTTTTTTTCATTTTTTTTTGTTATAATTTCAGTAATCAAAAATTACCGAAGAGTTTCAATTATAGAATTTCTCCTTTATTTAAGTATTTGTCTATTTCTCCCTTATTACATTTAACATAGATTAGATAATAATTTTGAAATATTATCTTTTATTATTTATTGCGCATTTATCGTGAAATTCAAGATTTCAAGCTGAAAATTTCGTATTTCATTGCAACTAAATAACTAAAATGACTAAAAACATGTAAAAAGAAAAGTTGTCCATATATATAGTTTAAATAAATATTTTCAGGGCAAATTTAGCTCATTTTTTTAGAAAAATAAAATGACTAGTTGCAAATAAAATAACATTATTATATTTCTTTTTTCAGATTGTACTTGTTGCATCTCTTTTTGCATTAGCAGCTGGTCAAATAGGATATGACAAAGTTGAAGAGTATGGTGGAGTAAGTACATTAAACAAATAAAGTGTGGAAGCAGTAGCACTGGGGAACGAATCGCGCAACTTCTCTGTAGTTAAAATGCTAACTTGTTTGTGAATAATTCTTAATGTGTTTATAACAAAAGGCAACAAACCAATAAGCATTAAAGTATTTGTAACTTTAATATTTCATATGTTTTTTTGTATTCAACAAATATACTTACAAACATTAAACAAAAATAAAAATTTGAATACACGAGATGAATTTGCTTGATAACATTTAAGTTGAGAAAAGATCATTACGATAGAAAAATCTTCACACATGTTCAATAAGCACAGCAAAAATAAGGTATAAATTAGATTCATAATTGTTGTAATGATAAATTTATTTAAATCAATTTTCATGTAGTAAAAATAAGTGATTTAATGGAACCCAGATGAATAACAAATGAAGTAATATATTACTTGAATGGGATGTGTGAAAGAAATAATTATGATTAATAAAAGGGGGAAGTGCTTTGTTAACTATATTGTAAAATCAAATCCCGAAAATGTAAAAATTTAAATTTATATCTAAAAAAGAAAAAATTAAGAACACAGAAAGGGTTTAAAAAAAGGTTAAAAATCCCTCATTACAAGTTTTATTTTTTTAAATAATTAAAATTTTACAGTTTGTTTTTATTTATTTAAGAATATATGTTGAATTTAGTTTTCGAAGTACAAAAAATATTTTTTTAATTCCATAAAAATATTTTTTAATTCCTATTCCATTTATTTAAAATTTTTTGGGAAATAAAAATTATTAAAAGATACTAATATTTAAAATACTTTTAAAAAGTATTTTTTGTATTTTTATAATTGATTTTCTTTAAGAAAATGAAAAAAACTTATTTTTCCCTTAAGGTTTTAATTTTTAACTTTAAAATTTTTTTAACGTTTTTCCAAATTTTTTTTATTTAAAATTAAATACGTCTCAAGTTCGCATTTTTTTTTTTACTAATTTCCCTAAAGTATTTCACTATGTGGAAAATTTTTTCAAAAGTATAAAACAACGACACTATTTTGAAAAGTAGAAAAAATATTTCTTTTGTAGTTTTTATATTTATTTAAATCTTAAAATGTTTTATCGTATGTGTGTGGATTGAAACAACTATGCTCTAATATTTAAATGAAATAAAAAATTTCACTACTCTAACCTATATTTCTTTTTCCAAATACCATTCTACTATTGGGTTTCCTCAATATTCTGTTTCTTCTTAAGAAATCACTTACAGTCTTGTTATAATTTTAGGTCCTTATATTTAATCAAAATAAGTTCTAGAGTGTTTGTTATTGTTTATTTTATAGTATATAGTCGCCTATATTTAATTAATTTTTTAAAATAATTAAAATGTTTCGTAAACTTTGAACGCATTCAGTTGATAAATACGACCCCTTCTTTGGTATACCCCAATTTTCATATTCACGCCATGTTATAGTAAAATACTAATATTCGATTTGCAGCCATAATACAATATAGTTTTAGGAAGACCAAAAAGTCATAGTTCTCTTTATTTATTTCTTGTTTCCGCAACAGAATTTTCAGTCTATTTCCCCATTTGCATTAATCCCCAGTTAAAAGATTTTTGGTTCCTTCAAAGTTTCTAACCAAATTTTAGGAAAAAATATTTTTCTACAAAATTTATCGATCCCCCGAATACATTTTTTACCCTAGGTTTTGATGCTTTTTTAAAATTTCTCATACTCTTTTACCAAGAAAAACGCAGTTCAAAAGGAACTATTTTGTATCAATAATATGGGGTTATCATTTTAGGATTTTGACGAAAACTACTTAACTTAAAAGTCCCATTCCCTTTTTTTGTGATTCCTTTTCTTCGCTCTTCTTTGAAACAACAGTTTAATTTTTTATATTTATGTCCTTTAAATTTTTATTATATATATTGCGTTGTAAAGGTTTTAAACAAAACCACTTTTTAATTTTTTTTTAAAAAAAACTAATATACGAGATAATATTTTTTAGTAATAAAAAAAAGAAAGAAATTATTTTTAAAGTAAAACAAAATGAATTTTAAGAAAAAAAAAACATTTTTTTAAACAGAATATCTCAATAGACTGTTTTTTAAACTTTTTTCCCTTCGAAAAATTCAATCATACTTTTCATTCTGCCTTCCCTCCCTACAATAACAACATATTAACAAAATACTATACTTTGATGCTAAAAGTACAATACGACTTTAATCTCTTGGCTACCGGTGAAAAAACTTGGGTCAAAAGAAATTTCCCTGGAATACATTTTTCTTTCCGGGACGATCTTT
>BMAV01010114.1:0-98459 GCA_019973955.1 Trichonephila inaurata madagascariensis | reverse complement strand
TTGGGCATTAATTTTTTTTTTAGTTTTCAAATGAAGACCCAAAGGCCTCCCTCTTTAGGTGAGTACGGGTTTCCCCCCAGGTGCCCTAGTGATCTTTTCTCTTCCTAAAGGGGTTTACTGTCTTTGGTAAACATGGGCTTCACGAACCCAGGGTACCCTAGTGATCTTTCTCTATTTTCGGCCCTACTTCTTGCCATTCAAATTTCCCTTTTCTTCTTTTCCCGTCTAGACCACAGACCTATACAAAAAAATGAACCTAGTTCAAATTTTGTTTTTTCTAGTGAAAAAACATACGTTTTACTACTAACATATTATGGTTTAGATTTTCTATTGCGTTAATTTAGTTTCTTTTTCGTATATTTATTTTACTACTTTGATTATGTTACTTTATTTGTTTTCGACTAACAACGTTGGTTTTCCGACCCGCATGTTTGCCGTGTGCGGCGTCCCGTAAGGGGGAAAATGGTGTTCTGGGGATCCTTTGCGTTCCCTTTGCCCACGCTTCTCCAGTATGGAGGAGGTTAGTGGCCTAGGGATACCTCTGCGTTCCTTTGGCCCACGCTTCACTGTAGACGGGTGGCAGGAGTGAGCCCGCTCCTGTCAATCGGCTGGTAGTACCTCTCTTCGGTGTCCCCGAAGAGACACTGCTGTAGGGTTAGTGCTGCAGATAAGGGGTGTCGGGTTTACCCGTTGGATCCTCACCCTGGACTGTATCACTATATTCTGGGTGTACTCTGGGTAAGCGCCGTGCCTGGTTTTGGCCAGTTGACCGGCACACTGCCTCCCTTGTTGGACTCCGTGGTGGGTGGAGGCACGCCAGGACGAAGTGGTATACGCGTTATTATGGATCCAAAGCTGCTGTGCCCGGGTAAAGGCCTCGTATTACCCACTCAAAACGTCGATGAAATATCAACGAATTCAAGATTTCTACTAATTTCCTTACCAAATAATGAATTGTCAAAGAAATCGCCATTTGGTATACACAAAGCCCTCATTGGAATAGGTGGTGAACCGAAATCAGTAAAACGACTGCGTTCCGGGGATCTACTAATTGAAACGAATTCCGCTCTTACAAACAAAGTCTTTTCTTCTTGCAAATCCTTTCTAAATTGTCCTGTTTCTGCTGGTTCCACACAAGACACTTAACTCTTGTCGTGGTGTCATTTCGAACCTGACCTGTTGACCACTCCTGAGGAAATCCTTGATGGATTTTCTGAACAGGGTGTATTCAGGTCAGAAGAATACTAATTAAAAAGATGTATCAATAATTCCGACCAAACACTATAATTTTAACTTTCAATAGCCCAAACTTCCATCCACAATTAAAAAGCCGGCTACCTTAACTGGTAAATTCGCCCGTACATTCCGAATCCTCTTCGCTGTTTCAAGTGCCAGAGGTTCGGACACTCACAAACTTCCTGCCGTGGTCAACTTACTTGCTCTAGATGTGCGTCTGTTGGACATGCTTCCACAGGTGCACTCTAGAGCTTAAATGTATTAACTGCTCGCAAGCTCATTCCGCCGATTGAAACTCTGCCCCAAATTGGAGAACTGAAAAAGAAATTCAAGTAATCCAAAACCAATAAAAATATACCTTATTTGCAGAAGCACAGCGAAAATTAATAGTTCACAATTGTATCACAGACTTATGCACAGGCTCTCAAACCCTCAACTGTAACCATAACAACATACAAACTGATGGAAGCCATTACAAAATAATTGTAACCCGCCGTTGAAGTTATTACAACCATTGATACCTGTTCCAAAAGCAGCAATGTCTTCCAAAAATTCCCTACAGTTCCAAATCATCAACCATAACTCAAGCAAACCTCTTACCATCCACATCTTCTGTAACAGTTACATCGTCATCTGAATCTCAACCATCTGTTCCTTTAATAGATACTGCTACCACCATATCTAATAGTTTATCTGCACTTTCCACTACAAATACACCTTTAGAAACTGAAACCCTCCCTCTTGCAACCTCTAATAAATTTACTGCACTTTTAACTGAAATTCAACCATTAATTCCCTTACCAGAGTCTGTCCCTACTACATCCAATAGTGAACCTTCAAATGCATCAGAAATCCCAAAAAGTGTAAAACAAAATTCAAGAAATAGAAGAAAACGCCCAAAAGTACAGAAACCAGAAATAAAAATAAAAATGGCTCCATAAACCCAGAAGCCAACACCTCAAGAGAGTTTACTACTGATGACGAGACATGCTTGTCTATGACGTGGAGGAAAAACTTGAGCCAGATCCTCTGGATAAATTCAACATGTCAAAAAATGTTTTAAACAAGCCTCACACATATATACGCGCGTTAACACCAACCCGATTCAGGACAAGTAAAAACTAATTTTATAACATGTATTGCCCGACTTTGTATTAAACAAAATTGTTTCATTCTCCTTTTTTCTAATTGTTTGTTTAATATATGGTCTGACGGTAGGGGAACTCCGCAAATTTTCTCTTTAATTACTTGAAAACGTTTTTATGTGATTAGAAATTTTAACTTTTTAGAACTGTATTGTCATTTTTAAATATTTTAAAATTTAAAATGTTTATAAATTTTATTTTAACAAATGTTTGGCGCAGTATAGCCTAGATTGGCTCTTGCGCCATAAAACCCTACTCTCACTCACTCACCCAGTGTTTTTCAAACTTTCAATAGTTGCAACCCAATATTAAATCATAATTTTCATCGCCTCCCCCACCATACAATATCAAAGTATTGAATTCAATAATATTGTAACGAATCTAAACGCGTCCTCTAACTAATCCTCTATCCCCTTGCGAGAATCTTTGGGCTAGCATTCGCGTTTAATTCACAGCCATTTCTCTCAAGAAGAAACCCTGATATTCAGATTAGTTCGACTATATAAAGTGAGAGTTTTGTAATTATAGAAGAATGATTATTTTGAATGACAATACAATAATTGAATTATAATTAATAAAAATTAATTGATTAAAACTAATTATTTAAAGAATTACAAATACAGCCACGTTGACAACTTAGCGACCATTTTGGCGACTTGTGTCAAAATTTGAAAAGGTTTTTTTCTCCCGTTTTAAAGCATTCAGTTAAACTGAAATTTTATATACACGATTATTTTGGATGACAATACTATACTTTAATGATAATTGATAAAAATTAATTACCACTTAATGTTATGATTCTGCCCTATGTATATACATATTTATATTAATTGTAACTATTTAATAAAAGTAGCTAAAAATAATTTTTGTTGTTGATCTAAGCAGGAATTGACTTAAAATTTTTTTTATATTACTTGTTAAAAGCTATTTTTTATGTCCATCATATGCACCTGTAAATTTCAAACTTTTTGTGTTAAACGTGCTTGTTATACGACTGGAAAGGTGTGGTAATTAAAAAAGAAATAAAATCAGTTAATGCTAATGTCTAATTTTAATTTAGGCTTCTTTCTTATTGGTTCAAGTTTAATGTGTAGTTTTTATACATTTTACATTGCTTAGATGGTTCTTGAATTCTTTTGAATCTTTGAGTAATATGCGAAAAACATCTTGAATAATTAATCATTCTTCTTTTTAAATTTCAAAGTAGAAATTTTTCATTAAAATTGACTTGACACATATACATCAGATCTTAAAGCAACGATACTCAACCTGTAGCCCACCGATCCTTTTTAAGTGGCCCAGCAATTGCTCAGAGAAATTTACTTATTAAAAACATTGTATGAAAAAATTGGTGGAAAATTCTTTGTCACGAAATCAGATACATCAATTTTGCTATTGGTATTGTACGGGTATGAATTGATATCCTTTTTCTATTTGGAATAGTTACGGTTAGTGATAACAGACAACAGTGGATTAGTGACAATTTTATGGGTGGAACTAAATTTTTGACTATATTTCATATTTTCCAAGTGAAAAATGTCCGAAGAAAATATATCGTTTCAAGACGATTGGGAGGTTGACTATTTTGCAGTGAAAAACTAACGTGGACCAGTAATCGTTTGATTTGTCACGAAAATGCTTTATTTAAAAAATAACAATAAACAGGAATCATTCAATGACACTTTTCCTCAAAGATGTCTTTCAAGAGGTGATAAGTAGTCTTTCTTATATAATCTTTGCTACACCAACAAAGTCTTTGTCAGTGGTAATATCGCAGCGCTAATAAAGACATTCTATGAAGTTTGTTATATTATTAGTAAAAATTAAAAATCATTGGAAACCGCTTACTGATGCAGAAATTGTAAAGAAATGTTTCTTAATTGCTCTCAATTTAGTGTTAGTGACAAAAATAAAAAATATAAAAAAATAATAATTAAAAAAAGAGTTATAATATTTTTACCAATTTTCCACATTTTAAATTGCCAATGTTATCTTGGTCTTAAAGCATTTCTCCCCCTTTTATCCTAATGTTGCGTCCCGCGTGAAAAAACAGACATATGTATGCTGCCCAGCACGAAAAAAGGTATACCCCTGTCTTAAAGAGTCCAGTCCAGTTGTCACCCGCCGTAAGTGTTTATTAATGTCCGACAATTACGAGTATTGGCAACTGATTGCATAATTTGAACCACGATCAAATTGTGACGGGTCCCATTCATACCCTTTCACTAATCCTATCAGGGGCTTTAAAAATGATGTTTGAGTTTAAAACCACCTTCCATAGTGAGTGGTAATTTTAGTACTATTTCAGACTTAGAAAAGTGAGTGTTAGAGCTAGTCGTTAGGCTGCTATTATAGTGAGATTAACGAATGGACTTTCGGAAGCCTTAGTGAAAGGGAGAAGAAGCTTTATACTGGAATATAGTTGACCCAGGAGAAATCTGACGACTGCTCTTTAATCGGATGGCACTCATTTGAAAATAATTATTTCTCTTAAGGTAGCCAATTTATTTGATTGCTCCCTCGGTTCATAATCCTGTATGATAGTAAATTGTGTGTGTGTGATTGAACCGAAAAAAAAATTAGTTACTTTTGTAATAATGTCTGTTTATTCGGAGTCGTGAACTTAGGGTCGTGACCAAGTGAACAGGACAAGTCGATCTGAACTGGCACCCACCTCTCCAAACTGCCACACCATGCTGACAGGAAGACTTTGAGCCGCAACAGATTTGAGATGAATCAGAACCACCTTTCCTTTATGTGTCGGGTATTGAGGGGGCTTGGGCTCGAACTCGTGACACTCTGGTCACTAGCAAGAGAACAACCACTAGTCAGTCACGGTAACAAGCGTCCGCTCGTTAACTCTGTCCAGGATCAAAATCCTTACAACGATGTGATGTGATAGTTTGGAGAATGAGACTCTAGTTGTGAGGGATTACCCCGGTCTCTTGCCCGCCTAGATGTGTGGGAGGAAGGAAGGCCACCAGACATGTTCGTTGTTGCTTTTATTTATTGTTCAACCAAATTAACAGCGCAGTTCACTTAAATTCAAGAGAATGTCCAATATGAACAATACAAGAAGAACAATAACGAGATACACGAATTATACGAAAACTATGAATATCGACCACTTTAATTTAGGATCAATTCAATTATCCCACTACTTTTAGGGACCAATCGTCACTTTAAATCTTTGTCTGTTTAATATTTGGTATATTCAATAATTTGTAGTGATACCTGATCAGTAGCAATCTCACCTGACTCCTGGCTTTCTTTCTCTTCTTCTCCTCATTAACTAGCTAAGAAACCTTAGCCCTATACAGCAGATTTAATTCGAATATCACGGTTTCTTCTTCAGAAGGGTTGGCTGTGAATAATAACTCAAAGATTTCCTAACAGGATTAGCGGAAGGTACGCGAATAGATCCGTCACATAATTAAGATGTCATCCTCAGTACTTCACCGAGGTTTGCAATTACGAAGCATATCGCCAAAAACAATCATGTGACTTTAACAGACAGTCAATCAGGTCAGATCTCGAAATTGTTTTATTACGGATTGATGCCGAAATTACCTTTTTAAATCTATTAATTTTCTCCTAGTGTGGAAAAGAATTTTGTTTAGGTGAATAGACTTGATTTTTATAGGTAATTGATGTACTTAAATTTAATTTTCTGCTATTTTAGAACCTAATTTATTTATTCACTATCCCTATCCTCTACCGTAATAGCATTTCATTTGTCATCATAAATCGAGGTGTCGGATGGGTCGTTAATTGATAACAAGCGACGAATAATCAAGGCTTTTCCGAATAAAATTATTTTGCTTTTTACGTTTTTTAGTTAGATATTGTTAATTATTATCTTGTTAAAATTCTTTGAGGTGGTTTATGAGCAATTAACTTTTAAAGCTTTCCCACGCAAGAAGATAGAAGTACCTGAGATTGAACAATACTTATTTATTAGATTATGCAATAAAACTGCATAATTCGGGAAATTAATCTTGTATTATAACTATTGTGCTTAAAAATTTTAATTGTATTGGGCTCAGATAAGGAGTAATGAGCGAGATTTCAAATTTAATAAAGCATTAAGTTTTTAAATGTTAGTGTTGTATGGAGAACGAAATACAATTAAGATCTTATGATCATTTGACTATGGCTGGAATTAAACTTTTTACTATTTTGTCAGTTCATATTCTAGTAGTAAAGAATTATTTATTTCAAATTGTGTTTATTTTCTGCTGGCAGACAAATTTTACGAAGGTTTATATATTGGTCACTGCATTAATTTCTTTTGAAGTCATAGTAAATTGTAAAATGAATCCCCCAGAATGGAATTTTCAAACAATTTTCAGCGAATAATATGTACATAACTAAATTATTATTGTTGATTCATTCTCCTTATGGTGTAATTCATTAGAATGGATCGAATTTCTTTTTTCAGATTTCAAAACCAACGTATATATATATTCTGTTGCATACAGATAAAGGGAATAATAAAATGAATCCTTTTTTTAAAATAGGACTGTGGATTGCTATTTTACGATTGCAGACCTAGTACTTACCACTGGAGCTAGTATGTCTTTTATGTGCGGCACCATATAGGTGGACACTAATCACCGCAATGTACTTTTGATGACAAGTTTTCTTCCTAGAAGGAGGCACCTAAGCTCTGACGATGCGAGTTCGTACCAGGAATTTGATTTGGCCGAGAGCACTCAAGCCAAAAAGGCACTCTAGGGATGTTTAACATGAAGTATATACATATGACATATAGACGCTGTCGGTTTTATGCATCATGAAAATCCCCCGACTTGAGCCAAGGAAGCACAAGACCAGCTACTACTACACCTTCCCCTGCTGGAAAATTAAAAATTAATGTTAGGAATTTGAGTTTAGAAATTTTAATTTAATAATAAAATTCATGGATTTGAGTTTTACAATGGTAAAAAATCAACGTAATTTTTGTCAAAGTGCAAGAACATTTTAGTACTTTTTAACATTCATTGCGTTGCAAGGACACATATAGAATAGAAACAAGAAAAAGCGTCAGTATTAATTTTTTTAAAAATATAAACCTACTGTGAAAATGAAAGTGCACGATAAAGCGGAAGACGAGAAAATACTTGGATTCGACAACGGAGATCGACGATGCTGGGAAATAGAGCTCGACTGTGAAATGTTGCAAGGTGTTACACTATACTACTCAATACTCAATACTCATCAATAAGTGATAAGCACTTTTTATTATTTATATTGTATACACAAATAATTGTTCTGAGTCTAAAATTATCTAACCAAAATAAAGTCTTTCGAAAATCCAATCACTGAGACGATAGTAAATTTTAAAATTATTTTTTTTTAATTACAGTCTGACCTCTATATAACGAATTCGCTAAATCCCAGAAAAAAGTTCGTTATATGGAAAATTCGTTATACAGAGGTTCATCATTTAATATACTTTATAAACTCCATAAAACAAGTTTTAAATTCATAAATACTATGTATTAAAAAAAGCAATTATTCATGCCTTGTGTTATATTATTTTATATACCTTACCCATCAAGAAAGAAAGAAAGAAAGAAAAATTGCAAGGAAAACAAGAATGTCGAAGAATTCACTGTATTTTCAATACTAAGAGAATAATTTTACTAAAATTAATGAATTTTAAGGACATTTTATAATTCAAACCATACAAGAAATATTAAACATACATTATTTTATAATTAGAACACGGGACAACTCCACTGAGGGGGAAAGAGGATATCGAAGATGTTTCTAGTGAACTGGACAATGGGGGTTAAGGGTTGCACTTCTTGGATGAAACGTTCAGAACTCTTCTGCTCTTGACGAGTTGGAATCTAATAAAACCAGTTCAATATTTATAAAAATGTGTTAAAAAGAGAATAACTTAAACTTTTTTCAAAAATACTTTATAAAAAGGGAGAACAAAAATTGAATCACAAAAGAAAAAGTTCATTAAATAGAAAATGCACTTCGGTATAGGGAGGTAATTTGACGAAGAAAATTGCGAAATATTCAAGTTTTCAGGAAAAATTTCGCTATATAGAAAAATTCGCAATATTGAGGTTTGTTATATGGAGATTCGACTGTATTTTCTCCTAATCTCCGTATAATGGAACATCTTTTTCACATAGGTAGGTTCCGATTATGATATTTTTTCCCTCCATATAACCGCAATCTACCCTAATATTTCTACTATTTGTGGTACTTGTATAGAATTTTAATGTCTATGTCATTTCGTCCAGTGGCATAACGGAGAATATTAGGGCCCCCTGCAAAGTCAGAATTTGAGCCCCAAGCCGAATCTTACAAAGAGCCTTGCACCCCTGCCTTCCTCGCGATGTGGGGGTGTACGTTATGCTACTGGTTTCTTCACACACCACTGTCATACAGTCTAAAAGACCGCTTCAATAAAAGTAAACTAGTCGTTATAAATTTCATTAAGTTCATGTCCTATTAATCCTATAGGATTAGGACATGAACTTATTCCTATTCCTGTCTTTCTATTAATCCTCTTGGGGGAAATACTTCTTTAACTGATTGAGTTTAAAACCACCTTCCGTATAGAAAACTTTATGCTAATTTGATTGATATTCAAACCCAGGTAATGTATGTGTTAGTCATAACGCTATTATTAAAGTAAGATTTGTGCAGCGTTTCTCAAACTGTGGAGTGCGCCTCCTTGAAGGGGCGTGATAACCCTACTTGGGGAACGGGGATGCGAGTATATCTATAAGTCGAAAATAAAAGATTACTTTTGAAAATTATTAAAGTACTGAAAGGAAGCAAAACAAAATACATTCTGACCTAAGAAAATACTAATTTACACAGACATAATATACCTATAAATGTATCAGTTCTGCTCACAAATTATTTGATAATTAACTTTTCAATACTAAGTGGAGAACAAGTTTAATAATTACTAGTGCTGCCCATGGCCATCATATGCAAAATTTAATATTTATCTTGATGATTTGTATGGTCTATAATGAAAGTTGTGTATTGAAACCTTAGCGTCAAAGTACATTATAATGGCATCTAATACATTGTTATTATATGGATGGTGGCACGGTGAAAGATATGATTGAAAATTGAGTCGCAAACGTTGAACGTTTGAGAAGCACTGGATTAGAGAATTCCCTTGTGGAAACCTTGGCGCAAAACAGAAGAAGTTTAGATTGATTTATAGTCAACCTGTAAGCGACTTCCACCTGAAGTCGCTCCCTCACCATCCTGCCTACCTAAAGATGTTGGAGGAAATGAAGCATGACCAGAAACTTCCATAATAGTTCTAATTTATTAATATTCAAGCAGTCTAATTAACCCCAAGATAAACCACAAGAAGAAACCCTAGGAGAAATGTAAAGAAAGGAGTAAACCCTGAGTGAACAAGCACAAATAGATCAATTAACCTAATCAATCTCAATCTATAAATTCCTAATCCACTAATTTATTACAGTGGAAAACTTCGTTTTTAACTCAATTTGCGTAAATCACTTAAATTTCACCTTAGTAGCGCTGCAACGGATTCTCCGCTCCTTCTGTTTACAATTACCAAACTCTGACCTTATATACTCTAACTAATCTGCATATCAAGGTTTCTTCTTGAGAGGGATGGCTGTGAATTAAACGCGAATGCTAGCCCAAAGATTCCCCAAGAGCATTAGTATGAAGGTCGCGTACAGACCCGTCACAAACCCAGGATAGATCAAATAAGTTCTCTTTTATCAAATCAAACTCGGATAAATGTGTAATTATTTGTCTTACGATCTTAAGGTAGTGATCTAAGGCAATTGCTCTCTCAGTTTATAATCCTTGATCGATCATAAATTTTTATAAATGGGATTATTTTTTTATAACTACGACTGCTGATTCGCAGTCCCAAACAACACCTTCGACCTCAATTCCGTGACAAGTTTTAGTTATATTTCCTTTATTTCTGTCTCATAAATACAAGAAATTCGAATTTAAGAAAAATCCGATTGTGTTTTGGTATTTCATTTTCAGAATAAAACATTGTGAACACATTGAAGGCGTATGGAATCTGAGACTACCAGACAGTGATCAAATGTTGATACCAAACTCTAATGAAACTCTTTGATGCACAAACAAAAGTCGTTAAGTTCTTCCTGAGAAAAGAAGGATTATTTTCGCTGTCGGTTGCAAATTATACATAGTGAAAATCTCTAAACATGAAGCTGAGGGGACTGAAATATATTTTTGGTGTTAAAATATATCGCAATATATATATATAAATCAACAAAATTAAGTTTATTAGAGTTTACTTCACTTACAGGGATACTTTTTTATGCATGTATTTAGTAAAAACAACAGTGAAGCAAAATCAGTCACAAGAACTTAAAGAAATTTAATGCAAATTTCCAAGTTTTTTGAAAAACAAAACATTTATTGAGTTTTTCGAAAATATTCTGATATTTTTCTTTGTATTGTTTTTTTTAACATCAAATAGTTCTATATCATCCATTTTGTTATTCATTTCACCATTGTAATGTGCATCTAAATAACCACGCATACTTTTTGTGGTGTTCCTCATTTCGGATGACGTGGGAATAGGAGCTGCATTATTCATTTCATTTTCGTCGTCGGATTCTGCATCACTGATATTTTTTGAGCTCTTTTATCAAACTCCAAAATATCTTTGTCTGTTTTAATTAGTTCTGTACACGCATTATCATAATTTACTGCAACGAATTCTTCAGATGATAATAATCCAGTGATAAAATTCGGCTGGGGTTTTCCGTATATTGTCCATTACCAGAAGAGAAATCTTTTCGTGTTAAGAGATTTTCGTTTCACGTTAAGAGAACAAAAATGCATAAAAATACATAGTAGCTTCTAGGTACCGGTATTATTTCGTGTTAACCGACATTTTTTTCTTGGCGTTTTTTTCGTTAAAATTTGTTCACTGTACAATAACATCTTCGTTTTGTTGCAATATATTACTAGTATCTTATGGTTGCTTTTAGTAATTTTTAAATTCTCCGTAAATACTTCCATACACTATTAATTTGCAGAAGCTGAAGCCGAAGTTTGAAATTGAGCGATAAATATGTTATTTAAATATTGAAAACTTCATGTTCTACCTTTTTCATGCTTTTTTATTTACTTTCTAACATTTTTCGTTAAGTAACTAAATATCGAGAATGATGGAACTTTGCCAAAGACATTCTAATTTGATTACAAATGTCAATATTTACTTATAACTATTAAGACTATGGGACTTTGTCGAAGACTTTCTAGTTTAACTACAAATTCTTTCGAGTCAATATTTGCATGTTGCCAAACTATGCAAACAAATGTTTAAACTATACAAACTAATATGAATCAAAATAAGAAATAGAAAATCATTATATTGAGTATATAAATATAGTTTGTGTTTACAGATTAACTTAAAAGGAATTTCTTAAAAAATCAGTACTTTTAGAGTAAAAAATGGCAACAGATTGATTATTCTAAATATTGTTTAACGTAAGCCAATATTTTTTCCCTCTTTCTTGCATCACATGAATTCTGATTAGTAAGAATGATTGGTCTTTAAAGACGATACAAGAAACGACCCTTTATATATATATATTTCTCCTAATTACGAAAGTGCTATTCAAACAGGCCATGAGTCGACCGTAACAGCTTGCAGTATGGAGCAATGTCTGAAGAAAACGGCGGATGAGAGGAGGTAGTCCGTTTCACTGTTTGAGTCTAATCGTTCTGTATAATCGTTTTGCCGTGTCTTTTAGCACATTGGGGCAGTCTCTCCTTTAGTATTCGGCTCAAAAGCGTCAATTGCATTCGGTAGCAAGCGCCCTTGATGTTTTTATTCGATATGTATCCAATGATGCACAAAATCATACCAAATTTATTCGATATGTAGTCCATGATGCACAATGTAGTCCGGATATCTGCCAGTATTATTCGAAATGTAACCTATGATGCACAAGATCCACCTAACCCTACCAAATCTGTTTGTTATGTAACCCTGTGACGGCTCACGCGTCCTTTCTCTAACATAACCTCTGTGTTCTTTGACGGCCACGATTAATGGAAAATCTTTTTCAACCCAAATCCAAGAAGTGAAACGAAGGATAGATGCAAATAAGATAACCTTTAAAAGGACAGAAGTTTTAGTAAGCGCGATGGCAATTTAGAGAAAGTTCAGTTCAGAAGGGATAGAAGTGTAAATTGACGGCCTACCTAAGAATCACGAAACTCTCACCATTCATTCAAGGTACATACCATTGTATGCGAGCCTAGATGAATATCTAGAAGTGATTGGACCGTTGCTTGAATTCAAGGTAGGAAGATTTTATTCGAATCGAATATATTATTAGGATTAGAGTAGGCGAATATAATATAATTTATATAGATAAGTGATCCAATTGCGTGATCTGTGTAACTTACGTCTACGTGTTTTGGTTTATTCTCACTTAATATAAGTTTGTTCGATATATAAGTAATTTAAGTTAAACTCTTCATAAGTCATATTAAGAATTCTAAAATACCTCATCATTACGAGAATCAAACACCTCTAACTTACGCTGAAACCCCACGATAGGGTCAACAAAAGATCGACCATATAAAACCCTAATTAAAAAACCAAAAGCTATAAAAACCCCAAAAATAGCTGTTGGGTTGTTTTAAAAACCCCGACATTCATTAAAAAAATCGAAAAAAATTTAAAAATCAAACCCATCAGTCTTAACCCCCTCACAAAGCACACGAAAAAGAGTGAAATTACAACAAACCGCAAACGATTTAATTAAAAAAAGGGTTTAGAAACTCGGGGATAACTTTTTGATGGAAATTTGTTTATTTTCTTACATTAGTACGCCGAACAAATTTTTTCTTTCAAAAAGGTAACTATTTTTCTACTTTATTTTAGTATAAAAAAAAGCAAATCTGGAATTGATTAGAAAAATGACTTGAAAAAATTTTTATTAAAAAGGGGCCGTAAATAAATTTGAACCCCTTTGGGGGAGACCCACGGGGAGATTTTGGTAGCGGGATTGATTGTAAAAACATTTTGAAATATTTTCCCATTTTTCACGGTTTTATGAAAAAATTTTAAAAAATGCTAAAAAATGTCCCAAATCTTTGGGGATATTAGGAAATCTCATTTTAGGTAAATTTTTTTTTATTTTTAATTATATTGCCATAAGAGTTCGGGGTTTAAACGTCTTAATGAATTCCTGTTAAACCTAATCCATCTGTTTTTTTTTCGGAAATTTGACTATTTTCCGAACTGTGTTTTTTTCCCCAAAAAATGTAAATACCTTTTTTTTTTTTTAAATCAGTTCAATTAAAATAGGGTAAAAACATTTTAAAATAAAAATTTGAAAAAAAAAAATTCTTTTTAGATGAAAATTTTTGGGGAAAAAACAAAAGAAAGATTAATATTTTCAAAACATACTCCTTTTTTTAAAAAATGCTTTTACACTCAGGGACAAAAAAAATTCCCGCACCAAAAAAAGAGTTGTCAAATTTTTACATAAAAATGACTAAATTGTTTACCACCGAAAATTAAAAACAAAAAAGGGCAAGCGAAAAAAATTTATTTTGTGGGTTTTAATTTGACGGGGAGGGGTGATTTTTATAGATTTCTGTAAAGTGGGGGGTTCATGCCAGAATCGGAAAGCCAGGTAACCCTTTCAAAGGAGATAACCGCTGCCACACGCCTGGCATTAATTAAAGAGATTTTTGGATGTGTTCTTTGGGTAAAACAGAAAAGACCCTTCCCCCGTTTTCCCAAAGTTTGATTTGGTGTGGCAGCTGGGGTTTAATCGGGGTTAAAACGTTGAGCAAACCTAAAACCCATGTATTCTATCGGCTAATGATAGGAGAGCGACCGGAAAGCGAGCCCCCGGGAAGCAATTAATCTGGTGATTGAAAAAACCCTTTCAAAAAAGCTGGTGTATGGTCCCCAATTATCCTGTTAAAAATATGGCTGGGCCAACCCCCTGGGAAGAAGGAAAAAATGGCACCAACACCCCCGGGGGATGGGGCCCCGGCGGCTTAAAGCACCCGGGAAAATCCCATACTAGAGGGTGGGGAAAATTTCCAATACCCCCATACCAAAATTCCCGGTGCGGGACCAACGTGTGGTTTATAACGCAGATGTTCAGAAATCCTCTCCCCACGGTGAAGTTCCAGACCCCAAATCCACCATCGGGGGGTTTTTTGCAGACAGATGCGTGACTCGTCAGAAAGAAAACTTATTCCATTCCCCCCAAACATCCTTCTTTTTCATCGCACCTTGGCGGGGGGAAAACGTCTGTGGTTCGGTAAAGGAAAAGCCAAAGGAGGGGGGTTTTTGGGGACAAAACCAATTTTGCTGTAAAGGGCCCCTCAAATGGTACGCGCAGAATTTGGAATGATGCGTTAGGACCTATGTGCGGGCTATGGCCTGATGGGGGCTGAGCAAATTCCGTCACTCCCAGCGCCCCAATTTTCCTGCCCCTCCGTAAAGTTTTTCCAGTTGGATGCGATTGACCGTACCCGGGTGGTTCCCCCCCAAAACCAACGGTCAATATCCCATTACATTTGGGTTTTGGTTTCGTCCAACAGGGACTCCCGGGATTTCCCTAAAAGGATAATCCACAATCTTTGGCCCAAAATTTATCCTTCCTCTGTCGAACTCGGATACTTATAAAAAGTTTGATCGCTGATTTCTACGGGCATAACTGATCTTTTTTGGAAAAAAATCCCAAAAAAACCCCAATTGCCGAACTTGAAATCGTCGAAATTCCATGCCCTTAAAAAGCGTTTTGGGGTGGCGCCCCCCGGGAGATGGGGTTCTGCGCGGGTTATTCAATCATTTGCATATCTTACCCCCCTAATGCATGTTGTAAAAGTTTATGTTATTTGCATGCTTCCTTCAGGGTGTTGCATTTACGGTGGCCAGCACTGCACTTTTGATATAATTAATTGTTTTGGGAAAATCAAAAAAAGGTTTTATTTTTCAAAAGGAAAAAAAAAAAGGTTTTAAATTATTTGGGGGGGCCCTTCTAGCACAAATTCCCGTGCGAAGGGGTTGGGCTTTTGGGGAATTTAAAAGTTCTGGGGATTTTTTAAAATTTTTCTCTCTCTCCTTTCCCCGTTGCATATTTGCTGTAACCTTGCCCCCATTTCGCCCCAAACTCGGGGAATTTTCCAAACCCTCGCCACCCCAAATGACCCCGGGATCCCTCGATTGGGAAACAAATCTGGGATCGGGAATGCCAAGGAAGAGTAATAACAGTGGGGAGACAGTTCCTTGGGGATACCCCCCGTGGGGCCGGAATTTTTCCTTTTGAAAAGGGCCGCTGGAACCCGTTGTAGGAGTGGCAACAATGTGCTTCGGGGAACCCGGGTCCCAAAGAATAAAAAACCCGGGGGTGCCCGTGCACTGAAAGCAATGGCACTCCATACCATCACACCAACGTGTGAGCGATGCATTTTGTAAAACAAAGGCAGGATTGAGGCGGGCAAGGGCCCACAAAAAACCCGTTGCTACCGCTGAATTGAATCTTTTTTTCGTAAAAAAGGGATCGGTTGGCTGCAGGTTCAGTTTCCCCTCTGCGCGGCACCACCCCAAACCGGGGCGTAAATGGGTAACTGTCCACCCTGCCCCCTGCCGATGATTATCCCTCTCAAACCGGGGATAGCTTCTCATTTTTTTTAAAAACTGCGTAATGGCATGCCCCACCCAGCTCTTGCTTTGTAAACGATTCAGATACTCAAAAAAGCTTTGGTTATGTTTTATATCAGAAGAAGGACGTTAAAAGCCCTCTACCCAGCTATGCGTAATGCGCAATCACACTGCATTTTTAAACATTTTTTATATCTCCCGGGGAAATTTCCTTCCTTAAGTTTCGTTTTCGATCCCGCAATTATTTTTTTTGCGAAATTTTTTTTTCCCCGAGGTTGGCCCAAAAATAAAATTTTTCCAAAATATAGTAAAATTTTTATACAAGGGCTGACTAAAAGTTTTTTAAAAAAAAATTCAATTTTTTTCAGAGTTACAATCATTGAAAATAATAACGGGTTGGTTTTTTTTTTTTTTGGGTTTTTAACCTTCTCCCCCTGATGGTTAAAATAAAATCGGGCCCCCAAAACTAAATGAAAAACCCGGAAGAAATGGGTTTTTTATCGGGAAAGAGAGAAAACCGGAACCCCCGGGAAAACCTGAAAAAAAGGTTAAATTTTTCAAAAAATCTTCAGTTTTTGGTTTCTTTGTGGGGCAATTTTCACCTGAAACTCCTCCCTACCGTCTTGCCTACCAAAAGGGTTTGGGGGGAATGGAAAAAAAGAAACAAAACTTTCCCCTTTTAAAATATTTATTTACTCAAACACAATAACCAACAACAAGTTAATCTGGGAAAGGGAAATGTCAAAAGTACGGGGGAAAGCAAATTTAAATTAAACAAATAAGGGTAAGTAACTTATTTATCCCCAAACCTTAAACCTTGGAATTCCCCAACCCCTTTTTTTACTAATTAAAACGGGGGGTCCCAAAAACCCTTTTTTTTCCCTTTTTAAAGCGAAAGTCAATTTTATTGAATCTGACAGCTTAGAATGTAGCAGCTTCTTATTCCTTCTTCTATAATTACAAAACTCTGACTTTTATAGTCGAACTAATCTGATATCAAAGGGTTTTTTCCCTTTAAAAAGGGTGGCTGGGAATTAAACACGAAAACCCGGGCCAAAAAATCCCCGGAGGGTTTGATAGGGGAACCCTTAAAAAACCGTCACAACTTAAAAAACTTTTACCGATATTTTTTTTAACTTCAATATATTTTATTTTTCAATTCCTTTTTCCAAATTTCCCGTTTTGGTGTTTGCTAATACTTTTTTTTTTTTGTTTCCCCCGAAACTACTTGTAAAAAGGGAATTTTGGTTCAATAAGAATTTTAATTAAGATGAAATTTAAAAAAGGAAATATAAAAAAAAAAAAAAGATTTTTAAAGTGTGCTTTCCCTTTTATAAAAATCTTCTGTTTTTCCCTTTTATATCACAAAAAAAGAAGGAGGTAAGGGTTTGGGTTTAAATTTTGGGGTGTTTTATCGTGGATTGGCGGATCTTTTTCTTTTAAGAAATTGTTTTCCCCTGTAAAAATTTCCCGGGTACAAAAAAAAATTCGGAAAAAATTTTTTTCTTTTTTTAAAACTTTTTTTTTTTTCTTTTTTTTTTCTTAATCTTTTTAAAAGTAATTTAAAAAAAATTTAAATATTTTATTTTTTTAAGAAACCCTTTAAAAAATAAAAAAAAAAAAAGTTTAAAAAAATAAAAAGGGCTTTCAAATTTTATAACTTTAAAAAATTTGAAAAATAACCCTTTTTCCCAAAAGGGTTTTTAAAAAGATCCCAAAATTTTAAAAATAAGCCAAAGGCTAAAGATCGGAAAAATTAAAAACCCTTTTAAAATTAGGCTTTTTCCAAAAAATAATTTTATATAGGGAAATATGCAAAAGAATTAAATGACTTCAAAACCTAACTGAAAAAAAAATATAGTGGAGTAATTCGTAAAAATAAATTTCGGGCACAACTATCCGGGTTCGCCTCCAGAGAAACCAGCTTCAATTTTATTTGGTTCTGTCAAAAAACACGCAAGCTTCCTTTTATAATTCGCGGTTTCCTGAACAAATAAACCTCCCCTAATTTCTTTAGCGGGACCACCCCAAACTCATATTCCCTTTCTATTCTATATCATCTTCTTACTTTTTCCCACTTCAATCTCTTTGAATAAGGGGAAATTTTTACATTTTCCCATGATTCTAACAAGGGAATCGCTATCGAAAAATGGGTTTCCCCAGAGGTTATTAAAAAATGCTGGAGGAACCGCTGCACTAAACTTATCATAAAGAAAAAAGTAAATGTATACGTATTTTTAAAAGAACTGATAAATGGTAAAAAAATTTAAAATTTAAAAATTTATATTAATAAAAAAATATAAAGAATTTAAATATGAATCTTTTTTTTTTGTTATTCTCTCAGCAACAATTATTTTTTTCAAGGGTACACAGTACCCTTTTTTTTAAAAAAAAATTTTGGGGGGACAGTAACAGTAAAACTTTGTTTTATATTTTAGATTATAAATAAAAAAAGATTCTGGGAAAATTTAAAAAATCAGTTTGACCCGCCTATTTTTTCAATTTTTAAAAAAATTAAGAACTTTTTGGGGTTTTTCAAACCCTTTTTTAAAAAAGCCCACTTCTTAAAATTTTTGTCATTTTATATTATTTATGTTTTTTAAATTATTGGTGAATAAAAAATTAGTAGGTTTGAAAAAATCTCCCCTTTTTGATTTTTTAATTAAATTTTTTTTCTAGAAAAACCCGGGAAAACACGAAAATTTTTAAAAAAGTAAATTTTGTTTTGTAAAAAAAAATAAAATAGTAATTCAGCCCTAAATCCATACTAATTTTTTTTGAACATACCGTTTGGGAGAAAAATACAAAAAAAGTTAAAAGGGTTCCCCTTTTTGAACAGAAAAAAAAATCCCTTTGGGCAAAAGAAAAAACTTATACTGTCAAAATTGAATCCTGAGGGGCCTTTTTAAAGTTTGAAATTTTTTTTAAAAAAAAAAACTTATAATGTAAAGATAATTTTTTAAAATGTTATTTTCCCAAAGTATGTTCTACATTTTAAAAAACTAAATTTTAATTAAAAATAAAAATTGAACATCATTTTTTTTAAATTTAAAAATATTTTTTGAAATATTTATAAATTTGTTGATTTTTAAAAATTCAGCTTAATCTTAAAAAAAATTTTTTCAAAATTTTAAACACAAAAAAATTTAATTTCAAAAAAAATAATAATGCTAACTTAAGGAAAAAAAAAGCCGGGGTTTGTTAATAAAATTTAATTTTTTCCCCGGGTTTTTAAAAGGGGTAGCTTTTAAAATTTTAGATCTTGTTTTTTACGACCCTTTTAAAAAACCAAAAAAGAAAATACAATATGTTTAGTTAATTTTTAAATTTTTTGGGGCCCTCAAAAGGGAAATATTCAGTTTATCTTAAATTTTTAAATTGGAAAAACTTTTAAATTTGGAAATCAAATTTCAGTATCCCCTTTAAGGGGCTGATTTTTTTGATGCGTCGTTTTTAGTATTCCATTCCCTTTGGAAAATTTGTTTCTCCGAAACCAGAATTTTTCTGGCATTTTTTTACGTGAAAAAATTTAAAAGAAACCTTTTAAGTTATATTAATATTTTAAAGAAAAAATTGGGTCGAAATAAATTTTTAAATTAATTAATTTTGAGAATTCAAAAAAAAAAACATAATAACCAGAAATGTTTTTAGTAATCAAATTGGAATTAATAGCTTTTCCCCTAAAAAGGTGTGCCTTTTTTAAATTTAATTTGAGAAAAAAATCCCTTTAAAATGAAACCGAAACCCCATAGCTAAAAGCTTCAAATATCTTAAAACTAATTTGTTAAAAATATGAAATTTAATGGCAAGCTTCTAATGTTTGACCAAAAGAAAATGCAAAAAAATTTTTCGAAAAAAATAAAATTTTTTTGGGGGTTTGTAGCCTTAAAACTTGAACTTACCAGCAAAACAAAAAAATAAACTAGAAACCAAAGATGGGAAGTTTTAAGATTCGCACTATAGCCGCCCGAAGAAAATTGAAATCGTAAGGAATTTGAAAAATACTAGAATCGAACCTTTCGAAATTACCATGAGGGGGGGACGTTTTGAGACCCGGGGCCCCCTAAGCAAAAGTAGGCTTCACTTTGCCCCTTTAAAATTAGACAGTAAAAGCATACGTTGTCAAATACTGGACATACAAAAACCCCGAAAAAATAAATAAGCATGACTTCAATCGCTGGACCGACTACCACCTTTTACGGGAAAGGGTAAGATGGGGGATTAGGCCTTGGCTTATACCGGGGGTTTAAAAGCCACGCACATCAACCTTTGTGGTTGAGTTTTAAAGTCATATGAATTATGTTAACAAGCAGAATGTGAAGGACAAACGAAGGTTGAACGGTTTATCTTTATTGTCAGGTGTCAGACATGGTAAAATAACAGTAAATGTTATGTTCATAATTATGTCCGTTTTTCTGGACACACAACCGAACTCTTTTTTCCAGATTAATTGAACCCTTTGAAGAGGGGAATTTAATTGTTCGTTGCACAAGGATTTACTCTTAAGTTTTACCCGCAAAGGGGGGTTTTTGGGGAAAAAGACATTTTTAGAAATCTTCAAAGAAAAAATCCAATTGAAGCCGAAAAACGGGTTGGGAAAAGTCTTTTTTTTTTTCCGATATCCAAAATTGTTTAAATTCCATATGTCCCCTGATTTTAAAACATTTCGGGTCTTGTGAACCCAAGTCCTTTCCCTTTTCCCAGCAAGGTATAGAAAAATTTTGTAAAATTTTAAAAGAGCGGGCGTCTTTTTCCCTTTTGGTCAGTGAAAAAAATTTCCCCAACCCTTTTTGGGTTTTTAAGCAAAAGGGTTACCATTGGTGTGGAAAAATGACCTTAAAAATTACCCAGCCATTTTCCCCCCTTTAAAACGAATACATAATACCAACCCCTTGCTATTTAAATCCTCCCAATTTTCAAGGGGAAAGCTATTGCAGCCTTCCACACTTTTAAACTACGCACATTCCCCTTGTTTTTTTAAAGTAAATTAATTCTGTGTCAGCAAGTGGGCCCAAACAAATAAAAGGGATCACCCCTATTGAAATCTTTTTTTTCCATAATTTTTCCGTTCTCCACCAACTCTTTTACCAAAATTTACACTTGAAAGAAACCAGCCCCCTCTTAAAACCCAAAAATTTAAAAATCAACTTTCCTGAAATTCAGCCATTAGTTTTTTTTAACAAACTTCCTAAATTTCCAAAATAGTAACTTCCCTAAAATACATCAGAAATCCCAAAATGAAAACGTTCAAGGTAAAGAAACGCCCAAAAGACAGAACCGAATAGAATAAAAATAACCAAAACCCGAAAGCCAGACCTCAGGGAGTATATTTTTCCCCGGAATAAACAAAGGACATGTTAGTTTTGACTAGGAAAACCCTTGGAGCAATCAGGGAAAAAACATTGCCTTTTGAAAAATAGAACAATCCTAAAATTTATAAACGGCCCCCGTTAACCCGACCCTTTCCCAAAAAAGTGAATTAATAAAAATTTTCAGAAGCCAAATTTTTAAAAAAACCCTTTCTTATCTTTTAATTTCCTTTTAACTTTTAAAAATTTGTTTGACTTTTTTTTTTTTTATTTTACTTTGAAAAAAGTTATCGTGGTTTTAAATTTTTAAACCCCTTTTAAAAATTTGCCCGTCAAATTTTAAAAAAAATGTTTTAAATTTAATAAATTTGGAAAAGATACCAATGGTTTCCCATAAACCTTCCAAAACACTCCTCCTCAGCTAAAACGTTACTTTCCCCTGATTTATATATACGTCTATCCGAAGTACGATCATTTCTGTGCACTGCTATCCATAAAATTTTTTCCGAAGGCTTTGATATTCAATAAAAGGACAGTTTTTTGCAAAGGGAAGGTACTTTTTTCAGAGGATTTGCTTATTTATTTCTTTTTTTTCCCCTTCCCTTCCCCCCAATATATCACATAAGCACCCAACATGGAAAACTGTGGCATTGGGGAGCGAACCGCATAACTTTTAATCGGCAGTTAATGGATTGATTCTACGCCGTACAAATTATCAAGATAAGTGTTAATATTTGTATATAGTTTTATATATGACACAACCATATGTATGTATATATATATATATATATATATATATGGGATCACTGGTAATTATTTACTTGTCCTTAACTTAGATGGTTAAATTAATTATGTACATTGTGCAGTACTGATACTTTTATACTTTTATATCAGTGTAAATCTGTATTCTATTTTTCATTATGTCAGAACGTATTTTTGTATGTTTACTTTCAGTAAATTAGTAATTTTTTTTAAATAATCTTTTGTTTTTGACTTTTCAATATGCTCGCGCCATCCTCGTAGAGTTATTTCGCCTCCAAAGGGGGCGCGCCCCACAGTTTGAGAAACGATGTGTTATAATATTTCTTTGAGTATCTACATCGATTTCACTTCGCATAGTCATCTGTTCATCCTTGTCTATTAATAAATATTGGGGTTATTCAAATAATTTGGGTCATCATCTGCTCTTCCCTTTCCCCAAAGCAAATTGGCAGCAAACTTATTTTTTGGGAAGAACATGAGTATAAATTTAGTTACATATTTATTAAAAGGGAAAACATATTCTTGAATATTTCCGTCTTTTCTTAAATTTCCGAATTAAACAGAATTTCCTTTTCGCAGGAGTTGTTATTTGGTAAAGTTTTCACAAATATGAATAAATCATAACAGTGTAAAACCAGAATTGAAGATCTTCCATGTATGAATTTCAATCTCTAACATGTTATTTATTCGCATTTCTGGGGCTAGTTATTATGAAACCACGAAAAGGTTGTGTCGTTTTTAAAAGGATTTGCATTAATGTGATATTTATTCCAAAAATTAACGTAAGGCTTAAGAATAATGTAAACAGTTTGAAAATTTGTAAAATATTAAATGCATAAAAGTAATAAAAGTAAATGTTTTTAGTGGAAAAATGTTTTTTTATTATAGATACTTTGACATGGATTATAACAAACCTCTGTAAACTAAGCTTTTTAAGAACTGTAGAAAATCAGTCAATGAACAGAAATAGTCAAGCATGTGGAATTCGATTTATTCTAACATAAACATGTACTTTGGGTACTTATTTAAGGTATCTGAACCGTGATTTATCAAATATGAATAAATTAATAACTTTATTTTAATGTTGAGAGTCACCAGAATTAGAATATATATATAAATTATTTTTAGAATATTGTTAAAATAAAAATTATCTAAATGCTTTCTTTTTGGTAAAAAATAAAGAAAAAAATAACATTCTCAATGCTTTCTCCTTTTATGAAAAATGCTTCGATAACAATATCATTTTGCATTTATATAGCTAATAATTCTGTATAGAGCTTGAATTAAAATTTTTGGAACTATATCATTTAATAGCAGATTTATTCATATTGTATTTTTCAGAGTAAAAAAACTTTAAGCAAATATTTGTTATTATTTCAAATAATTGAAACTCTAAAAATAATGTGAGTTTTCCAAATACCCTAGTTCAGCCCCTATATCGAATCCTCAATTGTATAAAGACAAAATATTATTATTATAGAAACATTTTTCATAAAAGGAGAATGTTTTGAAGATATGTCCTCTCTCCATTTTACCCCAGAAAGTGATTTTAAACAAATTTGTGTTGTAATAATATTCTTAAAACATTTTTATATGTGTTTTCTAATTCAATTGACAATAAATATAAAAAAAATATTCATTTACGCGCTTTTGCAACATGACGGTTTCGAACTTAAAACACTGTAAAACGAAATAAAATGTATGGCATTCTAAATAATTCAAACTGTAGCATTAGACAGATTCTTCTTTTCTGTTTTTCTAATTTATTTGCAAGTGTTTCCAGAAATATTAAATATATTTCATTTTGATAAACATTTCACGTTGAAAACGTATACAATTTCTGGTAGATAATTAGATACAATTTCTAATAGTATATATACACTGAAGAGCCAATAAAATGGAACACCTGTCTAATATCGTGTAGGGCCCCAAACACGAAATCCCCCCGACATGCTTAGTTTCTTTAAATTTTTAAGTAGTGCGAGAAACACCATGAATCCTGCGGGGCGTCCATAAACGAGGCGAAAGAGGGGGTGATCTCTGAACAGCACGTTAAAAGGGATCTCAGATATGTTCAATAATGTTCATGTTTGGAAATTTTGGTGGCCAGGGGAAAGTGTCAAATTCAAAAATTCTGAACCAAATAGCAATTCTAGACGTGTTGGTGTACAATGTCCGGCTGAAATTCTCCAAGTCCGTCGGAATGCACAATGGACATGAATGGGTAAAGGTGATCATACAGGATGCTTACGTACCTATCACCTGTCAGAGTCGTATCTAGACGTATCAGGGGTCCCATATCACGCCAATTGCACACGCCCATACCCCCAAAGTTCCCCCCCAGCTTGAAAAAATCCCCTGTTTACATTTGGTTCCGTGGATTCATGAGATTGTTCCCTACCCGACCCCTCCATCAGCTCGATTCAATTGGAAACGGCTCGCCAAACCCGGCAAAAAGGGTTTTCCCGTCCTAACAGTCCAATGTCAGTGTTGACGGCCCAGGGGAGGTAAATCTTTGTGTCGTCAGCGTGTACACGAGTGGGCCTTTTTCTCCGAAAAAACCCAAACGACGATGTTTCGTTGAATGGTTCGCACGGGGACACTTTTGATGGCCCAGCATTAAAAAAACTGCAGCACTTTTTCGGAAGGGGGGTCTATCACGCTTAATGATTCTCGTCAGTCGTCTTTTCTTGTTCTTGAGATCTTTTTTCCCGGCCGCAGCGATGTCGTAGATTTGATGTTTTACTGATTCCCGATATTCATACCCCTTTAAATGGTCGTCCCAAAAAAATCCCAAAATTTCACCGCTACCCGGAGATGATGTTTCATCCTCGTGCCGATTATAACACCACGTTCAAACTCACTTAAATCTTGATAACCTGCCAAGCAGCAAACCTATCAACAACTGTGCCAGACACTCATTGTCAATATAGGCTTTCCCGACCACAGGGGGTTACTCTGATTGGTTCCTTTTTTTTTCATCGCATATCTGTACAATTTTTTCCCTTTTGCATATAAAAGGAAAAAAAGCGACTCAAACACACACTCATCGTGATATCTCCGCTACTATAAAAAACAGATTTAAAAATTTTTAATGTTTTTAGTTAGAATCCTCAAGAAAACGTTTTGCAAAAGTTAACCCCTAATGGATTTTGCTAGAGGGGTTAAGGATCATTATAGATAAATAATACCCTTTTTGAGCTGTCAGACCTACAGATTTGAAATTTCGTAAGCACATTCCTTTCACAGAGTAGAGATCCACTACAAAAGTGGTTTTGAAAAAATCGAAACACAAGGGGCATTGTGAGGGTTCCCATTTTTTAACTATTAAATTTACAAACTGGAAATTCGATAGGCGTATTACTTTTGTAAAATAAAGAAGGGAGATTAAGAGATCGTAAAAAAAATTTTACTTCTATTTTAGTATAATTATTATTCAATTATTTAAATTAAGAGGTGAGAGTAAAGAATTTTTTTCCATGCAATCGAACGCTTAGTGCAAGGACTTAGATATTAATAAATTTTTTTATAAATAAATTTTTTACATTTTTCCCTCTCTATCTCTACCCTTTTGGCCGCGGTGCCCGGGGGTTTTAGGTAGAACCGTGGCTTCCCCGTCACGAGTTCGACCCAGTACCACTAAAACCCGCCGTGTGGGGGAGCGGTGCCGTTAAATCTGTCAGAGCTGAAAAGTTCTTCCGTTGGGTGTGGTATTAAGGGGGTTTTGGGGTCGGGGGTCGTCCAGTCACTTTACCATGGTTCAAAATTTCGGGTCCGTCACCAAAAGCCCTCGTGTAGCTGAACAGTGCGACGTTAATATTCAATCAATCAATCAACTCTCTCTCATTACGTAATGGCAAATATACTGTAAAATCCAAACATTTCAAAAGAACTCATTATAAAGAAATTAAATTATTATATAATAAAAATATAAAGACACACCTTTGTATATTTCTCTCTAGATTTAAAGTATGTATAAGTATTTTAGTAATAAAAGTTATGTTAATGGTAAATTAATACTGAATATTCAAGCTGTAAAGGTACAATCTATAAATACAGTCGAAGAGAATTGCCGATGAATTGGTTTGTTTTAAAATAAAAATGTAAATTGAAATTTCCTAAAAATAATTATTTTTTTTCTTGTTTATGATAATCATGTATTTCGGCGTATAATACGCACTTTTAACATAAAAAATAAGATCTAAATTTATGGGCACACGTTATACCCTGGGTATAAAAATTATTGATTTAAAATTAAAGAAAAGAGATGAACATATAAAAGTCTAAGATTTCTACATATTCACAATTTGCCTTATTTTGTAAATGCTTTTTCACCTTCCAAGTTCCACATATCCCACTGTTTCTTTCAATTTGTTATGCCTGGCTTATTGATACACACATCTGAAGGCTAAACTAATGGCGTTCAACCACTTGTAACAACTGTCATGTCTGTGTTACACTCTGTGAGCTAATTTTTTCGTATTATCCTTAAGATGGAATCTGAACATGTCCCAAACTAAAAGGCTTTCGGGAATCTTGAAGACACCTGGACGCTTTCTTGCTAAACCTTACTTATCCACAATTTTCCTCCGTTTTCGTCTATCTATTCTCCTTGTGTACATGAATAAAAACATCTTTCGGAAAACAAGATCTTGGCATTGATTTAAAAAAAATAATAATAATAATAATAACCATGTTGTGCGTCCACTAAGCAGGACAGCAAGATGAAATGAGATATTTCGTTAACTATTCATTTCATGTAAAAAATTTATAGTTTAAAAAAAAAAAATGTTTTATAGTTAATCGAAAAAAAATGTAAAAAATTTTTTAAATAAGAAAAAAAATTTTAATTAAGGGTTGGCTTTTAAAGGTTTGTGAACAGAACAGTAAAAAATTATAACAATTGATATCGAGCACCCCCGTTTTTACCACAATGACATTTTTTTAAATCATTTTATTTTTATAGAAAATTTTTTTTACTTTTCCGATTAACATAAAAGACATTTTTTTAAACTGTAAATTCCCCGGGGCCCTTTCCTTTTTATCTAACGACCTAAATCTGGGGGAGGTAAAGGTTAATGACCCAGACTAACCTGAAAAATAATTTATTATTAAAAAAATAATATTCCCAAGACAAAAATTAAAAAAGGAAACTTTAAAGTGATACAACGAGAGCTCAAACCCTATGTGTAAGGCATAAAACTCGAATAGCAACTTAATCAATGTTATCTTTAATCCTAACTTCCCCCAATCTATTCCCAAAAGTTAAAATCCTCCCATTGTAACGCGGAGTAAATTCTGATCCATCGTATCAGCACCCTTGGGACTTCGCCCCTTCTAAAACCAGATTATTAAACTTTAACTTTTATACACAGCTAATCTGCATATCATAGTTTCTTCTTGAGAGGGATGGCTGTGAAATAACGCGATTGCTGGCCCAAATATTCCCCCCAAGAGGATTAATAGTAGAAAGTCTCGTAAGGTCCCGTCACAAAACTATGATTTATTTTTCATTTTTTATTTCGATCTACAAAAAAAGCGTATTTCTTTTTTTAGTTTTTTAAACTATTAATTATTTATTTCCATTTTCCGAAAAACTGAGTAATTGTTTATATTATGGTAAGAAATTACTAATGCATCCTTCCCTTTTTTACATAAAGAACACTTTTTTTTTTGTTGTATTTGTATTAATCATGAGAGTTTTCGCTTTAGGTTTGTAACTTAATCTTTTAGTTGCCAAATCTGGAATTAGTCAACAAATCTGCAAATAAGATCTAGAATTAGTCGCCAAATCTGGAAATGGGAAATCATTAATCCTGATTATCCTAATCAGGACAATGAAACAAAATTATTAAATTATTGTACTATCATCGTCCTTTACGGGGGGGAAAATTTTGAAAATTGACCGTTTTAAAATAGGAAAAAACGAGTTCAGATTCCGCTACGGTGAAGCTAATAAAAGCGTGTTAATAAAGGCAGTATGGAGAATATATCTAAAAAATTAAGAGGGTTTTAAATATAGGTGCGCGTGCGCGTAGTACGCCGTATCTTACATCTAAGGTGACCGATTTTTTTTATAATGAAAAGGAAGACGAAGAATTTAAGAAAATATTACAACTTAAATATATGAAAATTTATTAAAATTCAAACAAAAATACACTAATGTTTCTTGCATTCTTTTTAAATATTTACTTAGAGAAGCATTTTTTCGTTGAAGGATTTTTTATCAATGTATCATTTTCTAATACATCGGAAATTTCAGAGCAAAAAATATCCTTCAACTGTATTTTACGGTAAGTGCTGCAGCTAAAGTATTATCATTCAATCTTGATTTCTCATTTGTTCAAAAGTCATTACCACTTGAAAAAACTCTTTCAAATGCTGCATTAGTTCCAGGGCAATGCAACATTAATTCTACAAGAATAAATAAATTTTCATATGGAATGTGTTCATTTTTGAAATGATTAAATATTTCCACCCATCTTTTACCAATTTCAACATGTTGATTTTCCCATTGTATAAGTTTATCAAAATTTAAATATATATTCAATCTTCTAATTTCTTCTAACAGACAATTGTCCTCGATTTTAATTTCAGATAAAAACTCAACACAGTTTTCTAGGTGTTGACTGTACCGGCACATGACACATAACAATTCGACTTGGCATCACCGAATACAACGGTTAACAGCTTAGATTCAAAATATTGAAACCCCTCAGGGGGCTCACCTTCTTTAGGTGAGTACGGGTTTCACGCCCCGAGCCCCTGTGATTTTTTTTCTCTTCCTAAGGGGTTTTGTCTTTGGTAAAAAAGGTTTCCCAAAAGGGTACCCTAGTGATCTTTTTCCTATTTTCGGCCCTTTCCTTGCCATTAAAATTTTCCCCCTTTTCTTCCTTTCCCGTCAGACCACAACCAACTAAAAAAATGAACATGTTAAAATTTTTTTTTTCTGAAAAAAACTTACTTTTTACTCCAAATATTATGGTTTACATTTGTATTTTTTAGTTTAGTTCCTTTTCGTATTTTCCCTTTTAAATTTTTTGATTATGTTTTTTTTATTTTTTTTCGATTAACACCGTTTTTTTCAACCCCAGTTTGCCGTGTGCGGCGCCCCGAAAGGGGAAAATGGTGTTCTGGGGATCCTTTGCGTTCCCTTTCCCACCTTCTCCACTATGGGGGGGTTGGGGGCCCTGGGAAACCCTTTGCTTTCCCCTTTGGGCCCCCGCCACTGAGACGGGTGGCGGGTGAGCCCGCTCCTGTCTCGGCTGGTAGTACCTCTTTGGGTTTCCCCCCGAAGGGCTTGGGTTAGTGCTGCAAAAAAAAGGGTGGGGGGTTTTTACCTTTGGGATCCTCACCCGGGACTTTCACTATCTTCGGGGTTTACTCGGTAAGCGCCGTGCCTTTTTGGATTGACCGGCCCCTGCCCCCCTTGTTGGACCCCGTGGTGGGTGGAGGCACGCCGGATAAAGGGGTATAGGGTTGTTATGGAAAAATCTGTGCCGGGAAAAAGGCCCGTATTCCCAACAAACCAAACGTCGATAAAACTCCCAAAAATTCACGATTTTAATTTTTATCCTTGCCAAACAATGATATGTGAAAAAATCGCCATTTGCTATTCATAAAGCACAAATTGGAATGGTGGCGAACCTAAGTCAAAAACGTTTAAAAGACCCGGTGATTTATTAATTGAAACAAGCTCTGCTCCCCAAACAAAGTTTTTTTACTAGCCAAATCTTTTTATTCTCCTGTAACAATAAGTCCTCACAAATCTTTTAATACTTCCCGGGGTGTCATTTCTGAACCTGACTTGTTGAGCACTCCTGAAACGGAAATCCTTGATGGGTTCTCTGATCAGGGGTGATTCGGGTCAGAAAATTACTAAAAAAAAAGAAAATACAAAATTTACAAAACAAATACTATCATTTAATAACCCTAAACTTCCGTCAAAAAAAAACGGTTACTTAAACTGTAAGATTGTCCTACATACCGAATCCTCTGCGCTTTTTTTCGGCCAGAGGTTCGGACATTCAAACTTCCCCCGCGGACCTTACTTGCCTAGATGTGCATCTTTTGGGACTGTTTCAAGTTTTGCGTCAGAGCCTTTTTAACTGCCAACCCCAACTGCTGATTCAAAAATATGCCCAAAGTGGAAAAAAGAAAAACAAATTTGAAAACAAAAATAATAAAAAAATATCATATGTAGAAACCCGAAAACCCAATAATTACCACAGTTAGTCCCAAACCCATGCCCAGGCTACAAAAACCCCCAATTTAAAAAAATTCCCCCCAAACAGATGAAAATATCACAAAAAATAAAAAGTCCACCATTAAAATTACTCCACCACTTTTTTCCATCCCCAAAACAAAAAAAATTTAATATCCCCAACTGCTTTTATCAAATCCTCCTCCCCCTCAAAAACACAACTACCCCTTTTCATCTTTAATTTAACAGCAGTGTGCTCGCCCCAACCCCTGTATCTGATGCCGTGGTTACCCAACCAATAAAAAAGATCCCACCTATTGAACCATCTTCATCCATAATATCCGCTTCCTCAGCCAATCCTTTCCACTACAAATACATCTTTAGAAAAACCAGCCCTCTTACAACCTCTAAAATTTTGCACTTTTTTTGAAATTCAGCCATTGTTCCTTTCCCGGGCTGTCCCTACTACCCAATAGTGAACATTCAAATACATCAGAAATCCCAAAAAAAAGTAAACGAAATTCAAAAATAGAAGAAAACGCCCAAAGTACAGAAACCAAAATAAATAAAAATAACTCCCCATAAACCCCGAAAAACCAGCACCTCAGGGTATACTACGCGGAAAAAATTTTGTGTGACGTGGGGGGAAAAACGGCCCGATCTATGGATAAATTCAAGAATCAAAAATATTTTAAACGATTCAACATATATACGCAAGTTAACACCAACCCGATTCAGGAAAAGTAGAAGCTAAATTTTTATAACATGTATTACCTGACTTTTGTTTTAAACTAAACATGTTCCATTCCCCTTTTTTTTTGTTTTATTTTAATATAGGTCTGACTTGGTGGGGGGCCCCCCAAAATTTTTTTTTATTTATTTGAAAACGGTTTAATGTGTTGGGGTTTTAACTTTTAAAACTGTATTATCATTATATTTAAATATTTTATAAAATTTTAAATTTTTTTTTATAAAAAGTTTTTCCAGCATAGCCAAAATCCCCCAAAAAACCTCTACACTCTACACTCTCTACTCAAAATATTGAAAAAGAGGACAAATAGAAAGAAATTTTTCGAAGAAGGACTGTCCTTCCCGGGGGGGATGATTTGGTACCCTTTTTAATCATTTTTTCATTTTATTTATCTTTCTTTTATAGATTCTCTGAACTAGTTATTGTATTTAATTTTATTGAAATAAATTTGTCGAAATTTTGTTCAAATACGTGAAAGGTTTAAAGACATAATTTAATCAATTCTGAATGTAAACATATATAATCATTTCCTTATTTATTTTATTTCTAATAATTGTTCTGGCATTATTTACAATCATTGATCATAATTTGATCTTATTATTTACATTCATAACCTCTGATCGTTTCATTATGCTATCAACTCAAAATTATCAAAATAATTTCGCAACCAATAAATATTGTACTCTAAAAGGAATTTATAATATAAATAAATTCGCATTTCATGCAAGAAAAATTTAGGAATTTCGAATTCCAGTTTCTATTTCGCTTTCGTAATTTATTGCGAATATGTAATTTTTGTGTTTGCATCTTACTATATGTAGAACAATAACGTAAAATTCAATAAATTTTGTAGTTATTTTCTTATTTCAAGGTCCGCGCTGTTCAATTTCAAATAAACATCGCAAAATTTTCTTTCATGATTTTATTAACAAATCAAACCACTTAACATATAAAAAACTATTAGAATGACAAGTACAAAATCATACGATAATGTTGCATACAGCAATCGATTGAATAAAAATAAATCGGTACAAAAATTATCGTTGCCACAGTGACAAACAAAATATAATCAGTTACACCCTTTTTAATTTTTGTTTGAGAATAGGGAAGAGGGACTTAAAAGTTTTTTCTGGGGAATTATAAATAATTTTTGGCTCGATTTACCCCAAACTTTTAACAATCCTAAATTTATCTTTTTGATAAATATATATTATTTTCCGTTATTTTTTCATTTCTGTGTATTCATTATTGCATTTGAATTAAAATGCGAAGCCAGTTTTTCTCAAAGCTTAGATGTGTCGACATATCTTAAGTATTTACATGGAGTGATTTAATGTTTCCGTGGCACAGTTTTTCCTTTTATTTCAAGAAAAAAATATATTAGAACGCAAAAACCCTGGAAGTACTTCCTGTATAAATATTATGGAAGAAGAAACATCGCCCCAAGTCACATTTTGCATATCTGAATGACATTTACTGGATAAAAAAGTAAAGTATTCAGTAAATATATTCCATTAATGCAAGTTGAAAGATTTCTCTCGTTATCAAGTTGTCAACCATTGGTGATTTTTTTCCTCCCACTTGTCATTAAAAAAATGTTCTGTTGTCGAAAAGAAGTTATTTTTGATGGGTTCCTTTTTCGGAGAATTCATTCAGAAATCATTAAGATCTTTTTAAAAAATTGATTTGAATTGTAAAATATTCTTCATATTAAGTTTCGGAAGAATATTTTGATTTTAATATGTTAGAAATGTTTATTTCTAGGAAGTTTTATTGATGATGTAAAAAAGCGGTTGCTTAAAAATGGTGCGAAATAAAAAAAACATATCATTCTTACGCCTAGTTTATTGTAAATTAACGTAATGCTAGAATACAGCAAAATAATTTTAATTTGGTCAAACATTAATAATTTTAGAAAAGAATTCAAGCAAAAGAGTATTTTTATAAAGAAAATTTAATTCCTTTATAAGAAAATGACTATTTATTCTTTAATAACTTCTTAGTCAAGAGTCTTCGTTTTCTATGAGGCAAATTGTTCCTTTTCATGCATTCATATGTTTAGCAACAGGAATCTTCTTCCGACAAGGATTTCAATGAAGTACTTCCTTGAAAGCATTTATGAGAGCTGGTGTTGTCATTGAGCATGAACAACCGCATCTAGCACAGTCTGCAATAACGTTGGTCTCAGAAAGCCTCATACTTGATCGATAAATGAATAACCATTTAACGACGAAATCTTTAAACACCTTAAAGTAACCGATTACCCTAAATCGTGAACTTTGCCAAAAACTAAAAAATTTTCTTTAAATTTTATTTTACAGGCCATCTTATTAGCTTTATAAAAACTACCTTTATTATTTTCCATTCACTAGAACAAAAACTACAAATGTTTTAGTAAAAGCGGAAGCCACTACTTTAAACAAGATGTCATACTTTAAAATGCATTTTACTCGAAATGTGTGTGAGTGTGTTTCTCTCTCTCTCTCTCTTTTAATGCTCAAACGGGGACAGCGTTTGCTCAAAAAGCTTTGTAAATAATGAACTGAAATTTGTTGCGTATGTTCTGTATAATAGAAGAAATGTTTTGCCCTTCAGATTTATCAATTCCTGTTTTATTACGAAATTTACAGTTCTTTATGTGAATATACTCACTGTTTTTAAGCATTTTCATATAGGAACTAAAATAAAGTGTTCTATTTTTTGTAAAAATTTAAATATCTCTCTCTTATCCAGAAAGGTCATTTCAAAAATGAATGGCAAAGTAACGCATCAAAATTGTTATGTAATTTTTTGTAAATTTTGACCCATTTTTTTCCATTTTAGTAATAATAGTTTCTTTTTATTTTCTTAATTTTAGCATAATTTTCTTAAAATTTACTACATAAATCTAAAAACCATAAAAAAAATTCCCATGTCTCCATTTTAAAAAATATTTGTCGTAAGTAGTCGGATACCTTAAAAATCTCTGGCGGGATTTTCTTTTCATGAACATGATAAGTAACTGCTGCCTACTTCAATTCAACATTCGATATACTGTGACTGTTTGGCATCCTAAAAGGCAACAGTTTTTTTTAAAAAAAATACTGGACACAATCTTCAAAGACGAAATTTAAAACAGTGTGCTGCGTTTGTGCCATTGTAAATTATCACAAATTTGTATATTAGAACTCAGGTCACAACTAGATATATAATAATTTTTTTAACATATTGCATTTCTTCAATTAGATTATTGCACTCAAGACAGGCAATAAAATCAAAGAAAATGTGCCAAGTTATTTTCAAGAAGAAAGCTTGCGAGATTACTCGTTACAATTTGCATTTATGAAAATAACTGTAGAAGTTTTTTAATCAGTAACTTTAAAATTTGTAATTTAGACTCAACCTTTGTGTTTATTTTAAAAATTATTTTAAAAATATACATCAAGTCTTATGTTTTCAGCTAAGACTATGCAATACATAAAAACAATTTTAGCAAATTATTTGTGTAAACAATTTTGTGCCATCAAAACATTTTGCATTTTTCAAAAAATGTTTCAGATTATTTTTAAGATCATTACTTTAAGCAAAATTCAAGTATTTACTTAAAAAAAAAAAAATTATCATTTTTTTAAAAAAATGTTGGTTAACAATCCAACAGAAAGAAATTAAATTAGCTCAAAACCAGGTGTGTTAATAATGCACATCTTCAGATTTAAAAAGGTATTAACAAAAATCTTTCCACAAAGACAAAATAAGATTTTTCTGTTTACGGAATATATATGTAAAGATAGCTGAGATATGTTTTCTAAATTAATATGCAGAGAAAAGATGTCCATTATTTTTAAGATGGCAAAATAACAATTTTTTCTTCCTTTTTGTTTAAATTCTTATTCAAAATTGACTTATGAGCTAAATTCATTATTGTTCGAAAACGTGTTTTTCAAGGTAGTCCCTTTTCCCTGTAGTACTTTTTTTCCTGCTTTTCTTTCTTTTTTTAGTTTATACTTCATGATTTTGTACATTAACTTTCTTTCGACTTACGAAGTTTTATCAAAGATTAACACATTTCACATTTGTTTTGCGTATTTTCCGACGATTTTGAAAGTGGTGACGGTACTTTAAAAATAATTTTAAGAGAGAGAAAAATGTGCTTTAATGATTTGTGTATTTTTATTTATGCATACAGGGTGTCCCTGAATACCATGAAAAACTCGAAAACCACTAGAGAACAACGTGAGGAGCCATAATTACATCGGAAAGCATGGACGGAAAGTGATAGGTGGCGTTGCACGCGAGTCACAAGGCAGGCACGTATGGATTCGTCATTTCGACAGACAGCGGGCGATGAGCATGAATTGTTATACGAACGTTCAGTTGGTGGATATTCACTTAACCTACGGCTTAACTAACGGACTGGTCGTCCTCAGGAGAGGATATCATCTCATTATGGAAGGTGTTTTCTTGAATATTTGAACGGAACATTTTCAAACAAGTGGATTGGTCGTGATGGTCACGTTGCTTGATCTCGCAGATCCCCTGATTTATCTCGTCTGAATTTTTTTCCCTGGGATGCCATGAAGAGCCTTGTGTACACAACACGCCTGTCAGTTCTAAAATGGACCTGGTGGAAAAAATATCCATTCTTGCTGCTACGAACGGTTTTTTCGAACATGTTCGCCAATAAATATCATTTCTGTGTCGTGTGTACATGCCAATGGCCGCAATTTCGAATATCGCCTGTGATGCTTTTATGCCATATTTTTTTTTTATTTATTGTTGATTTTTGTGTAATAAGACGTCTTGCATTACATTCTGCACTGTGGTCTTACTCTCTTAGTGTCTCCTTATCTCGTTAGGGTTACGCTTCCGCCCATGATTTTCGGTGTAATTATGGCTCCTCAGGGTATTCTCTATGCGCCCTCCAAGTTTGTACATGGCATTCGGGGACACTCTGTATATAATTTACTTTTACAGTGATTATTCAGTTTTTGTTCAAATATTTTTCATTAAAATCCTCTTATTTTACTTTTATCAAATAATTATATGTGTAGGTATGATTTTTTGAAAGTTTGAACACAACTCCGTTATATTATTCAGAGTTCGCCAATTGTTTCTTTACAAATTAACTTTGAAAATTTTCCAGGACCTATCACCCCTAGAACTAATCAGCGTAATACAGTGCTTCTCAAACTTTCAATGTTTACGACACAACATTCAGTCATAATTTGCATCGCGCCCCACTCCATATAATAACGATGTATTAAATTGAATAATACTATACTTTGACGCCGAACCTACAATTAGGCTTTAATCTATTAAGGCCCTCGGACGTATATAAACGTCTCACTCAGCTATTGTGTTAATTGCCCTGGACGTATATATACGTCCTTCCGAAGTAATATCTTTGTGTGAATTAATATCCATAAAATTATTCCGAAGGCGTTGAAAAGCAATAAAATGACCTTGACAGTGTTTGCGAAAAATTTGCTTATTTCAGAGGATTTGATTATTTATTCCTTTCTACCCCCCTCAATACATCATATAAGCTTACCTGCGAGGTAAACTGTGGCATTGGGGAACGAATCATGTAATTTTTAATCTTCATTTAAGGGATTCATTATAAACCGTACAAATGATCATGATAAGTGTTAATATTGGCATATAATTTTATACATGACAAGTCCATGGGATCACTAGTAATTATTAAACACGTCCTTAACTTACTATAGTTGAATTAATTATAAACTAGATTGTGCAGTACTGATACATTTATAAGTGTAAATGAGTATTTTATTTTTTTATTATGTCAGAATGTGCTTGTTTGTTTACTTTCAGTAAGTTGATAAATTTTTAAAAAATCCTTTTGTTTCTGATTTATCAATATCCTCGCGCCCCTTCGTAGGGTTATCACGCCCCTCTAGGGGCCTGCTCCCCATGGTTTGAGAAACACTGGCGTAATATCATTTTGTGTCCTAACATTATTAGATTGGTCAAGTTAGACCGTATCACTATGAGCGCTAGCTTTCAAATTCTATGTCTTAGTTCAGGAATGGACAATAAGTTCGATCGCAATCGACCACCAAGACGTGCCTTTACTAAGACCTAAAACGCGCTTTCTAAAAAAAAAAATTGGAGCATCGATGCTAACTAGATTGGAGAGTCGACTTTTCACAATTGATGCGACTGCATTTACTTAAGCAAATGATTCGATGGATGTGTGAATGACACATGTGGCTTCATTAGAAGAGCACGACGACGCTTAACACGTTCATGTCACTGAAGGGAAAAAAGTGATCACTGCGATACCAGCCACAAAAAGAAATTTTTCCCCACACGCCGACTGAGGGGAAGAATAAATGCTGATGATCAGCTCTTCCAGCGGTAGCGCTATTAAAACATCACCTCCAACCCAAAGCTTCAACGGAGCTTGGTTCTCGTGCTGATATTATGTCTTGCGATGGAGCGGAACTCGGTAGCAAACAATTTAAATGCATACCTTGGGTTCAGGTGCATCAGTTCGCGTATGTTCTTACTCGCTGCATTGAATACGTCAACACTCCACGGTTTAACATTCGCTCATAGTTGTTCAAGCATTCAACTTGACAGTTTTTGTTACTTGTGTCTTTGCAGTGAAAATAGTAATCAGTAATACTTTAAAAGAGGGCTACAATGTCGAAAACAAGTGTGGGGAAAAAAAAATACAATTTTAATACAGAATGTCCTTACGCCACTGGGTAGACCGCAACACCTTAAAAAAGAAGTAGTCCATTAAACATTTTTCAAAGAAATACAGAACTTTATTGAATTTTTATTTGTACGTAGCTTGTTATTTCTTAATTTTGTTACTACAAATTGAGAAAATTAAAAGGGAGGGGAATAATTTCTACTATTCAAAAGTGCCGGCTGGGTGGCTTTAGTTGGTTTGTCGCTGGCCTCGTACACCCCCAATGTTGTGGGTTCAACCCCGGGTCAAGTTGATGGATTTTCATGATGAAGAATGTCGGAAGTGATCATGTCGTATGATTATGCAGCATGTGAAAGATCCCCCGTGCGTGTTTGGCTTGGGGGCTTTCGTCAAAATTAAATTCCTAGTGCCATTTCACATCGTCACAGCTCAGGTGCCTCCCTTTGGGTAAGAAACTGGGCATCATAATTACATGACTGTGATTGGTATTCCCTATATTGTGCAGCCCTTAAGGGCTCACAGGACCCTTAACAGGTATCCGTGCACTTGAAAAACATTCTTCTTCAAACCAATGTAACTTAGCAATAAAACAAATAATTAATTTGAAATTTTTACATGATAATCATATATATTTCCAATATTTCCCAAATTTTCAGAGAATTTGAAAAAAAATTTGAAAGGTTATAAAGAAATAAAAATTGGACAATTTTTCAAAAATATGAAAATCGGTATTTTACACCGCGCAGGATTCTGAAGTACAAAATTGATCAAAATTTACAAAATTAATTTTACTTGGTATAAAAATGCTCACTTTTAAAGTTATACTAACTTTTAAGAAATTTATAGAGGAAAAAAATATTTTTTAAAGTACAATTATAACGAAAATTTTAAAATTTTAAGAAAAAATTTAATTAAAATTCAAATAAAAAAAATTTCTGAAAATTAATGTATAAAATATGAAGAGCCTTATTTTAAACACGTATATAAAATTTCAAATCAATATCATAAATAGTTTCTGAGAAATCCTGCGTGGAAGCTAAAATTTTTTGTTTTGCGAAAATGAAGTTAAGGTATCCGACTACGTAGGGAACCATGATTTTGCAAAAGCGTATAAATGGATAATATTTATGATATTTAGTGTCACTTAGATCAGAAAACGTATACAAAATTGTTTTAAGAATAGTATTACAATAAAAAATTATTTAAGTACAATATTTTGACAAGAAATGAACAAAGAATGACCCATTTTCAAAATATTCTCCTTTTGTGAAAAATGCTTTTATTATATAATAATATTTTGCCTGTCTATAGCTCAGACCTTTGTACAGAGGCTCAACTAAAGTTTTTGATATATATAACATAGAAGTGGGTTTATCCATGTTTTACGACATCAGAGAGGAGAAATTTTAAGAGAAAAAAACGCTGATAATGATTTCAATAGGTTGTAACTCTGAAACCGATGTGAATATTTTACAAAAAATAGTTCAGACTCTTTGGAGAAGTGTTTACTTTATATAAACACACACAAAATGTTATTATTTTAGAAGCATTTTTTATTGAAGGAGATCATTTTAAAAAATGGTTAGTCTAAATTCATTTTTTGCCAAAATATTGTATTTAAATAAATAAAAAAAATGTCAAAATGTCCTTAAAACTATTTTATACATGTATTCTAATCTAAGTGACACTAAATATCACGAAAATTATCCATTTACACGCTTTTTTAAAATCACGGTTCCGAAAGTAGTCGGATACCTTAAGAATAAGAAGGAGATAGGGTTTTCATTTAAATTTCACTACTTATATTTCTCAATAGCTTCAGAAGTTTTCACAGTATCAACACAATTTTGGTACCAAAATACTCAGAAATATTAAGGCTTTAACACATTTTTTTTTTCAAAAAATTGAAACATTTCCAATTTAGGAGTTCTGTGAGCACTTAAAAATGATGCCAACTCCTGGGAATGTACTAGGAATCCAATGTTAAATAATAATCAGCAGCCGCATTGGAAATACAAATAAACTATTCAAAAACATTAAAGGAACATTAAAGATTTCGAAACTTACATTCAAATTCAAAACTTCCCAATTGTTTTAAAGTATTTGTTTGTACAAATTTAGGAGTATTAAGCGGAAATAATTTCTTTTTAATGTTATTTCATTAAAAAGTATTTCCTTGGAATAAATATAGACTCTTTTTGACTTATAGACACGGGGAAAACTAAACACAAGGCTCACAAAAACTGAATAAATAAAAAGTTATAGTTATTATAATCTTTTTTCAACATCTATGGAATCAAATCAACTTTCATTAATAATATTATCTTTTATATATACAACATTCATCAAAAGATACTTTTTTTGACACATCAGTAAAGTTAGTTTCCTTTCACAAATGTTTCTTTCTCTTTGTTTTTGATGATATCCATGCGGGAAAAAATTTCCATTTCCTTTGTATTGTTTCTTTGTCAATGTTATCTCTAAGAAACATAAGAAAGTAGGAAACATAAAAAGAACCGTCGCTAGAATCTTTAATTAAAAAGAACATCCTTCACAAGTTTTTTTTAACCTATACTAAGAACATAAAATTCTTTTATGATTTATCTTGTTCCCGTAGGCTTTTAGATAAAAAAAAAGTCTTTATCAAAGCAATGAGGGACAAGATTAATGTATACAGAATTGTTTGACTCTTATCAGTATGGGATAATAGTCTACACGTTTGGCCGTTTTTCATTTTCGATCCATAAATATAATCCCTCTGTGCAGTCTTTTTGGAATTAAAGTTTCTGTAAAAGTGCAAAAAAATTATGAAATATCAGGAATGCTTGTTTGTAGATCATTTAAAAAGAAGATAACTGTAACTGAAAAATAACTGTTAGTTATATAAAAAAAATGAAGGAAAACTAGCATTTTAAAAATATTAAAATGGTTTTTTTTTAAATTTTTTTTACATAGCAAATAAAGATTTAAGTATTTTTACATAGTTCGGGGTTCAAGGATTTCTGCAAAAAAAAGAAAGGTTTTTTCAGTAGCAAGGGAAAATTCATTTTTTCCCAAAACAATCCTTAAATAAAATTTAAGTTCCCCAAAATTCCTGAAAATTTCAAAGGCCTTCACCCTTCTAGGTTTTAATACAACTATCAGTGTCAAAATACAAGTATGCTAAAGAACAAACCCTGTCCTACAAACACCGAAGTAATAACTATCCTGGTCGACTTTTCAGGTCAAATTTTTCAAATCAAAAAAAAGCTAACTCAGTTTCCAGGACTTTGTTTATAGGCCCTCAAGGGTCCTTTAAAACCGCTCTTCATAGATCGCGATTAGTATATTTTTCCCAAATTTAGAAAACCTTTGGGGGGGAACGGGCCAAAAAAGGTTCCCAAAAACCCAAATTGGCCTTTTCCCAAAATTTTGCTAATTTCCATTGAAATTATTATAATTAGGGGAAAGGGTTCTTAAAAAATACCAATTTTAAAAAAATAAAACAACATGATTAATATAAAGCATTTAAGTCCAGATACAAATTATTTACACTATTCTACGTATTCTTAACACAATATTAGTAACAGTATAATAATTAACATTTCATAAATTTTAACAATATTTAAAAATTATCTCTATGTGTAACTTTGCTTTTATGCAGTTTGGAATCTACCATAAGAATAAAAAATAAATCTACTTCAAAAAAAAAGGTTTTCAGTTTGAAAAAGCTAGACAAAACAAAGATGAATACCAAAAAGAAATTTTAAAAAAATACGAAAAATTCAAGCTTTATTTATATATTTCGTTTTTTACTGTGGAAACCCCTTGAATCCATCATATCGTTTCAAAGATTTATCAACGTTATTAAAAAACCAAAATTTATTTTTATGTAACCAAAAACTTGGTCTTTTACATAAGACCATGTTTTCATACTAAGTTTTAAGCGCGATGTATTGAAATCCCATGAAATAATAACAAGTGCTGTAAATTACGTTGATAGTACCAGGTTGAGTAGAGGGAGACAGGAACTGAACTAGCATGCTAATGTATGCCGTGTAACAGTAGCGCACACAGGGATTTTTCAAGAGGGGGTTCGGGGTTAAAATTTCACCATTCTTGTATCATGCTAATTTTGATTTTGTCGATTTTCAGGAACAAAACACAGTAAAAAACTAATTATTGAATAAATAATTAGCATTAATTAATAAAATTAATAATTAATAACAAATATTTAATCAAATTTTACGTATTATATACTTAGAATTATAACCAATCGGAAAAAAATCAAGGGCTTTGGGGGGGTCCGGACCCCCAGGACACCCCCTTGTGTGCGCCACTGCCGTGTAATAAAGGTTTCACACATAGAACGCCTGTAAAGCAGCGATTCTCAAACTGTGGGGAGTGCCCCCCCGTAAGGGGACGTGATAATCCTACGTGGGGGGTGCGAATATGTCGAAAATAAATAACTATTTAAAAAATTATTAATTTATTGAAGGGAAGCAAAGCAAAATACATTGTGACATAATAAATATTCACTTTGCATGTTTATTGCTATATGTTCCAGTTTAACAATGAAGCAGGAAAAGTAACATAATACTTAACATATTACTTAAAAGTATATATATATATATAACTTACTTAAAATGTCTATTACTTAAAAGTAACATATACAAAATTTAATACTTATCTTGATAATTTGTACGAATTTATAATTAAAGTCGTTTTGTAGCCTTGGTGTCAAAGTACGTTCTTATTGCATTCAATACATTGTTATTATATAGAGGGTGATTATGTAATACAACTTAAATTGTCTCTGTATTCTTTCAAATTTTTGTTCAATGTATTCGTCTTAGATTTTTACTATAGTACTTCGAAACCTCTTGAAGGGAATTATAAAGCACTTTGCACAGATTCCACTAAATCATTTTTAAATTTTTATATAAGTGGTTTAATATTATGGGGTTAGATTATTTGAATTGTAGTTTAGTCACTTTTCAATGAATGATTAATTAACTATATCGAAAAAAAAAATATTGTTAAGAAAAGAAGTTCATTGAATAGAATCAAGAAATCAGTTTTAAAAGATATCTCATTGTGTTGTTGATAATCCTATGGAGACTGACGAAGTCAGACAAGATCCATAAAACAATTAAAAAGTCGAACACAAGAATGGCATCCGCACAGATACTTCTTCAAGAAAAGTCCGCACAAACTTAAGATGGGCTCGGCAGAAACCTGGTGAACCTAACACTTGCCACAGGTGGTAAAGACTGTCTAACTGTCTAAGAAGGATTTGTACAAAAAAATTTTAATGACTGGAAAAGTAAGTTTCTAGTGGAAATGGATCCTAGAAACTCCCTCCGAAGGGTTCAAGCAGTATGGTAGTAAGAAGGGCTTTACAAAGCCTTTAAGGAAGTTCTGGGACTTAACTTGACTGAAAGGGCTGCTTTTCTTTAATCTTTATCTATCTCTCAAGTAATTTAGATCGGAAGAAGCTGTGATATGTTAACCGATAGAGAGTTAACTGCAGACCATTCATTGACTGAAAAGTATAAGAATATAGTATGATTGTAAGGTATGTTAAAAGGACTTGTACCCTTTGAGCTACTTTCTTTCTTTATGTATTTAAAAATTATATTTCAGCATTTGATATAATGTTTCTATTCAAGAAAATGATATGAGATGAAATTTTTCACATACTATTCATAAATTTTAAAAATTAAAATTTTTTGAAGAAAATTTGGAAAGTTTTAAAATCCTACTTCTTTTGTAATTATTAATTTTTTGACCTGAAATTTTTTTGTAATATACTTATAGATGTTGTTAACAATTTTAAGGATCGAATTTACAATAACTTAATTGGTTTTTGAGAAAAAAATAAAATGTTGATATGCATGCTAAAAATCAACAGAAAAGCCAGTATCTCTTGCATTTTAATTTCTTTTAAAAAAAGTATTCAGTTTACAGAAAAATGGATCCCTAATTTTGTTACATGCCTTATATTTAACACACAGAAAAAAATGGAAGAAATTGGTAAATAGTTGTGGAAGGAGTAGCATTTGTCTAATGTTTCGAAAAACACAAACTGAGAAAAACCACTTTTAAAGCTTATAATTTGAAAAAAATTATAATAAGCTTAAATAAACTTAAAATACCACTTTTTAAAATATTAGTTATATATTTTTCTTTTAAAATAATTGCTTTTTTGTTTTTTTTTAAACCCCATATTTTTATAAATGATCCATTTTAAGAAGGTATTAATTGTCAAAAAATTCAAAAAAAATTTTTAAAAAAATGTTTTTCTGTTACGACAGAAAGTTGGTTTTTTTCTTTACATATATTGAAGTATTACATTTGTAAAAAAAATTCGGGAATAAGAACTGAAATTATGAAATTATTAATATAAAACCCCCAATTCAAAATTTTCATGCAAAATTTCAAAAAAGAAAAAAAAATTACATTTTGTATTCCCTCTGAAATATTCTGTTTTATGAATTAAAATTTTTTTTTAATTATTTTTTCTTTTTTATAATGTAGATTTTTTATCATAACGTTTTTTTTTAGCTTAGTTTTTAAAAGGGGCTCGAATTGTCTAATTTGTTTTCAAATGAAGTTTTATTCAATTTCTAAATTTCCGATTCGCACAAGTGATATATCAATCGAAAGATAATAATGTAAAGAATAAGATTAAATAAAAATAAAAAAAGCGTTAGATTTGTCATTTTGGGGATACCAAGTCCTCTTAACATAGCAAGGGTTGAAGAGAGTTGATCATTTTAAAATAAACAAGAACAAGGCTATGGTAAGGGACTAATGTAGACTGATCTTCATTAATCTTTAAAATGATGTATTGAAATATATATTGATGTAATAAGTGTATATGTATGTATAAGTTTTGTGAAATGTCATCACTTTATCCTGAGTGTAGTTTTAATTACAGTAATTGAGTAGTAAACACAAATTTCTCTTATTTATTACGGAACAATTCATAATAACAAATTTTATTTCGTTTAAAACATAGGTTCCCAACCTTTCTTCAACTGATACCCCCTTTTCTAGTGAATATTTCAATACCGCCCCTTCCCACCCAGAGAAATAAGAGCATATATAATACATGGTGAAAACAAGAATTAAATTTTAAAAAATTTCTGTAACTAATAGAATATATTTTTTTTTAATTTAGTTTTTTCTTTTTTTTTCCTAAAGCCCTCAACTTTTTTTACCTGCAAATCTTAAATAGCTCTATTGCCACGAATATATTTAAATGTGTGATATTATATATTCTAGTCGTAGATAGAATATTGTTGGAATTGAGACGCTTCTGAATTTCTTCTTTATTTAAAAGTGAGGAATAAAAGTTTTAGATTACCCGTTATAAGGACCAGTTTGATGATACAAAGTAATTTACAATGAACTATTGCTTTCTAAATAAATTGACAGTTTCAGCCTTTAAAGAATCGCACGTTAATCACTAATTAACAAAATTTTAATTATATTTCTTGGTTAATATAAGAAATGAAATGGGGGAAAAAACATTTTCTTACTGCCCCGACTGCTTGAAAAATTTTTTAATATTTAAACATAAAAAATTTTTAACAACAAAGGGAAGGTTGAATTTGGGCATTTTAATGGAGAATACGGCTCGATTTTCAAAAAACAATCGTAAGTTGCCTATTCAGTAACAGGGGTTTGATTTTTTTTTTTTGGTTACTTGTTACTAGAGCATTAATTAAATTCAAAAAATATAAAGAGGGGAATGTTATCTGAAGTGTAAAACAATCAACCATAATCCTGGGGCAGTTAAAAACCTTTGCATCCAAAAACCCTTTTTGAAATTTTTTAATTCCTCATTTGTCATCAGTTCTATTAGCTCTAACTGCGATGAACCTACCTTATGTTAATTGTATGTATTTTTAAATTTTAAATACACATAATCAACATAAGATATCCAGTATTAAAATATACTTTTGTTAGTGTACATATTCAGCGTGTTTTCTTAGTTTTTTTTAGTCTATATTTGGTCAATCTGTCCATGCCCCTCCATACCATCTCAACACCCCCTAATTTACTCTGGGTCTTTTACTGCGCCCCTGAAAGCCTCAAACACCCACGTTGAGAACCTATGGTTTAAAGCATTATCATTTTATTACTTATTTTATATTTTATTGCTTGTCTATTAGTTATTCAATATTTTTATAAAACACTTAAAATTATAGCACGTAATAGTTAACTAAGCTCACGTTAGATGGCGCTTTGCTATCTATGCACTATCCGATGGCCTTGGTCATGGGTGGCGAACCTTTATGGATCAACGTGCCATTTTTTTTCTAACGAAGTGTTTAAGGAAGTATAGACGTGCCGTCAAATAATTTTAACTTGTGATTATTCGGAAATAATAAAACTGCATACTAACAACACGAAACACTATTTACTTTAAAAATGCACTGTATAGTTTTAAATGTTTTAGTTATACGTGTAATTCAAATTAAAGAGTAAAATTAGTGAGACTTCTGTTGTTGCAGATAGAGTGTGTGGACAAACAACTTTTATTAGAATTGTAAGATGTTACTCTCTCTCTCTCTTTTAGCAGAATGCAGGCCGAATTGGAGCCATCTGTCAAACGGTTTCTAAGCAATTAACTATTTTTGCTGTGGTTCACTTTTTTTGACAAGAGGGCTTACGATTTCCTTCAAAATACCGTTTTACAGACGGTGTTCTGTACACCACTATTCCAGAACATAAAATACACACTGCTAATAATGCCATGTTTCCCGGTCCATCAAATTTGAAATTCTCTGTTACACTTACTATCTTGCACTTTTAGTTGTTTTACTGAACTAGCCATATTAAATAACAGTTAAAAACTACAAATGTAAGACAGGTAAACTTTAAAATGCAGTTGTGTCAATGAAATTGACTATGCTATGCGTAGACAAACTTTACATCATAAGCAATTGTAGTCTACGACGCAACTGAGGCAAGACAGTAACAAACAAGTGTGCTCTCCGCCCCCGATCAGACGCGATTGATCGTAATACTTCATAGTGAACTTTGAAATTTTGAAATAAAATACAAACCATTTTGATCACTGTCGTTCCAAAAATACTGTGTCACGTGCCAACAATGGCACGCGTGCCACTGGTTCGCCGTCCCTGCCGTTTTGGTGTTCTTAAAGATGGGAAACCCCACTGTTTAGAATTGAAATAATGCTGGTACGTTAAGATGTAAAACGATATCGTTAATTTCAACAATTATTTATACATATTTTGTTTTGTGTAGCCCAGTTTAATCAGTAACATTTTTAGATTTATTGAGGCTTTGGGCCCTTATGCGAAAGTAAGGTCCACTGCAACACTTTTATATGGACATTGTATAAGCACACTTTGACCAACACTCGTCAAATCCGTAACAAATAAATGTGTGTGACTCCCAATCTCACATGCTTATGCACAACCCGACTTGTTCAACTGCAGCCTTTCGACTAAAGACTTTATCGCATACCCATGTCTCAAAACAACTCGAGTCTCTTTCGAGCAATGTTTCGGTAAATTTTTCGTGCAGCTGTTAGGGTGAAGGGTTGCCGTAAATAAAACGACATGCTCTGACGACAGCAGCGCTCTATCTTCGCATTGAAAAATTACTCGCCGATTTTATTTACTCCACTCACTCTTTTATGAACAGTCGTAAGCAGAAATGAATACCAATCTGTTTACAATATTATATGCCATTTCTAAAGCGTTTAACGAATACAAGGTTGCCATCTTTACTTCCATCTTGTTCATTACGTAGAGAGACGAATACCCCATTGGCTGGAATTTCGACCAATTATTTCAGCTCCTAGGAAAAGTTTGTTCGAAGCCATTGCAAGTGGGTAGAAATTGCCCAAAAGGGTTGAGGGAATGAAAAATTGCTCCGAATACGTTTACGTGAGATAGGATCTTAAATGAGTTATGGCGAATGAGTAATGTACACCTAGGCTAAACAGGGATATGACATAATAAAACAGGCCAGTGGGTATATAGTACGAAATTTCTAGTTTTTTGAAGAATATGCCGGGGAAAATAACATTTGACGATTAAAATTGTCCGGATCATGACCTTATTGAAGCCATGTCAAAAAGAGACAACCCTCCCCTTCGTATCTCTGGTCCAAATGGCCAATGACTTAAAACGTTCCTGTCTTGATTTATTACGCTGTAAAATAAATGATGCTTTGTTTTGAACTGGAATCAAAGACATTTTTCCACAATCTAATCTATCTGGTCAAAAATTAAATATATGGTGAATTCAGCTACTAAGTACTTTTTTAAAGCGGTGCTCATTGACATAAAATTTTTTTATTACTTCATAATAAACTATTGAACTCGTTTAAAATTTGCAAGCATATAGTATATAAAATTTAAGCAGTATAGCAATTATATTTTTAAGGTATAAATATTTTTTCTATTTTATATCAAAAACTCAAATGTAAAAACTTCTTTTATAAAAAATATGGTTATCCAATACAAGAAGAATGTACGTTATTTCTTTAGGATAACGGATTAGGAATGTCATAAATTTTGCAATATGTTATACTATCGATAAGACAATATTGTTATATGCGTGTTTCTTCTAGACTTTAGTTTTCTGAAACATGTAGCTGTTATTGTTTCGAAAATGCAATATGCTTCTGAGAAATATTTTATCCTTGTTTTTCAATGGAAATGAAATATCTGTGCCCGTCTATAAAGAAATTGAGTTTAGTAGTAACAGAATTTTCTTTCTTCTTTCTTTCTCTCTCTTTAAAATATATAAAAATATATAAAAAAAAATAGGATTTAAAGAACCTATCGAAAGTAATAAAATAAGTGGATCTTTTCAATTCATTTCATTCTTAATAAATTCATTTTGATAATTTTACATACTTTTTGTGTATTATCAGTATAAACGTTTAGAGAAAGGTCTGAAAAGCTTAAAAATGTACTCTTTTTTTTCTATTTTAGTGAGACACATTTGTATTATAGTTAAGATCTTCATGCTAAATATCTCTCTCTCTCTCTTTAATTTTATTTTACAACTACTGCAAAATTCTTCTTGGTTATTATCTGCATTATAGTTTAGAGAGAAATGTGAAAAGAACCTATAAAAAAATTTTCTTAGTGAGATATATTTATATTCTGGCTGTTGTATGTCCATTCCAGTGCCGTTATCGTGTTAGGCACCGATAGTTTTGGAACCATGATTTTAAAACGCATAAAAAGTATTTTTCATGATATTTAGTGTCACTTAGATTAGAATGCAATGTTTAAAGTTTTAAGCGAATTATGACAAAAAAATTTTTTAAATATTATTTTGGCTTTAACTTAGAATAACCCTTTTTTCCAAATGTTCTCCTTTTTAAAAATGCTTCTATTGTATAATATTTTGCCTGTATATAGCTCAGACCTCTGTCCCGAGGCTCAATATGATTTTTGAAAAATTCAAATTATTTTAGAGTTACAACCATTTGAAATAATTATCGGCTATTTCCAAAATTTCTCCCCTTTTGTTTCGTAAAACATGGATAAACCGACTTCCGAGTTATGCACTTCAAAATTCTAGTTGAGCTTTGTAGAGAGGTCGAGCTGAATACAGGCAAAATATTATACAATAGAAGCATTTTTTTCAAAGGAGAACATTTGAAAAAAGGTTATTCTTTAAATTAATTTTTTTTTCCCAAAATATTGTATTTAAATAATTTTTTTTCATAATGTCCTTAAAAAATTTTATCATGTTTCTAATCTAAGTGACACTAAATATCATAAATATTATCCATTTACACGCTTTTGCAAAATCACGGTTCCGAACGTAGTCGGATACCTTAAGGCGGGCGTCCAGGGGCCTAGAAGGCCACGGATAGGCTGGACTGAACAGATTTTTGGTTTAAAAATTTCGATCCTCCAGTGTCAAGGGGGCCTGGTATATCTTTTGTGCCGTAGGCCCGAAATGAGCTCAAATCGGCACTGGCTCATTCATGAAAATTAATTTTAATATAAATGCAAAATACTTTTGTGTATTATCTACAGTTTAGCTCAAAGAGAGGTGCAAAGAATTTATAATTTTTTATTATTATTTTGAGAGTGATATACAAGGTCTTGCTATTAAATAACGTGACGACTGACACTGCTACGTGAAAGAAGTAAGCATGCGACAAACTCCAGTGATCTATAATTATTTAGCGCGGAGCCCTTTTTTTCGAATGCAGTGCCTCTTGTTTTTGTAAACAAACCCGTATAGCCGTAGCCAACTTTCGTATTAGATTTATTTTTAATTTTTGCCTGTTAGATAATGAGTGTAGCAATGGAGTAACGAATTGTTGAAAAATTTCACAAAAAACTTCAAAAACCCACTACTGAAACTTATTGCTTATTGAAAGAAGTATACGGCAAAAAAAACCAAGGTTTAACATGTGCAAGGGTTTTTGAGTTGCTTAAGCGTTTTCAAAATTACCGAGGTGTTGAAGATAATTCACGCCCGAGTCACCCTTCCACGTCAACCACGGATGATGATATCGAAGAAATCGAAAATTTCATTCGATCTGCCAGTCGGTTAAGTATTCCTGCAATTTTTGAGACTGTAGGGATTGACAAAAAATCCGTACAACAATTTTTCTATAACAAGTTGTAACTCGTTAGTCCGCGAAGCTTCTACTAATCATCTTGGGTAAAATTATTCTTTTAACTGAAAATTTTGGGAAAAAAGTTTGTGATAGGGTTGGTTTTGGTGCCCAAATATTTTTGATTGTCAGCGTGAATTAGAGGCCCGGGGATTGTCAAATTGAATAGACTTTTAAAAAATTCTTAATATGACTATTAAGAATAAAAATTTTAAATCTTTTAATGATTTAGATAAATTTTTAAAAAGGGGAGAATCTAAAAAAACCAAACATACAGCAAAGTTAAACTGGATTACGTAACCTTAGCCCAAATTTATCTAAATAACTATATTATCCACCTACTTTCAATTTGATAATATTAAAAAGTCCTAAAAATTCAAATAATCAGTCCTACCTTAATCCAAAATAAGATTCAAACCACGGTACGTAACATTTGGGGGGCGGGGTGAATGGTATGAATTTTGTATCAATGGCTGAATATCTTAGTAACTTTATGATAGGCCGTCAATTCACACTCGTATTTTTCCCAAAAACATAATTTTTTTCAAAAATTGCCATCCGTTTACTGAAACTTCTGTTTTTTTTAAAAGCTATCTTTTTTGGGCATTTAAATTTGTTTTGGGGTTTGGGAAAAAATTTGCCATTAATCTTGGGTCAAAGAACCAGAGGTTATGTTACAGAAAAGAGACGCGGGGAGCCCGTCAAAAAAAGACCCTTTGGTGAAAAAAAGGAAATTTAGGTAAATGAGTACTTCTCTTTAAATGTTGTCATTAAAGAACGTGATAATGATACATAATTGAGAGTGGGCGATTAAAAGTTGATTAAATTGTGAACAAGACTGGGACCAGAGGTCGTATGAATTAGCAAGAAACCAAAAAATGAATTCAAGCGTAGGATTCAAGGGCACCCAGGATTAAAAGTTAATTTTTAAAAAATGTTTTTTGGGGTTTAAGCCTTTGTGATTGCTCTTTCCGTGTTTATTATTGATTGCATTCTCTACCTTTAATTGTGTTGGTTGATTAAGTGAAGATAGAAATAAAATTATGTTTAAAAAATGCTATATAGTTGCTTGATTTTTGCTCGAACCCTCAACACAAACAACCCACGGGTTGTTACAAAGTTTGGCATGCAAAAAGTGTGTGCCAATATGGTGCCCAAAATTCGCTCGTTTCAACAACAAGAAGCTCGCAAAAATGTTTATACTGACCCTTTGAATTCCATTAAAAATACCCAAAACTTATTGAAACAGATAATAGCTTATGACGAATTGTGTTTTTATACTTATGAACCTGAATCAAAGCACAAATATATGCACTGGAAGAACTCATGCTCACCGAGATCTTTCCTAATCAGCAAATCAAAATTCAAAGCAATGATGATTGGGGGTTTTTTTCCCCAATTTTCATGGGTTTGAATACTTTTAGTGGGTTTCTGAAGTTCAAACTATATTATTTTATATTACTATCTTCAAGTTCTTTCAAAATTCCAAGGAAAAATAAGAAAAAGAAACTACCCGACTTGTGAAATAACAAGTCATGGGTTTTTCACCAACAAAATGCGCCGGGTCTTTCCCTGCATTGTCAAGGAGTTTCTAATACAGGGCTTACAGCAAAAGTTCCTAAACTTTTTTTTCTCATAGACCACTTGCCATGTTTTTTGGTTTGCGATAGACCCCCCGCTTTTCGTAATATTGAATTTTTTTCCCAAAATTTACCAACTTAAATGTCTTTTTTTACAGCTGGTATAGAGCTATTTTTTTTAAGGTATCCGACTACTTGAACCGTGATTTTGCAAAAGCTTGTAAATGGGAAAAATTTATGATATTATTTTATAGAAGCATTTTTTCAAAAGGGGAACATTTGGAAAAAAAAGGGTTAAATTTAAGTTAATTTTTTTCCAAAATATTATATTTAAATAATATTGTTTGTCATTATGTCCTTAAAAAAATTTTATACATGCATTCTAATCTAAGTGACACCAAATATCATGAAAATTATACATTTTATGCGTTTTTTTTAAAAACATGGTTCCAAAAAGTGGTTGATAAACCCTTTTTTAAAGATTTAAATTTTGGGAACTAAAATATGGTTTAAAAAATTAAGAAAAAAATGGGAAATTTAAAATTAAAAAATTTTATTAATATATATAAAATAACTTAACAACAAAACAAATGCTTTTAAAGAGAGGAATAAATCTGGTGCTTCAATAAGAATTTTTCTACATTTGGAATCAATCGCGTCAGGTTTAACCCTAAATTTCCTCGGTTAGTAGTGTCCAGCCATTATTTCTCCCCCTTTTTGGTTTTGGTGATTGATAATCACGCTGAAACTCCTTCTCACATGGAAAAGTAATTAAACTAATTATGGAGAGAGAGAGAGAGAATTCTTCCGATATTCCATAATTCAAAAAAAAAACAGGGTATGTCTTTTAAAGCCAAAATTGCTGACATGGTTCTTGTTTTAATAAAATGCAAATACTTTTTTCACTGATGTGGACCCCTTGCAGGTCGTCATAGACCCCTGGGGGTCTATATGAACTACTTTGGGAATCACTGCTCTACAGCATCCCAGTGATGGACCATCCGTTTTATTCGTTGAACCTTGCGCCATGCGTGTTCTGTCTATTTCCGGAGGTCAAATCTGCATTAAAAGGAACATGATTTGTGGCGGTTAAACCTGGGAAAGAAAAGGCGGCACCAAAGCCGGCTCTAGCAGTTTTGCCGCCCTGGACAAAAATGGAAAATGCCGCCCCTCCCCTCTAAAGCAAAGAATTATAATTAAAAAAGATAAATTTTCCACATAGATACACTCCTATAGTTCTTGCGAACAAAAAGGCAATATAACAATTCAGCCTTAACAAGTCTTAAAAATACAAAATATTTCGGAATTAAGCACATAATTACCTGTAATTATTACAAACGAGTAAAAGGTAAGAAAAAAAAAAAGCGTTATTTTTAACCTTTAGTAACCAAAATTTTTGATTTTAAAAAAAATCTCCCCTGTGGTTCTCTATCTACTAAAAAAACCCTTTTTACACCCGTCCCCTTTTTTGGGTAGTTGACCCTGGGCATCGTATAAAGGGGAAAGGGAAAAGCCCGTTGTGACCCCCCCCCCTGGGTGAGAAGGTTACCAGTGAAGCATGTGTTAACATGTCAAATTTTCTGATTTAACACATACTCCTACTTCCAAATCTTCAAGTTTCAATAAAAAAGAAAACTGACATTAAACATGCAGAGTACAAAATAAGGAAATAAGATACATTAAATGAAATACCAAATTCACATTGAATAATTTTTCAGATAATAGATCAATTTTTTTAATATAATTTTTTTTTTTTTTTTTTTTATTTTGGTCCAAATGCCGTCCTTAAAATTTGGGCCCCCCCTGGGGTCACGGCTCCCGGGGGTGACACTAGAAGACTTCCAACACAGTTTCGAGCAGGGAGATTCCCATCGAAAGAGTTAAGGATAGAGAAGGGATGTATATTGAGGGTAATAATAAGCAAACATGTATGAAATCAAAATGAAATGTTTCATAGCATCAGTCTCATTATTTAATAGTTAAACCTTATATTTAGGTTCTTAATTTATTTACTTTTTAAGGTATTGCAAAATCATTTTACTTATTATCGTCATCAATATCATATAAAGATAAATGGTAAAAGAGATTATATGTTTAAATTTTCTGAGGGAGGAGTATTTAGATTCTAGTTGTATGTCATCTGGCTTACTCTGATCGCTAAATCTTGGACAATGACCATTCGTAAGAGTTTGGATATATTGTTTTTGCATCCCTATTTTCACATTATTTTGAGTATCTGATGTTTAACAGGATCTAAAATGTTACGACAGATTACAGTTAAGCAATACACAGAAAACAGTTCTAGTCAATTAAAGATTTTAATAGCATTTTGTTAATTGTTGTTGTTACTAATGCGATCTGTATGACGTTGTCAGATCGAGGATCCGTGAAATTCATCGTGGCTAAGGGCTAGATGTACGCCGGTCGTTAGCCGTAGCTATGAGCACCATGCAGGCGACAGTATGATTTGGCTCGGTTCCACCCGAATTTTGAAGGAGAACATCCTGGAGTTGGTCAGGGGCCTTCCATCTCTCTTCCTTTTCCACCAATCTCATTAGAGTACCCCCCTGCCGCAAAGGCACTATACATTTGCAAACAATCATGCCCTCTGAAGGATTCGAACCCAGGTCCTACGGCACAACTTTTAGCGTCACTAACCACTATACTGACTGGGTGGCTTATTTTATTAATTAATTAATAAGAGTTAAAATGTTCTTAATTTATTCTTGCTTCAAGTACGTGTACGTATGGTTGGTTTGTCGCTGGCCTTCTGCGCCCGAGGTTGCGAGTTCAACCCTGGCCCAAGTCGGTAGACTTTCATCATGCAGAAAATCGACAGTGGCCGTGTCGTATGATTATATGGCATGTAAAAGATCCCTAGAGTATCTGTTTGGCTTGGGTTCTCTCAGCAAAATAAAATCCTAGTACAGATTCGCATCGGCAAAGCTCGGGTGCCACCCTTTCGGGAGGAAACTGGGTATCAAAATTACATGCGGTGATTGGTATCCACCTATATGGTGCCACACTAAAAAGAGATATCTGCTTCCGGGAATGTACTAGGCCTGAAAATGGTAAAACACCAATCCCCACTCCATTAGAAATAAAAAATTTTAAAAAATGTGTACGTTTGTGCGTAGTGTAATGTAGTGGAGTGTACTGTACTGCCTACATTGCTTTGCAAACATTATTTTAAAAAAAGGAATTTTTAGTAGAAGAATTAATGGTACACAGAATGAAGGTAGAAGGGATTTATTTATTTATATTTTGATTGAAAATGAAATAAATAGATCAGATCTTAAAATAAAAAGTTACAAATTTTAAAATATTGTAATTATATTTTTATTTTTACAGCATTTTACAAAATAATACGTATTTCGTTGAACATTTGTTTTAGTTTCTTTAAATCAGTTCTGTGATACGGTATATACAGAAATAAGTGCGGCCTATATATGAATTAGATCATGGATAATTTCACGTGGCTTTTCAACACAAAACTTTTTTCACACTCATGATGCAAATTCTACAGGAAGGAAAGTAATTACTTCTAATGTGCCCAGCCACAGGGCAAGAGTAAAAGATCTTCTCATTTATTTTTATTAAAAATTGCCTCTAGCACCTAATTTGAAGGAGAGGTCTGTTATGGCCTGTCTGAAACTACTGAAACACGTGCGAGGAGATCTCCGATCACAACATCATCATCTTCAAGTAACATCATAACAAATGGGAGAATTAATTAAAATGCCTTTGGCTGCACATATATCAAATCACTTAACGATGTACGGTTGAAATACTTTTCCCTTAAACTCCCCATTTTACAGGTGTGGGGGATGTGAAATTAATTTTAGATTAGGATGATGTCCACTTATTTCTAAAGGACCTTGAAGATAACAGTTCTAGTGAAATTGAATGTTGACTAAAATATCTTGGGTACGGTGTAGGATCTTTGTCAAATTACGTAATTATTCAAGCATCTGTAGTTAATAAAGATATTCTTAGCCTTTTAATTGATATTATAGAATTTGGAAATGCATTCTAAAGCAAACGGAAGCTTGTATTGGTTTATTGAGGGCTTAAATAAAGAGGCATTTTATAAATGAACAGCTTTTATTCAACCGAACATCTTAATATATTAATATCGTAATGAGAGAGAGAAATCACATGATAGCGAAATAATCCTCAAAACGAACCATTAATAAAGGTTCACCTAACTTTAACAACTGCAGTTATGAATTGTAACCTAACAGGCTCCAACTCTAGAGTAAATCTAAGCAGAAATAACATGTATTTTCAAGAGAATTTTAATCTAATACTTTAATTCTTAATAACAAATAATCAAAGACGCTCTTTCAACTTACGACGACCAAAACCTCTTCTTACAATTACAATATCAGCATCCTCTACGATCCCACTTCAGATAACTTAAAATAGCAAACCTAATCTGCTTATATTACGGTTCCTTTGCAAGGTGCATTTCCAAATCAATGAAACAATTCATTGAACTGATTTTCCAAGAGATTAGTTGAAAAGGAGTTGAGAACAATGTACAATTCTCCATGTTCATCCCTAATTATCACATAAAAATCATGCAGCTATGAAATGGTTAAATTAATTTTAATAACTGAATATACATAAAAAGATAATGTCAATTACTTCTTTTTTCAATGGTATATTCTTGATGTTTTAAATAGTACGTCGATATTGCTATGCGGGTGAGTGAGTGCGAGTTGGGGTTAATGGCGCAAGTGCCAATTTTGGCTAAGCAACTTCAAAGACTCGTGTAAGTATAAAACAGTTAAAACGATCGATAAAATCAGTAATTGTAGTAAACAAACCAATGATTTTGGTTAAAAAATAAATAACAAGTAAGCAATACAAAAATCGAATTAATAAATTGTTTGTTTACTTTTCATAAATTAATGATTTTCTTAAATAATCTTTTGTAACTTTTCAATATGCTCGTGCCTCCCTAAGGGTGGGGGAGGCGTCCCACAGTTTGAGAAACGCTAGTGTACATGGATAACTTCACTTTCTTGTTCAAAGTTAGCCTGCAGTTGCTGCAAAGCAAACTATATTTCTATTCCTTGTCTTAATTCTTTGATACATATTTCTTACAGATTAAAACTTAATCTGAAAGAATTAATTGCTATTTTAATGGGACTTGTTAAATACTGCTCAATTTCTTCTATTGTTTTTTATGAAGTTTTTTTAGTAGAATTTATTTACGTGCCGGCAATCTTCTGCCCCCTTTCCGCGTCTGCAATATTGATTCTGAGACAAAGTGATAATAAATTCTTGATTTAGCTTAGAGGCAGAAAAAGAAATAATTAAATATTTCATTTCACTTTTGTATAAATTGAAGAATAGCTTTTAAGAAACTAACTTTTGCCCCTAACTATTTTATTATAGTTTTTTTTTAAATATTCAGTTAGAGATCCTCAGAATCCTTATGTAATTATTATATACACGGTGTACAAGTGCTAAATGTAATGAATGCTTTTATGCATAAGTTTTTATACACAGAAAACCGTAAATAACCTACTCTACGAAACAATCCTAACTAATATTGATAATCGTATTTAATGATTTTTAGTAAAATATTAGTAACTTGAGCATTTAAAGAACTTTAAGAGAAATCATATAAAATAATTTAATTGCCAACATTTCGTTTTATGAAATTATTTTTTTTTAATATAAATAATAACATTACGTAATTCCAAAGAGGATAAAGGTAAACCAATTTAAATAGTATGCTATGAAACGTTTAGTGTCACGAATATTAATGTGTGATTTGAAATTTTTTCATAATTGTCGAAATGTTTATTGAAATTTGACAAACACTGCGGTAAACTTTGAGTTTCTGTAACCACACATCGAATTATATGTATTTTTTTTTTTTTCATATATTTATTTTCTATTTATTAACGAATGAATATAACAATCACGCAGTTACGTATCTAGCAAGCATGGCGTCGAAATAAGACTTTCACTGCTCTGGCTCCACCTGGTGAGAGAAAAAGGGAGCTGATCTTTCTAGTGGAATAAAGGTGCAATAGACATACTCGTAAAGAATGACTATGCAAAGAAACACAAGAAAATTTAATTACAAAGACACTTACAGAGTACTGACTCTATACTTAAAACATACATCTTCCACGCAGACACAATTACCTGTCAAATTAAAATGATTTCTTGTACTAGGAAGTTATTTCCCTTACAATAGAGTCGAGTAAAGGAATGTAATGAGCTTTAGCAGACTAATTATACATCACGAAATGGATCATTTGTCTGGAGAGGAATTTTACATCTATTTATACGGTCGAGATAATAGTCTTCCTTTTGCTTTATGGCTCACCTGAACACCATACCAATAAAATTACTTTTATTCGAGTAATTAACTGTAACTTAACTTTTTTAATTTTAGGACTGGCTTACTTGACCATTCGGCATTTTTTTGTCACTTGGGATGCTGTAAAAATTCTTATTTTTATTATTGCTATTAAACATTTCTATAAGAACTTGCTTCGTTACATGGATTCTTAAAATACAATGAAAAATAATTCTGAATATCAAGAAGAACGTGTAAGAAAGGAATGTGTAAAAATGATACCAAAAAAAAAAGGGGGATGGAATATTACGATAGTACACTCGGTCTCAAAAAATAAGCAACCGACAGACAAATGGCAAGCAAATGAAAACAATTTATTGAAATGCAATGAAGTTTTCACAGGCTGTTGCACAGAAGAAGCATTGAGACTCAAAATAACAGAAAAAATTAGTTAGTTTTCAACTAAGCTGTATAAACAATGTCCTTAATTTGGCGAAGAAATGTTTAGTTGCAAACATTTATCAGTAGCGCGTATGGTTACCTCTACAGCAGATACAGATTCAACAGCAACACCTCATACATGCAAGCAGGTCGTCAATCGCATCTTGTGGGATCTGCACCCACTCTCGAAGAAACAGTGTGTTCAAGTTTTAAGGGTTAAGGGAGAATTGCACAGAACAGAAGTACATCTCTCAAGCATGTTCTATTGGGTTTAAGTCGGAAGAACGTGCGGGCCATTCGATTCGAAGCAAATTTCACGTTCTACGTATTGGTTGACATCAACGCGAGTTTTATGTAAACGTGCGTTATCGTCCATAAACATGGTGTTGCGCCCTCTAGCGTCCGCTATGCGAAGCTAGATTTTGTAAACAAAGGACTGAGAGAAGAGAATCGGGCGAAAAGAACTGAAACGACACTTGTAACGAAGCAAGCGAGCAGAATGTGTTATGTAGCGGTTTTTGTAGAAAATAGTTTTAGTTTAGAAATTTATATTGTAAATAAACGTAGAATTGTCTACCAAAATAAACCTCTTTGCTGTCAAGTCCATGAGAACCTCTCATTTAATTTAGTAACGATCACACAACTGTAAAGAGCACCACAAAACATGGCATAAGGATCCATGGCTGCCAAATATGGAGGATTATATGGGTTGAAAATTTCTTCCCGATAAATAACTGCTGTCACTTTAAAGAAATGAGACTAGGAGATCTGTTGGGCCAACGACTGATTTTTCAATCCAAAACATGGCAACAACACAACTGTAGCTAAATTCTTCAGGGATATTTTGAGCTTGTGATCAAATTCTGGGATTATTCAGATCCGCTTTCCTCGGGAACTCTTGTTTATACAGAATTGAGACTCATCAGTAATCAATACATTGATCCACTGCTTTGGTGTCTAGTGGATGTGATCCAGAGCCCACTGTAACCGATGTCTTCTTTGAGATGACGTCAATGGTGCCCGAATTGATGGTTGTTTGGAATAAAAATGACTTTTATGCAACCGTTTGCAAAAAATTTGTAAGGATATCCCTATTTTGGATAACATTGCGACCCTCGAAGATAGTTGAACTTATCTGATAACACCACGCTTACACGAATAGATAAAAATATTTATTGTAACAATCCACTCTTTCACACAGCTTTGATTCGCCTTATATAATCGATCGTGCGACATTAATATTCGCGAAAAAGCCCATTAAAATGTTTAAACTTGTCAATGGAATATTGAACTTGAAAATCATTAACTGTTTTTAAAAAATTCCTCCAAAATAATAACGTGTAGTTTTATTAGTAGAGAATGTGAGTAGTTTAGGGGAGTTATTGGTAAATGTGAGACAAATATCTCTTCAGAATATCTTCCAAAACAACATTTTATTTACATCACTTTAACTAACTGAAATTTCTGTATTGCCAGAAAACATTTTTCATTAGCCAAGAAATAAATTACAAAATAAATTGTCTGTTAAAAAATAATATTTGTCAAATAAGAATTATATTACTATTAAAATATTAATACATACATAAATTATTATCTAGTTAATGAATAATTAATTAATTAATAATTAATTAATTAATTGTCAATTAATAATTACTTAATAATTAATTAATAATTAAATAATCATTATTTAATAATCCATTAATACTTACTTATTAATTAATTAATAATCAATTAATAATTACATAATATGATTAAGTTCATTTTAATTATAATTTTAAATCTGCAAAAAATATTTTCCCTTTTCAATTAAATCAGTTGCGAAGAAAAGACAAGAGTTAAATTTTCCTCCACGAAAGGGTATGGGAGGAATAAATATAATTTTAAGATGAAGGAATTAGTATAATCTTAAAATAGTACGATATAAAAGTTTTATCAATGAAGCAGTATGTTTTTCTTTTAGGCCTCTAAACATGTTCGGAATATTTTTTTATAAATAACGTAAATAAAAATATTTTAACAACATTCTTTTATTTCATTTCAGTCAATAATGCTTAAGGTATCTGACTACGTTCGGAACTGTGAATATAAAAAAGCTCATAAATGGATATATTTCATGATATATAGTGTCACTTAGATTAGAATACATATATAAAATTGTTTTAAGGACATTTTGACAAAAAAAATATTTAAATACAATATTTCGGCAAAAAATTAACTTCGAATAACCTTTTTTCAAAATGTTCTCCTTTTGTGAAAAAATGCTTCTATTATAATAATATTTTGCCTGTACAAGCTCAGACCTCTGTACAAAGGCTCAACTAGAATTTTTGAAATATATAAGTCAGAAGTGGGTTTATCCATGTTTTACGACAACAGAGGAGAGACTTTAAGAAAAAAAAACGATAATTATTTCAATAGGTTGTAACTCTGAAAATAATGTGAATTTTTCAAAAATCATAGTTGAGCTTTTGTATAGAGGTCTGAGCTATATAGAGGCAAAATATTATTATAATAGAAGCATTTTTCACCAAAGGAGATTTTGAAAAAAGGTTATTCTAAGTTTATTTTTTGCCGAAATTTTGTATTAAAATAAATTTTTTTTGTCAAAATGCCATTAAAACAATTTTATATATATATTCTAATATAAGTTACACTAAATATCATGAAAATTATCCATTATGCCCTTTTTTAAAATCACGGTTCCGAACATAGTCGGATAACTTAAGGCGTTTTCCTATCATTTTACACAAAAAATATTAATTTATGGCTATATTTTAAGATTACTCTTTAAAAAAATCTCAAAATTGGTAAATAGAAAATAAATTAATTCTCGTAAAAATTAATTTTAATTCATTTTCTACTTTAAGACTTCTTCACCTCAACTCCTGCCTCTCTCTTTTATTACTTTTTAAATTTAATACCCCCAATAAAAAATAATAACACCATGAAGGACTTAGAATACATTGTACGAAGTAAATAGACATCGTTTTAAAAGAAATTAGCAACCCTATGTTAAGTTTTGAAGTTTTAGTTATGAAATAAAATGTAAAACCTTCAATTTGACGCATGCTAATTACTTATTTTTGGCAAAAACTGCATAACTACGAATTAAAACAATATAGATTTATTAACTCTGACCGTTTTAATGAAAATTCTTTAATTACTGCTAATCTTTCTTTTATGCTAATTCCTCTGATACGTTTCATTTTCAGAACACACTTTCAAGCATAAAATCAGCTTTGTAAAATATTTCTATTCTTTCTGAGGCTTAAAATTAAGATTCCTCATTCATCTTAAAACAAAAAAAGAGCTCGATAAGTATTCCCTGAGGTTCCATTGCATTACTTCGAAAAGATTTGGAAAGTGTTGCCAAATTAACCAGTTAAATTGTGTGAATATTTGGTTGCAAAGATGTTATACCATTTAACATCCTTTAAATCCTTTAAAGTATCAATCTTTTTCTCTTTTTTACGTTTTTACTTTTGTTTTCTTTTTTGATTTGTACTTCTTAAATTATTCGCCTCCATTTATTTCAATCAAGGGAGATATTATTAAATGAATTGTGATATTTGTATTGTTTTAATTCATTTATTTAACAGTCACATACCTTATTCAATTCCTACTATTATATAGTTCACTCTCTCCCTATTTAAATTTTTATATATATATATATATATATATATATATATATATATATGTAAGAACGTTGGCCGGTGTTGCTATTTGTTTACCAGGGGTTTCAAAGAAAATTAAGGCATTATATTAATTATGAATTACATTATACTAATTAAGGCATTTTATATTAATAATTTCATAATTTCAGTTCTTAGTCCCCATATATTTTTCATGCAAATATAATACTTCAATATTATGTGAAAAACAAAACTAAAGTTTCTGTCATGACACACACAGAAAAAAAAACTTTAACATTTTTCTTGAATTTTCTTGTGCATTTAATATACTCTAAAAATTGATCATTTATAAAAATGTATGAGTTGAGAAAATACGAAAAATGCAATTTTATTTTAAAGAAAAATATATAACTAATGATTTAAAGTGGTATTTTAAGTTTATTTAAGCTTATTATAATTATTTTTTCAGAATTATAAGCTTTAAAATGGTTTTTCTCAGTTTGTGTTTTTTCGATACATTAGTGCATTCAAAATGCTACTCTCTCCTTCCACAATTATATACCAATCACTTCCATTTTTTTCTGTGTGTTAAATTTAAAGCATGTAATAAAATTGGGGATCCATATATATATATATATATATTGCTGTAAACTCAATTCCTTAATTAAAACGTAGGACATATTGACTTTTTCGTTGAATTTTAGCAGCATATCAACATTTTATTTGTTCTCCGAAACTAATTAAGTTATTGTAAAATCAATTCCTGAAGCTGTTTAGAACATCCTAAGGAATATTTCAAAAAAATTTCAGGTAAAAAAATTAATAATTACAAAAGGAGTAAAATTTCAAAATTTTTTTCAAAAAATTTAAATTTTTACAAGTGTGTAAATAATACGCGAAAATTTTCATCTCGCATAATTTTCTTGAATAGAAACATTATATATGAAATGCTAAAGTATAGTTTTTAAGTACATGTATGAAAAAAAAATTTCCAAAGGGTACCGAGTGCTTTTAAGTGTATAACTCTCAAACTAAGCACTACATTTAAAAATTAAACGGTAAACATTTTTGTAATAATTATTGTGCCAATTCCTTCATATAATTCCTTTAGTCTGTAGTAAGTCTAAATATTGTGGAAGAAATTAAAAGTTAATGTAAATTTTCTAAGCATTTCAAAGAGTTCAGAATGTTTTATGTACAGTATTCCCCGAAAAAGGAAATCGTTAACTTTCAGTTCAATTAAACTGTCTGGGCTCATTCTAAACGAGGACGCTGAAAATATTTTCTTAAGTAAGTACTTACTGACGTACTTAATGAGAAATACTTAAGACTTATAATTAGAAGCACGTTTTTACTTTAGTAGATCAGTTATTCGATCATTTGAAATAACTGAAACTAATTTAACTTTCCTTTTCATTTATAAAGTTTTCATAAATAACTGTATTTTAAGTTGTTTTTGGCATTTAAATAATTATTAAGAATATTTTATTGAAGCTTTGTGAAGACTGAAAATTTGTTTAACTTTTTAATAATTATTTTCTAAAATAAGGTCCATTTATAAATGAAATTATTTCTTATAAAATCGGTTATTGTTTCAAATCGTTTGCAGTTTCAAATTTTGTATCATTTCTAGAAATATAAGTTTCGTTATTTAAATATTAGATCTTTTTGGAGAATTTATATTTAGTATCATAACTAGATCGTATACCCGTTCTTCGCACAGGTGAATTGAAAAATTAAACAATAGAGATTGAAGGATAAAAAAGTTTTTAATGAGTTAGTTTTACGTGGATTGCAAATTAAACAAAAAAGAAGCTTTTTGCATATCTCAGCTGAACAAAAAAAACCATATTCGTTAAATTTTAAGTCTATAAATTCAATATCTGATAAAGAGGTTTTTTTTTTTAATTTATAACTCTCCCGCAACTCAATTGAGGGTCGATTTTTGAGCTGATATCTGCTCAGGAAAAGTAACACATTGTTACAAATTTTGTGTTATGAACACTTGAAATAATATAAATAATTTATATCTGGATGTGTAATATGTTAATATTAATTTCTATTGTATTTATTTTATGTTAAAATTGTAATATTTGCAAGCAACGCCGTTCCTTACATTATAATGGCAATTCAACTTAAACATAGCTAAAAGCTGGTGATAGAGCCAAGTTGGCATCATTTTTCGCAATCATTTTGGCAACTTGAATATTGATTAAACGGTGCAGAAGTTTATATGCTGTCTCGACACCTGGTGGGGAACTGCAACATAGACGATAGTACAAAAACCTTCTCCACAAAATGCAAATGTATGTCAATTTTCATAGTGATTGGTTAAACGGTGTTGGAGTGAAACGAGGTCCTATATACAAGCATCAATTTATTATAGACAAGCCACTACCCGCCCGCTTCACTGGGAATAAAATCCATTCTTAGTGAATCTCAATTCAACAAAAGAAACGAGCTTAACAAATTTCAAGTATGTGGGTCTAACAATTCAAAAATTTTACTTCTATAACTTCCTGAAACCCCTTACAACCCCCTTGTGAGCTGATTGTTGCAAAATCTGTTCTTAGAAGAATTTTATTTCATGAAAGGAACATGCCTAACAGTTTTCGTGTCGGTAAGTCTAATAGTTCAAAAACAAAAATGTGTATTTATAATGCCCCTTAAGCCCTTACAATGTCCCTTGGGAGTTGGGGGTCAGTTTTCGCAAAACCCATTTTGTGGCGGACTTACCCGAAAAAGGAAAAAGTTTTTTAAATTTTTTTTTGGTTTACGTTTCATATAACAAAAACGGAAATATTCAATTATAACGCCGCTTTAAGCCTTGCAACACCTCTTGGGAATTGGTTTTGCAAATCTTTTTTGTAGCAGATCTCTACTCCATGAAAGGAATCTATCCACCAAATTTCAAGTCTGTAAGTCTGAAAACTGAAATAATTATTTTATAACCCCCCTGAAAACCTGAAACCCCCTTGGGGGGTCGTTTTTTGGACAAACCTTTTTGTATTGAATTCCTGATCCATGAAAGGAGCACTTTTGCCAAATTTCAAGTCTGACAATCTAATAGTTTGAAAGGGAAAAAATTTTATTTAAAATGTCATTTTAAATCCTCCAATCCCCCTTTTTGGGGATCTATTTTTTCCAAAAACCTTTTTTATAGTAGTTTTTAAATGAAAGGGAAACCCTTTTTTTTACCAAATTTCAAGTCCGTAAGTCTAAAGTTTTAGAGGGGGAATTATTATTTAACCCCCCTTTGGGGTAGATTTTAAAACCCCTTTTGTAGAAAAAATTTAAACCGAAAGAAGCACCCACCAAATTTCAAATCTTAAGTCTATATATAATATTTTTTAAAACGGAATTCATTATCAATACGCCTTTCGGGGAGAATTTTTGCAAACCCTATTTGTAGTGAATTTTAATCCATGAAAGGAGCACGCACGCCAAATTTCATTTCTGTACATCTGAGAGTTGTAAAAAGGAAATAATTATCTATAACACTCCTTAAGCCTCCGCAACGCCCCTTGGAGTTCTATTATCGCAAAATCTCTTTTGTAGCAAAATTCTAATCCATGAAAGGAACATACCTACCAGAAATTTCAAGTTTGTAGGTCTAGTTCAAAAACAGGCATTTATATCTCTGCAAGCCTCTGCAACACCTCTCGGGGGTCTATTTTCACAAAATCCGTTCTTAGCGGATCTCTACTCCATGAAAGGAGCATGCATACCAAAAATTTCAAGTGTATAGGTTTAATAGCTACTGAAACATAGTGATGAGTAAGTGTGTGAGGAATGGGGGTGTTAAAAATAAACTGGGAAAAATTAATACAGTTTTTTAAAATTTTCCCCCCCAAAGCAAAATTTCTTTTTTTTTTTAATAAAATAAAATCGGTTTCAGAAATAGTGTCTTCCAAAAGAAACAATTTACTTTGGCTAGATCTGTGTATTTCAGACTTTTATAGAAAAAATTTTTAATATAAAATATAATTCTCTCATTTAGAACCACTGTCTATGAATTCAAACAACTTACAATTTGATTAAAAGTATATTTAAAGTAACGTTACATAGGTTTTTACACTATAATAAAAAAACCCCACAAGCGCATTTAAAATATTATAACTGAAGCAAAGTAATAGAATTAAATAAAATGGTGGATCTAATTAATCAAAAAAATGTGAGATATGCTCTATTAGCAACTACAAGGTGATTATAATTTAAGTTATACACTTTGAAAATTCTGTAAAAAACAAACCACTTGTCAGAATAACTTCACAAATTTGAACTGAATATACATAAAGGACATAAGAAAGAAAATACCAAAGTATATAAAAAAATGTTACTGTAAGCCACAAAAAGAAAGTAGATTCAGCTGCAAGTGACATTTTGAATCAAATTATGATGGATTTGGTATGAAGTGCACATAGAACCAACTGCACTGTTCTATGTGCATGACTGTTTCAGTTTTTTGACGGAAAAGGCTTAACTGGTTCTAATCTCGGGTCTTTTACTAATCCTCTTGGGGAAACTATTCTTTAACTGTGATATTATTTTAAAAACTCCTTTCCGTAGATGACTTGATTTTATGCAAAAGTAACTACTGTTTAACCCTCCGCTAGGCGCGCGACATTTTTCAGATGCATCACCTCATACTTACGTTTGAAGATGATTTAATCATTTCATTAGTGAAATTTGACATCAAAATATATTTGACATAAAATACTATTTAAAATAGAGTCAAGAATTTATATATTTATACGAAAAAACATCAGAAAGATAATGGTTAGTTATCACCGTGTCATTATTGTTGACGTTTTAAGATGCCTTGACGCAGTCTCTCTCTCTCTTCACAAATCTATGTTCAAGGGCATGACGAGAGGGAACAGTGTCTTCTTTTCCAAGTACCTGGTGATGTTTCTCTTGGTTTTTCGTCTTGAATAAGCCGTTGTGTGGAAAATGTTTCTTCAATCCTGAGTCAAAATGAACGAGGCATGTGAATGTTACACTCAGAGCGTTTTCGAAGGTGCTCTTTCAAAAGTTTGCTACCTATTTTTCCTAGATATGTGCTCAAGGATCTGAGTGATTTTGATTTACATGTAGATATTTTGGGAGTTTATTTCAGCTACATTGTGAATTGAATAAAATACGGTCACTCGCTAAGCACGCGGAATCTCTCAGATGTATCTCAAACCCCAGCAAAAAAGAAATCTATTAAACAGAAGTTGCAAATTACTTGTTTCGAATTGTTTTCATATAAATCTGAAAACTACATTTGTAACCCACCCGATCGAGGGTGCCCCACTTCTACAATATCCTTGCGACCTAGATCTGTGGGAAGGAACGAAGAAGCAGCCATATCGCGTATCTTAATATCACTCTTTATTAAGATCTTAACTTAAACAATATATAATAATAGTACTAATATTCAATTCAAGTGAATCTGGAGTGAAGAGACACACTATTCCTATTACCAAATAATCGCGTAACCGACCACTATATCTAACTCTACCGACTATTTCTAACTTCAGTAACTAGACAGTTCTTAATAATTTGATTTAACAGTCTTACCGCCATATCTTGGGTAAACATCAATTCGCTTGATTCTAACTGACGCGGCTTTTATCTTTGTGGAACGGTATCCACCTTTAACTTGATCGCACAGGTACGGATAGCTTAAATCTTGAACTCGCGTTTTTCTCTCACTTTAACTTAATCGCGTTTAGTCAAAAACGTAGACCTCGTATATTTACTTCTCATAGCCACCCTGCGTACGCTAAACTTCTACTATTTATAAGATTCCTATTTTGAATATTCACGATTCTCTTCTCGAGTTGGTTGGAAAGAATTGCCATTCTGGCCCCAAAGAAATCCAAAAGGAAAATTAGTTGAAATCGCGATGATGCCGCCACACACTATTTTACAAGAAAAAAATATCCAAAATTAACATAACAGTACTAAGTCAAAATAAACTGACGTAGTTGGGAGCACTGCATCTATCAGATTCAATGAACCCTTCCACCCTAAGTATGAATAAATCGACCTCGTCCTAGTCACTGAATCCTTGTGTGAGTGAAGAAAGACAGATAGAAGAAGGAAGCGCGTATACCAATCCACCGTATGGACGCATCAACAAAATTATTTATATTATGCATCTAAGAGATTCGCGTGCCTAACAGAGGGTTAAGTACCTATCCCTGAGTATGCGAGTTAATGATTAAGCGTTGATCGTTAAGTTGAATTCTAAGAGTTAGTGGACAGCGACTTGAATAAATATAATAAAAATAAAAAATAAAAATTTCTGTAATGGAGTTGCGTATTGGTATTTCTACCTTTGTACCTTTTTCATACCTAGTATATTCCCCAGGAGCTGGTATCACTTTTTAGTGCGGCATCATTTAGGCGATACCAATTACCACAAGTAATTTTGTCGCCCAGTTTTACCCCAGAATAAGGCACCAAAGCTCTGCCGATGCGAAATTTTGTACTTAGGAATTTAATTTTGCCAAGAGCATCCAAGCCAAACGGACACTCAAGAGGTCTTTTATATGTCGGATAATCATACGACATGGCCGCTGTCGATTTTCTTCATCAGGAAAATCCATCAACTTGGGCCGGGGTCGAACTCGCAACCTTGGGTACAGGAGGTCAGCCACAAACCAACTAGGCCATCCAGCCGGCCAAAAATTTTGAAAAATATGTCAAATATTTTAAAAAATCAAACATAATTTGAAAGTAATTATACTCTTACAAAACGTTTTGTGCATATAAACTTAACCGGCTAAAATTTCCAAAAAGGCAGTTAATGGGTTAATATCATTATAAAAATACAATTCACTTGAAATATTTTTGCTGAAGGAGAAGTTGAAATGTTAGAAGACTTAACTCTACTAAATTCAGGGTGCAACAGCCCATGAGGGCCAAGACCTATTGTGTCCACCTCAGTATACCTGACCTTGGGCACTGAGATGTACGAGCAGATGTTCCGGTCAGGTGATCAGTTTGACGCAAATGTTAAAAGACTGGATAGTTTTAAATGAGAAAACTGAATTTGAAACTTATTCAATTCCTACTATTAGCTCGCACTGTCTATATATTTATTTATTTATGTATTTGTATATTTATTTATTTATCTTGTGGTGGAATTTTTTCAATCGTTAATAAAATACATTTTAAAGCGCTGAATTGAGCTGAAATTTTATGTACAGGATCATTTTGGATGACAATACAATAATTTAATTATAATTAATAAAAATTAATTGATTAAAACTAATTATTTAAAGAATTACAAAATACACCACGTTGACGACTTTTAGCGACCATTTTGCGACTTGTGTCAAAACTTGAAAAGGTTTTTTTCTCACGTGTTAAGACATTCAGTTGGACTGAAATTAAAAGGACAATACGATACTTTAATGATAATTAAAAAAACTAATTATCACTTAATGTTGTGATTCTGTCCAATGTATATACATATTTATATTAATTGTAACTATTTAATAAAAAGTAGCTAAAATAAAAATTTTCGTTGTTGATCTAATTAGGAATTGGCTTAAAAACTATTTTTTTTATATTACTTGCTTTTTAATTGAAATTGATCAAAATAGTGTCTTCCCCTTGTATCTATGCAATATATATTGTAAGTGTTTTTAATAATTAAAAGACTCAACTTAGCTAATTTTGATGATACTTAATACGAAGGAAATATTTAAATAACAATATTGCTGCATTTTGCAGCTATATAATTACTACCAAAAGATGAATATATCACCTGTTAAGTTATTGAATTTCTGAAACAGGTAGAATAAGTTATGCTAAAAATTAATAATTATATTAAATTTAGTTATCAAAAAATCTTATATGCGTGTGATTTAGTTTTTGTGACTTTTCCATTCTATGAACTAAAAAATAATTTTAAATATACAAAAAATATTTTCTTCTAATTAATAAATAATCTGCAGCATGAAAAATTTCCCTTTCCGTACAATTAACTAATTTTAAAAAATTTAAAATGTATGTTTATTTGAGAAAAAGTAACTAAAATGTTGAACGACCAGTTTGTGTGACTGAACTAAGAATATATACTGATTTTCTACCATTACAGAAAAACACTGTATATTTTTTCATTCAAAAGAATAATTCTTTTGTTGTAGTTACATAACACAATCAAATCTGACAAGAGGGAAAAGGCTTTCATTTTTTTCTGAAATCACATGATTTAATTTCACTGACACATAATTCAGTTGTCACTGGGTCACCGTGGATAAAAGGGTTAAACTCGAATGAATGATTTTAGCACTTCGTTTCCACGTTTCAGAACAGAATAAATTTAACGAAAGAAAAGAATTTCGATGAAATAAAAGATATCCCCATTGCACATGAGTATCGGTAGAATAAAAATCCAAAGTGTAAAAAAAATGTAGATTTCCTTTTCTATTTCGATGTCAAAATAAAATGATTCATTGGGATATAAAAGACAAAAATAAATTCGCAGGAAATATTGTCTGGGAATGCTAAAACTCTTTTAATAACCAAAACTTTATGTTGGAAGTCAGAATATTTTTCTCATTATTTTAGATTTCAGATTTATAAGAAACAAAGCACAGAAGATGAAAACAATATTATTAAGAAATACAAATAAGTAGATAAAAAAATAAGACTGTAAATAAAAGCAAATTGATTCTTAAAATTTGCTTTCGTGATTTAATAAGATTAACTGATAAAGAAATGTATGATGACTTTCAATATTATATGAATTACAGAATAATAAGTCGGATGTAATCAAAAGACAGTATACTTGTAAGTTTAAAAGGAAATTAAAACAAAAGTAGCTTGTTAGTGTTTTTCTTAATATTTGATTCAAACAGTCTTATGAAATATGCGTGAGAGATAGTTGGAAAAGGAGGGAGAAAGAGGAAAAAGAGAGGAAGTGGAGAGAGAATAATATAAGAGATAAGAAGAGCAGAAAGAAAGAGGAAGAACCGAGAGATGAAAGTTAGAAGAAGGGTAGAAAGAGGGAGGAGAGGGAGAGCAGAAAGAGAGAGAAAAGGGAGAGGTGTAGAGAGGTAGGAGAAAGAGAGGGAGAGAGAGAGGAGGAGGGAGGAGGAGAGAGGAAGAGGGAGGAGGAGGAGGGAGAGAGGGAAAGAGAGGGAGAAAGAGAGGAGGAGAGAAGGAGAAGGGATGAGGAGAGACAAAAAGAGGAGAAAATCAAAAGATAGGGAGAGGGAGAGAGAGATCCTTTATCCTCCGCATAACGTAATTGATCTATTTGTTATCATTATAATTTTGACCAAGAACTGAAACGTATTTTTAATTGTATATTTATTTACAAGATTTTCAATATGAGAAATAAAATAATAATCTAACTAAGCTTCGTTCTATAAAAAACTTAAGCAACTTAACATAGAATAAGTAACAAGTATATTAATTATGCAAAAATTAAACATTATTTTGATTCAATTCATTGTTTTAAAAAATTGAATAGCTCTAATGTTAGAAAGCAGTGGAATAAATCTCTCTCTTTCATTGATTCCATAAAATCCATAAAATTTCCATTAATAAATTTCCATAAAATTCCATAAATATTAAAATGACTTCATTTAATTTTTCGAATATTTATTTACTTATTACTCTTTATACATTTGCAAGAAGTCCTTTGGGAAAAAAGGTTATTTTTGCCACGCGAAGTAGAATCGATTGAGCAGAATTAAATAATGCAAAATACCATCGAACAAATCTCTTAATCAAACATATTTAAAGCAAACACAAATAATCTATATTTCCGATGTTAAACAATATATGTTGATGTTCCTTTTATGATGTCTGAGATTCATTACATAATATATGCATAATATAACTCTATTTGGCCTAAATTCTATAAGGTATTGTTTGCTAACTAACTGAAATTAAAGTACTATCTCGGTCGTTATGATGTCACTGTAGATATTAGGAGACTCCATTTTGATTAAAGTTCTCCTGATTTCCACTGATATTCGATACAATGCTAGTTTCAACATTGTTTAACATATATCGACGTTGTAATACATCTTTATGCATACAACAAATATATACATCACAGTTAGGGATTGCAATATCGAAATAAAAGTTCAATACCGGTATTCGGTACTTCTTAGGTCTTAATACCGGGATACCGGTTTTAATACCGGTATTAGAAGTTTTAGAAAAAGAAAGAAAATATAGGTGTTTCTTTGTTTTATTTACCAGTTTTATTAGAGAGTGTAAATATTACAAAAAAATGTGTATTTAATTCAGAAAAAAGCGTAAATATCATCAGTATTTACACTTTTTTTTATCAGTATCATCAGTATCATATAGCATTTTCATCATATAAATAATGAAACCAAACCGAAATATTATCAGCTAATTTTTCATGTTCTTTAAAGTTAATCTTATTCATTATCATGGGTTATTATATATGAGTATATACATATAATAAATCTGAATATTTTGAACCCTGAAGTATGATATACAAATACAATGTGAATAACGAACTCACCAATTTAAAAAATATCGAAATATTACGCACTTTCTTCACAACTACAACCTTGTTTTCACAGATACGAATATCAAACTGCGAATAAGTCGCGTGTGCAGTATCTCTCTGAGCTGTAATAGGATAGTTTTGGCCCTCTTCCTTGGATGGTTCATATATATATTATCACTTTTCTTGATTGTACGGTTCAACTTTGTATCCACAGTCTAATTAATTTCGCCCGTTAGGGAGACATAAAAATAAAAGCGCATACTATTTCGCTATGCTGGCGATCCCTGAACATATAGTGGAGACAATTTTAAAAAAATTCTAGAAAATACCAAAAAAAAACGGTATTTCAGCTTGTGCATACCGGTATTACAAAATTGTACAAATGCCTCAAAATGCCGGTATTCAATATCCCGGCATACCGGAATTGCAATTTCTAATCACAACTTAAGGCACCACATCATTTTATGAGTTCCTGAGCTTCTTCAGCAACTACATGTGAATTATTTTATAAAGAACACATTTTTTCAAAGTACCATTTCTTTCTCCAGAAGATTGAAAACATTCCAAGCAATGAAAGTGGATACCATACTTCACCGTTCCTGTTGCACTGAAATCTCGATTTTAACCCTGAAGGTGAACATTATGTAAAACAAGCGATAAAAAATTTACTTATTTGACACCGGAATGCTACAGTCTCAACTTTTAAGAGCGTAATAAGAATTTGAAGCTTGGTGATCCAAATAAAATTAATTTTCTACATACTCTCACTCCACTAGTGACTGTGGTAGCCTAGTGGCAATGCTCTCGAACTCGCGGCCGATGTTTCTTAAGTTCGATCCCTTATGCCATTGAAGACCTGCCGTATAGAGGGTCTGATAATCATTAAATCACTCAAGGCTCAAGATTCAAAAAGATTCAAAACTACGTCAAGATCAACACTACAGTCAAAGTTCAAAACTACGAGATCCGTCACCAATAGCTCTCGTGTTGCCTTTATTTCGACGTTAATAAACATTCGTCTCTTCATTAAGAGAGCTCTTAATGACAGACCTCAAAACTTCGAACCACGAACTAGTTACAAGGATGATACCAGAGTTGGTTTCCCACTCTCTACACTTCCACACCATGCTATCATGATAGCTTTGAGCCTCGACAGACAGCAGCACCCTCCTCGTCTGCTGCAAAAGATTCGTGTTTCGTAGCAACACAGTCCCTCCTTTTTTCTGTTTCTTGGCCTTCAAATATTGCTATTCTTTTTCAGCTTTTTAAAAAAATAAAACTGATTTTCTTCCGACTTCTTACTGGTCCACTTTCGTCTTTCGACCAGTGTCAACACCGACCACCTCACTTTCCTTCTACTATTCAGAAAGTTTTTGGCTTGCATTCCTTCTCGACTGTTGCTTCCTTTGACTTGGGGTGCAAAGGTTTTGGAGTAGATGCGATGCCTTTTCCCCTTTAGTCCCCGGTTTCTTGACTACCCACACCTATTGGCCACTTGTCCAACTCTTGCGATTATTTCTTGCCTTGTGAGAGCCGCACATCTGTTGCTGCGGGGGATCTGGCTCTATTGCTCTCCTTCAGAAAATATATTAGAAATAAATTTTTTGATCACTTTCATTATTCTGGCATTCCTCCCCTAATTTTACATTACCTAATAGGAATGGTATCATCATGTATCTGATTTCTTTTTCAAGGTCTCTTGTCTCGTTATGTGTTCGTGTTTATGTTTGTGTGTGTGTTGCTTTTTTATTTGCATTGTTATTGTGTTATTGTACTAACTTTCTCAATGTATCTCTTATATTCTTCCCCCTATTCTCAAGAATTTGGGGTTGGGATGTGACGAGGCTTTATCGCGTTTTCTCACTAATCCTCTTGAAGAGTCTTTGAGGCCAGAATGGCATTATTTCAATCCAACCTTCTCAAGAAGAAACACCGCGATATGCAGATTAGTGAATAGATATACAAGGGAGCTTTAGCATTCGTACGTAAGGAAGATAGAAGTCGGATGGAAATTGGATAGAAGCCGGATAGAAGTTGGATAGAAACCGGATAGTAATAGAATGGAAGAATAATAGTAGAAAAACAGAATACAAGAAGAGAAAGAAAGCCGAGGTGCTGGTCGCCATGAGATATAGGTAAGAGATTAATTATAGAATGGACTTTAGCTTATTAAGGAATCTATAGCAGGTAAAGATTCTGAGGTTTTCTCATAAAGATAGTGAGTAGGATCTCAGGCGCTATTTACTTAGAATTGATAATTGCGTAGTATCCCTCTAGTAAGACTTGTATTGCGTTGATCAGTATATATATATAATATATATGTATGTATATATAATAAATTGGATTTATTATGGAGAATTTGGGTGATTAATCATTTATTCCTACAAATCTAGATCGCGTGGATGAGGAGATGATACCCCCTGGCCGGAGGGAATCACAGGGTCCCTCATTCAGGACCATTTTATATATCGTCGGTCTAATTATCAGACTGCGTAACTCCATCTGGGATGCTAATTTAATACAGTAGGGCTAGGCTCCAAGTTGTTGTTTATGTTCGCCAAGATAGGCGATAATATTACAATATGGTTCACTTTGATATTTTTATCGAGCAATAATGTGGTTGCCGTGGGAATAACGTATATTAGTGTTAGTTTTTTATTTTGTTTGTTTTTTTTTGCCCCGCCGGATCTCTGCTCAGCAAAAGTAACACATTGCTACAAATAATTTTGTGTAATGAATGCTTAAAATAGTGTAAATAATTTATATCTGGAAGTGTAATACATTAATATTACTTTCTGTTGTATTTATTTTATGTTAAAATCTTGCCACCACCTCTCCCTTTGAAATCTAGTTTTATTATGAAATAAAAAAAATAGTGATTACACTAATCGAGCAATAAATTAAAACCGGAGCGCGCACTGAAGCATGGCGTAGACAAAACAAAAGGATTAAGGAATCGCGCCAAAAAGCGCTTGGTGCGTTGCACTCCTATATCAAATCAGTAACACCGGTGGAGTTACGCAGTCTGATAACTAGGCCGACGATACGTATTTTGTTTAGCATATAAATTAAGTATCTTTTTGGAAGGTCGGTAAGCAGCTTGAAACCCTTTCGGTGAGCTCGATTCTCCCGAGTAAGTAAAGAATCTTTTGCAGCACCAGGACTGCAACTCATATCTCTACAGAAATTACTCCGGTCACTAGTTTGCGATCATAAAGAAATATGATTTTTTAAAAAGGTACGTGCGTGTTGAGTTCTACAAGAAATTTTATCATATAATGTAAGCCATAAAATAAAAGTTGTACTAAATGCGAAATAGTGTGTGCATTTGTTTAAACCTGAATCCAACAATTGCTTCCCTCCCCTTATTACTTGCTGCCACGACATAAATAATCTTACTTCATACTATTGTTACTGGCAAATATCAGTTCAAATTTGTCACCACAGAAAAAATACTTTGCAGCTAAGAAACTGCTTACATCATCCCTTACAGTTTTAAAAATACGATTATATAAATTTCCTATCATACCAGTTTCCAAAGTCTTTCTATTTAAGCTTGTTAGGAGACTCAAAGGTCATTCAACAAAAAATATTGTAGGTGTCTTAGGTTGTATTTAATTTTTGGAAGTCTATAGGATTTATTATGGCTTTACGAAAAATTGAGTCTTTCTTTTTTTTCTAGAAGTAATTCAACAAGAGTGAAAGCCGTTTTCTTTTTTGAGAATTGAAAAAGCTTTCTTAAGCCCTTTTAAGCCTTTTTCTGATAATGGTAAAAGAGCAAATATAAAACATGTCTTTTTCCCATCGTATTAAAGAATGAAATGTTGTGCTCTTTTGCTTGTACTTTTCTTTATAAAAAAATAAGATTTTCAAAATATATATTTTTATTTTATTTCTATTGTTATTGTGGCTTTTAACCATTTTCGTTAACACGTTTTTTTTATATTTATTTCTATTCATTTTTTATTGATATATTTTATGATATTGATTCCCGGTTCGTCAAAAAAAGCAACTCATTACATGCAAAATGGGGGGAAATTTATAGTTCTATGTAGTTATTTTTTAATGCTTTTAGTGTAAATAATAATTCAAGAATTCTCAAAATTGAAAACGAAAAATAGCCATTTGTATATAATTTTTTTTAAAATCTACACCATTATTTTTAATTTGTAAGAGATTATTGAGAGGTGATAATTGCATATATAGACTAAAATTATCCAAGAAAGGAATACTTTGATGAAAGCATCCAATATGCGAGGAAGTTATGTAGACATCTAGGAGGATACCTCTAATATATTGCTCTTCAGTGAGCTAACCCACTTAAGTCTGGATTCTCTCCCACAAACTTCTGAACGCTACGCAGGCTTTAAAGCAGCGATACTCAACATGCGGCCCACCGATCCAATTAAATGGGTCGGTCATGGCCCACTGCTTTGAGACATTTACTTATTTAAGAACACTGTATTAAAAATTTGGTGGGAAATTCTTTGTCCAAAAATCAGATACATCAATTTTGCTCTTTTCTGTCGGTGTCGCACGGGTACGAATTGATATTCTTTTTCTATTAGCAACGGTTACGGTTAGTGATAACAGACAATAGTGGTGTAGTGACAATTTATGGGTGAAACTAATTTCAAACTATCTTTCATATCTTTCAAGCGAAAAATGTTCGAAGAAAACATATTGTTTCAAGACGATTGAGAGGTTGACTATTTTTCAGTGAAAAACAAACATGGATCAGTAATTGTTTGATTTGTCACGAAAGTCCTGTATTTAAAAAATACCAGCAAACAGGAATCATTTAATGACACTTTTCCTCGAATATCTTTCTATTTTCTTTGAAAATAGGCTTTCTTGAATAATCTTTGCAATAGCAAAAGTTTTGTCAGAGGTAATATCACAACGGTAACAAATACATTTTATGAAGTTTGTTATATTATTCGTAATCATATGAATCCGTTTACTAATGCAGAAATTGTGAAGGAGTGTTTCTTAAATGCTTCTAATTTAGTGTTAGTGACAAAAATAATAATTAAAAAAGGCAAAACATGAGTTATAATATTTTGATCAATTTTCCTCATTTTAAATTTCCAATGTTATCTTGATCTTAAAGCATTTCTCCCCCCTTCCTCCATTTATCCTCATGTTGCGGCCCGCATGAAATAACTGACATATGTTTGCGGCTCGCGTGAAGTATCTGACATATGTATGCAGCCCAGCAGAAAAAAGGTTGAGTACCCCTGCTTTAAAGTGTTGTATACAAGGTCTACTCAAAAAGTATTCGACCTTTGGCCAGAATAAGTATCTTAGTTACTTAGTAGGATTAAGATCCTAGTCTACTCTACTTCAAAGCAGGCCCCTTGCACATTCACACACTCTTAGCCTAATATTCCTTCAACTGCCGAAAACACTTCTGGAAGGCTTTTTTTGGATTGGTGTTCAATTTTGCCGTCGAGTTCTGCCTTATATCATCTCTATTCTGTAAACGGAATCCTGTCAATGACATTTTCCTTTTTGGGAACTTCCAGAAGTCGCTTGAAGCCAGGTACAGCGTTTATAGTGTCCAGTAGGTCCTGCGCTACCACAAGACGGAGTTTTTCTGATGCACTGACAGATGCTTTGGAAAAGATTTCATTGCCGCTCTGCGCATGATCATGCAAAATTGCATGTGAAGAACTTGTACTGATATCAACTTGTTCAGCAGTTTCTTATAGAGTTAAACAACAACCTTTCACTACAAGATTTTCCACCGTTTCAACAACAGCTGTTTTTCCAGCGATTTGTGGACTTACAGAACTCTGGTCACTCTCTACCGACGTGCGGCTACTTTTGTGAATCGTTTGAACCCCTCCGTAACTCGTTACCTTCATAGCATCGTTTCCATACACTTTCTGAATCTTAAGAAGGTTTTTACTTAGAAAACCACCAGGCTTTTGACAAAACACTTGATGCAGTACATCTGCTCAAGTCGTTCATCACCTTTAGACAAATAAAATGCGATGAACACGTATAACAGCACTTCCCTTGACTGCCTGCAGGAAGCGACTGGTACACTGGAACGAAGAGAAAAAAATTCAAGTATGTACATTAAACTAGCACCTCTTACTGTGCACTGTGGCACCCTTTTAGTATCTACTGTGAGCGAGAACATTAGAGGTTGGATACTTTTTGAACAGAACTTGTATATACATTAAAGTGACTATATGTGAAATGTCTATGCACCACTGAATAAGACTATAAACGTATATATGTTTTACAACTCATTCTAACAAATACAGTCATGATTTTCTAATTTTTTGTTTGATCTTTCATATTTTTTCTCATTATCAATTTTCACAAAACAAAGATATTGAAAAACATTTATCTCCATGTTTACTTTATTTACCAATGTATCTTTTTACGTACATAATTAATTCTTGATCGTAATTTCAGTTTGTCTTTCTGCTTTTGCAGTTTACTTTAACTAGTAATTAAAAAAATATTGTGACTCATTTTTTAAAAATAAATCCCTCGTTTTTTTGTTTCCATTATGATTGAAATGAGTTTTCTCGAATTGTAACCACAGAAGAGTCTTCTGATCTAATTACGTGCATCCTTTGGCATTATGGTACTTTCTTCACTTTGCATAATTACGTTGGTCTTTCGCTCAGAGAATCACAAAAGCCTTTTCATTACCCTTAACTATTAACTGCCAACTATTACAATCATTAAGGGTGTATCTTTGCATAATAAAGTTTCTACTGGCTAAATACTTTAGAATAATAAAACTTTAATAATGTAGTCAGGGAAATAGGAGTAATGAGCTAAAGTTCACACACACACGCAATTAGGAAAACTATACATAAATACTAATACCAGGTGTTTCTAAATGACGATTGGAGTTTTAACGCTTTATAGTATTTATCACATATAAGTTACAAGTATAATTCATACATTAAATGAAAGAGTAATTTACACAGTTTTACCTACAAGTTTACAAATGTTCAGTGTGAGCCCCATTCGCCACACGACACAAATCAAGTGGATAGGCGAGTTCATCCCAAACTTTTTTCGGTGTGTATGAGGAAATTCTTGCAACATCTGCTTCCATCCTGTATCTTAAGTCTGAAAGGTCAGCTGGTAGACGAGGAACGTACACATAATCATTTATGAGGCCCCACAGATAAGAGTCACATGGCGTCAGATCGGATGAACGTGGAGGCCATGTGATGCAAGCTTTATCGGGAGGCTCTTTTGGCAAATTCATTGGTTGAGTAGAGTGATATTTAACTAATCACGTACTGAGAGATGCCAGTGAGGCGGTGCACCATCTTGCTACCAAATGAAGTTATTTGGTTCTTTTTCTTCCAATTGGGGAAAAGCCATAGTTGTAGAGTATCAAGATAGGCAGAACCAGGTACAGCTGGTTACCAGTTACAGTCTTGGTCATCCCTTACTTTTGCCTTTACAATGACAGACAGTTTTTTCAAACTGATGATACCACCTAAGAATGTTACTATCATATGGAGGCTGACAACTGAACTTAATACGGAACACTCGTTGCTCAGTAATAGCAAATTCTCTCTTTGCAAACCGGAGAACACAGAACACTTTCTGTTTACTAGTTGTCAGTTTTCTACTAGCGCATTGATCGGCGAGAAAGGGGGGAAATTAGCATACATTGCGCACACATGCCAGCAAACAAAACTGTTTCAGTCCCTCTTTCATTCGATGTATGAGTCATACTAATATGTTATATGTAATGAATACTATAAAGCGTTAAAACTCCGATATTCTTTTAGAAACACCCGGTATAAATAAATAATAAATTATAAATTTGTTGCGTTACATAAAATTAATACAAATGCATTCAGCAATTAGAGCCCATGTAACTCGCGATGAATCGTTCTCTTGAGGGTGTAACTGCTTAGCTTTAGTTGTATTGCAATCCCCACAACATGTGCATGAGAACGACAATGTATTGCGCCCTATTTGAGTGCATCTGGTTTTGTCTACGAAAATCAAGTTTATACGTCATGAATTTATGTATATATTCCAAAAATAGTTATTGGTTTTTTTTTTAATTTTTTTTTCTTTTTGTTGGTTTTTAAGCATTTTTAGATATAATTTTTATTTCTTTTTATGTACTCTCATTGCCTTACAAATTTGCTCACGAACAAAGAGTTGACAGAATAAACGAAATTTTAGCCACGCAAGTACAACATTGATGTAAGTAAGTTATTTCAAAATCAAAGCCAAATGTTCACTTACTGCAGAAAAAAAATTACGAATTGATGAAAGTTTTAATACCCGATTGGACGACCTCTGGCATAATGCGATATGGTCGAGCATACAGGTATACAAGTGCCGTATTGTGACTTCTCGTTCCACATTTACTGTAAACACGCCTCCAATTCGTAAACTCGTAGATTGTCCAGTTTGTCGACTTAAATGTTTGTGCTCAATTTGTGACAAATTTGGAGATCAAGCAAGACAGAGGAGAGTGAAAATGTGAGGGAGGTAGTCCTGTGAAACCCTTGCTGTGTGTGGAGGAGAATTGTCCTGTTGAAAAATGGCTCCTGGAAGCCCTTCCGAGAATGATAACACATGTGGCTGAAGAATGTCTCGAACTTACCTTGTGACGGCTCTATCCGCGATTCTTCAACCAATCCTCTTAAGAAATCTTTGGGCTATCAATTAGCGCTATTCACAACCAACTCTTCTCAAGAAGAAAATCGTAATATTCAAATTAACTTACTATATATAGTCGAAGTTTTCTAGCTATAATAGAGAGTAGGAGAGAGAATAAACCAGAACCAGAGATGAGACCTTGAAGGTATCATATTTGAATTATTGTGATTAAGAGATTTATTAGGAGGAAGCTTTAAAGTGACGATAGTTCATTGAGATTAAATCTATATTAGATTAAATCGGATGATAGGTTAGATCCTTTATAAAGTAAGGATTGAGTTTGATAGTCTCCTAATCGTTCATGTATTAACGTCGTTGTTCCACTTTCACGGTTAGCATCGAGACATTCTCTTACTATTATTAGTTGAAATTGTATCTTTTCATTGTGTGATAAATAGATTGTTTGGATCACGACGAGTATTTCTATCTTACCTTCCACGTATCTAGTTGCCCAAGAGAGAGGTGGCAACCTCTCACAACTTCTGGATTGTCATAGTGCAATGGATCAACAACAACTCTGTATTTGCATTGACTGCCCTGCAATCTTAATTCCTAAAGCTAAGAGTTTGCTATTGTACTATTAAGGTTACCTTATTTTTTACCTATACTGTCTAATATTTCTATTTATGGCTTTGCTTTTTTAGATTTATTCCAATTTAGTATATATATATTCGGTGACTGCAAAAGTTCTATCCGTTTTAATTACCCATAAAGAACAACAAATAAAGGCAAAATGAGCATTATCCATGATTGTGCACAGTCCTCATTGCTATCTATGACATCTTGCTATCTTTCTGGTAAGAGATGAATCTCATAACGGTAAAATTCCGGCTCTTTCGAGTCAAAAATATCTTAAACGGCAGTTTTCACTGCATCATGATCATCAAAGGTTTTCTGACTGAAGGAATTGTCAACCCTCAAAAAAGATGACAGTCAGTTTGAGCCAAGTCAGGAGAATAGGGAGGGTGGGTAAGACCTCCAAATCAAAGCCCATTAACTTTTGAAGAGTGATGACAGCAGCCTGGCGTTATCGTGATGACTGATGAAACCTGGTCACTATGTGACGGATCTATCCTCGATCCTTCCACTAATCCTCTTGGGAAATCTTTGGACTATCAATTCGAGTTATTCACAACCAACTCTTTGGAAGAAGAAAATCGTGATATGCAAATTAAGTTTACTATATATAGTCGAAATTTTCTAGCTAGAATAGAGAGTAGGAGAAGAGATAAACCAGAACTCACAGGTGAGATTGTTACTGACAGGTATCATTATTGAATTATTGTGAACAAATACTTATAAGTGATTATAAAGATTTAAAGTCACGATTGATCACTGAGATTAAATAAGTATTATATTAAATAGGATAATAGATTAGATCTTATATTAAGTAAGGATCAAGTTTGATAGTCTCTTAATGTTTAGTGTATTTCGTCGTTGTTCCACTTTCGTGGTTAGCCCCGTGACATTCTCTTACTGTTATTAATTGAATTTGTATCGTTATATTGTGTGATCAATAAATAGATTGATTGGATCTTGGCGAATGTCTCTTCCCTACATCCTACATATCTAGGTGCCTAAGAAAGAGGTAAAAACCTCTCACAACTTTGCTACCCAATTTGAATGCAACCTGTTTAATTGTAGGCAGTAGAAGGCAGCAATGATGGTTTGGTGGAGTATAAGGATATATATATATCCCACCACCACACTCAATAACAACTTCTTGGGATTAAGTTCAGCTTTTGAAGTCAATGCAAGCGGATCAGAAGGATGACACACAGTCCTAAGAACTTTTCGTTACGGTACATAACCCACTTCTCATCTGTCACAATTCGTGCGTGACCGCGGTAGCCGAGTGGTATAGGTATCGGATCGTGGCTTGCCTTGTCACGAGTTCGAGCCCAGTACCACTAAAGACACACCGTGTAGGGCAGCGATGCACGTTAAATCTGTCGAGAGCTGAAACGTCCTCCCATTTGTGTGGTGTGGTAGCTAGAAGAGGGGGTGCCAGCTCAGGTGTCGTCCGCGTCACTTGACCATGGTTCAAAATTACGTGGTCCGTCGCCAAAAGCCCTCATGTAGCTGAACAGTGTGACGTTAATATTCAATCAATCAATCAATCACAATTCGTGCCAAGAATGGGTCTTTTTTGTACCGGGAAAACAAGGAAACCCAGGTGACGATTCGGTCATCCCGTTTCTTAACAGTCAAGTTATGTGGAGCCTAACGATCCACTTTTCTCGTTAAACCCAAGTTAACCAGCCATCGCTCGACCATAGTCTGGTGTACGTTGAAGGTTTCCGCTAATTCTTGCATGGTTGGGTTCGGGTTATTCCTTATGAATTAATGAATATCGTCTTCTCCACACAACGTTTGATGGCATTCCACTCCGAACCTGATCTTGGTAGCTTCTGTCTCCTTCTCTAAAATTACGAAACCATAGACGACATGTGCTTTCGTCTATTGCATCCTAAACATAAACTTGACAAACATATTGCGAAATATCATACTCTTTTTATCGAACTAGTATAACAAACAATGTTTCATATGCTCCTTCGTGCTTTAGATGTTACACTCTCTGAGATTTTTTTAGATTATTAAGTGACTGACGTTGTAACTGTTGTAAAAAGCGCATAAATGAATAACTTTCATGATATTTAGTGTCACTTAGATTAGAATACATGTATAAAATTGTTTTAAACACATTTTGACAAAAAAAATTATTTAAACACACTATTTTGGAAAAAAATTAACTTATAATATTCTTTTTGCATAATGTTCTCCTTTTGTGAAAAGTGCTTCTATTACAATAATATTTTTCCTGTATATAGTCCAGATCCCTCTACAGAGGCTCAACTAGAATTTTTGAAAAATTCATATTATTTTCAGAGTTACCACCAATTGAAATAACTATTTGCGTTTTTTTCTTAAAATTGCTCCCCTCTGTTGTCGTAAAATATGGATAAACCCACTTCTAAGTTATATATTTCAAAAATTCTAGTCGAGCCTCTATAGAGAAATCTGAGTTATATACAGGCAGAATATGATTATAATAGAAGCATTTTTCACAAAAGGAGAACATTTTGAAAAAGATTATTCTAAGTTAATTTTTTTCCAAAATATTGTATTTAAATACTTTTTTTTGTCAAAATGTCCTTAAAACCATTTTATACATGTATTCTAATCTAAGTGACACTAAATATCATGGAAATTATCTATTTATGCGCTTTTGTAAAATCACGGTTCCGAACGTAGTCAGATACCTTAACTGTGCGAGACACAATGCTTTTATTTGTCAAGCATTCACACGTTTAATTTTGCGATACCCCACAGCCTGAGGGTATCATCTCTCCATCCACGCAACCTAGATTTGTAGGAATATATAAATGATTGATCACTCAAATTCTCCATAATAAATCTAATTTATTATTTTCTAAATATATATTGATCAACGCAACACAAGTCTTACTAGAGGAAATAGATCAGGAGTGATACTATGTAATTTTCAATTCTAAGTAAAATAGTGCCTGAAATCCTACTCACTATCTTTATGAGAAATTAACCTCAGAATCTTTTATCTACTGAAGATTCCTTAATAAGATAAAGTCCGTTCTATAATTAATCTCTTACCAGTGTCTCACTGGGAACGTTCTGTCTCTTCTTGTATTCTATTTTTCCACTATTATTCTATTACTATCTGACTTCTATTCGATTTCTATTCAGCTCTTATTCCGCTAGCTCGCGAATACTAAAGCTCCAATATATATCCATTAACTAATCTACATATCGCGGTTTCTTCTTGAGAAGGTTGGATTTAATAATGCCATTCTGGCCCCAAAGATTCCCCAAGAGGATTAGTGAGCAGGCTCGATAAAGCCCCGTCACAATTTGCCGACGATTTCGATCATTATAATGTCAAGTGTGATGTCAATTTTATGGCAAATCTGCGTATGCTAAAAATGGGTAGAACATTTGCTCACAACTAATATATGATGCTGGGCAAATTCTTACAATGCCAGTTCTACGTCAATGTCTAAGTTTAAACGTATCTTAAAAGGCCTACTTTCTCCTGTATTTTGTCAATATTGCTGGTCTGAAATAAAAATACAAAGAGAAAATACAATACTAAAAATAATGCTACACTCTATATTAATATAACACTATTATAGTTAATATACAACAAAACTGTATAACAACAGATCCTAAGAACATCATGATAGTAAATTACTTCTTTCTGTCCCATATATATGTATGCATGTATATATAAAGAACGAATGAGTGGTGGAATATATATATGCATATATATATATGGGCGGCCTCGCATTCATATAAATGTGTGAGTGGATGGCCTATGTCGTAGACATTGAAAATAATACTCTTTATTCTCTTGACACTTGTATTATATATAATTCAATAAACTTAGCAATGAAAAGAAAAAGAAGTTCATTGAGTTATGCCGAAGGTAAAATATTGCTTGCTTAAGGTTTATTTCGATGTGCAAGACATTCCATTTTAGTATCAATTCTATTTAGTGCTCTGTTAAGTAATATTTCCTTCCCTGAAAGGATTTGTCCTTCTTTTCTTTACAAAAGTCATGAAATTCTATATAATCTTATGTATAATCAATCTTCCTTTTTTCTCACTAACTCATTTATTCTCTATATACATAAGTTTAAAAATAGGAAGTCATTCTGCCAAAAGTTTTCAGTTAATCTTCTCCATAATCGTATTTTCATTGTTTAAACATTTTTCTTTGATAGTTTGTCATTAATGTTTCAGTTTATAAGCTTCGATTTCCGATTTATTTATGTTGATTCAATTTTATTTATTACATTTTAACGTCTTAACTGTAAAAGACTAACATTTGATTTTTAACTCATGTTATGGAATTTATAGTGGTTATTTTTATCATCTTTATAAATGTTTTATTTTTTTCGAATGGGGCTGTAGATTAATTTTACCATTGCAGACCTAGTATATTCTCTAGAAGCTGGTGTCACTTTTTAGTGCGGCATCCTATAGGTGGATACTAAATGCCAGAATGTAATTTTGACTCCCAATTTCATCCCCAGAGGGAGGCGCCTCAGCTCTGATGATGCAAAACCGTACTAGGACTTTCATTTTTGCCAAGAGCACCCAAGCTAAACAGGCATCCTAGGGATCTTTAACATGCTGTATAATTGTATGACATAGACGCAGTCACTTTTATTTATTATGATAATCCACACTTGGGCCAGAGTCGAATTTGGGTGTGCAAGGCCAGGGTCAAGCCAAATACGCCATTCAGCCGGAATTTATATAAATATTGATGACAAAGATAGAAGAACAGAGACGCACTCATTCATCCATCACAACATCTCAAAACCTATTAGACTTTCAGACTTGAAATTTTGCAGCCATATTCATTTTGTTGAGCAGATATAGGGAAAAAAACTAATATTTTTTTTCACATAAGCATTGAGTTAATTTCAGTTCATAAATTCCCTTCTTAAAAAATACCTTTGAATTGGCCCTTCTTTTTGCATTATTTACTAATTAATTCTTGAAATAAGAAATGAATATTTGCTTCTTCTAATTCGTCACTTTTAATTTTTTTTTTTCCTTTACATGAAACTTGTCGATTTTTTTATCAGTTCTTAAATTGTTTTTAAAGTCCACTTAAATACAGAGAAATGGTTACATTGATCACTTATTAATAAATCCTCATATCAATGATCCTACTTATCGATTATAGCAATATTAATTCTATAATTATATTATAATTAGTTGGAGGTCGGCACGAAGGTAGCTGTCAGGCATTTACTTGTTACTGAAAGAAAGTTAAACGAGTATTTTCGTGAATATTATTCACAAGATAGAAATATATATATAATGCGATTTATTTAAAGATTTAATTTTTTTTTACAACATAATATATAATTTGATATTTTATATTTTCTTAACTCAATTTAAGGTATCCGACTACGTTCGGAACCGTGATTTTGCAAAAACGTATAAATGGATAATGTTTATGATATTTAGTGTCACTTAGATTAGAAAAGGTATATAAAATTGTTTTAAGAATAGCATTACAATAAAAAATTATTTAAGTACAATATTTTGACAAAAAATTAACAAAGAATGGCCCATTTTCAAAATATTCTCATTTTGTGAAAAATACTTCTATTATAATAAAATTTTGTCTGTATATAGCTCAGACCTCCATACAGAGACTCAATTTGAATTTTTTAAATATATAACTTAGAAGTGAGTTTATATCTGTTTTACGACAACACAGGGGAGAAATTTTAAGAAAAAAACGCCGAGAATTATTTTAATTTGCTGTAACTCTGAAAATAATGTGGATTTTTCAAAAATCTTAGTTGAGCCTCTGTACAGAGGTCTGAGATATGTACAGGAAAAATATTATTATAATAGAAGCATTTTTCACAAAAGGAGAACATTTTGAAAAAAGGTTATCCTAAGTTAATTTTTTACCCAAATATTGTAATTAAATAAATTTTTTTTATCAAACTATCCTTAAAACAATTTTATACATGTATTCTAATCTAAGTGACACTAAATATCATGAAAATTGTCCATTTATGTGCTTTTTTAAAATCATGGTTCCGAACGTAGTCGGATACCTTAAGGTATCGAACTACTTGCGACAACTTTTTTCTAAAAGAACTTTCTATGGGAACTTTTGTAGTTTTTTAGATTTATTTAGTACATTTTTAAGAAATTATGCTAGAATTAAGAAAAGAAAAAGAAATTATTATTACTAAAATGGGAAAAAATGGGTATATATATATAAAAATTTATAGAAAATTACATAAACGGGAACCACTCTGAACAACATTTTATGAACAAATTCTCAATTTTTCAGATTTGGTGTGTTACTTTGGTATTCATTTATGAAATGATTTTCAGGATAAGAAATATTTTAAATTTGCCAAAAACTAGAGCACTTTATCTTAGTTATTATAAGAAATTGCTTAAAAAAACAATGATTATATTCACATAAGAAACTGTAAATTTTTTAATAAAAAAGTGATTAATAAATCTGAAGATTAAAACACTTCTACTACTACACAAAATATACACAAAAATTTCACTTAATTATTTTAAAAACTTTTGAGAGATCGCTGTCCTCTTTTGAGCATTTTCTAAAAAAACACACATTTCGAGAAAAAACCCATTTTAAAGTTTGATATGTTGCTTAAAGGATTGACATCTCTCTCTCTCTCTCTCTCTCTGCTTTTACTAAAACACTTGTAGTTTTTGTTCTACTGAATGAAAAATAATAAGCTTGGTACTTTTATAAAGCTAATAAGATAATCTATAAAATAAAATCATAAAACAAATTGTCGGTTTTTTGCAAAATTCATGATTTTAGGGTAGTCAAGTGCGTTAAAAATCTTATTCTTGTTTTTTCCTTTCTTGAGTATTGTTCAAACCTTTTGCTTACTTCTCCTTTTCCTATTATAAAAAAAATAAAATATCGGAGAAAATTATGTTATGTGTGTTGTTTCCCTGATTCATCTACATATCATTTTTATACACACAATTAATTTTCATTCGAATCTTTATTCAACCCTTTTTCAGATTACATTCTAACAACATAATTGTTTTCCCTATTGCTGAAACAAGCAGAAGCAACAATGTTTCATTTTTTTACCTTACTTCACTCGATGCTTTTCTCTGAATTATGACTGGCTTTCTTGAAATACAACTATCATTATCTCATGTGAATCTTCGAGAACCTGCTAGTCTAGTCGTCTGCCAAGTTTGGCGCCATAGTATTTCTTGCATAATTGCATCAGACTTTTGCTTCTTTTTATATGACTTCTGCTGGACCCAATAAATTGTTAAAATGGCAAATATGTATTAATCGCTCAATTGTGCATTTCTTATGTTGTATATTTCATATTCATTTTCTCTCTCCCTCATCTAAGGTTTTTCCTTGCTGGTTAACTATTTAAGCAATTACACGCATATTTCATGCCATCTCATAGTTTTATAATTAGAATAGATTGCTCATAAAAGGAATAATATTTCAAATCGTTTCGTGGATCACAAAACGATACGAGAGCTATAAATAACATAATGGTTGGTTGGTTGCCGTGTTTAAGGAAATTGAAAGATATTATATGTCCATGTAGATATACGTAGAAAGATGAGATTATGTAGATTTCATGTAGAAAGTTATTTTCATACCCCTTCGTCAATGTCAGGGTCCGTGGATAGCTTAGTGATTAGAGCAAAGGACTTCAAAGTGGAGGGCCTGGGTTCGATGCCCGATCCCACCAAATACCCTCTAAGTACACATGGAGTACGTGCTGGTTAAATCAGTGGGTCCGAAAGTCCAGTGGGCGGTCGCAGTATAAATTATGGGTGCTGGGTTCTGGCGAATGTTTGACTCCCCTCTAGTCCATAACTAAATTGTGGAGGTAGTGATAGATGGTGTCGCCATCTATCGTGTAGAAGTTCAGTCAGGCTCTGGCAACTTTCCTTCCTTTCTTCCTTCACTTTGGGAAGGATACTGCAAAAGCAACAACAAAGTCCAGACATTTGTCCGAGTACAGATTCTCTTGAGGACAATCACTCTTCCGCTGCAAGATCCACAGAATGGAAGGACAGAACAGGTGATCAGGAGTCAGTTCTGTGTCAGGGCAGTTCCTGTTCCATCTTTGAGGATTTTCTTCCATCCCAGGTAGCTTGTCCTGAGTCTGGTGAGGGTATAGCATATTTATGTAAATAAAATGTACTGTAATACACTTAATTTTGTTGAAAATATGTTTTTTTTCAATTACCATTAACACGAAATTCTTTTAACATGAAAAAATATTTCAGTCACCCTCAGTGCATTGTTAAACGATTCTTCTATTTACATGAAGTTCTGGGGGGTCAGAACCATTACAAATAAAAAAACTCCCGAAATAAAATTAACGTGAATTATATATATATATATATATATATATATATATATATATATATCAAAATATAATTAAATGAAAATTCAGAGAATCATTACTATAAGAAAAAAATCGAAAAAGCATAAGACTTTTTATAAAAGCAAAGTTACAATAAAAGTAAATAATAATAAAGAGATTTGTGTGTGTGTGTGTGGAAAAACTTTTGTGTGAATATGTTTATAAAAATATTGTTGAAAGAATAATGTATTTACAAAGGATTTCATTATTATAATTTTTTTCCTGCTTGGTCTTTTGAATACCATTATCAGAGTATATTATAAATTATACATTTTATTTTTTTATCTTGCTTCTGGCTTTTCTGTCTGTTTTATAAAAGAAGTTTCGTATTTCATTTCAGAACAAGGACAAAAACTATAACGCTTACTTACATTTTAACTTTTTTGTTTTAAGAAATACCAATACTGTTTCGTTAGAAATTCGAATGTGAAATAAATAATAGTTGTTGTACATCCTGATATACTTTCTGCTCAAACAAATTTGTGTTTTCATACATATTATTTTGGAAAAAAACAAATCTTTTATTCTCAGTTTTTCTTCACTTTAAAAATAATTAGTGATGACATAAATTAGATTATTATTTCAAAATTTTGAAAATCGTATTTAACATTTATATTTCAATTGGGCTTGTCGGTCGGGAGGTTGATTTCTCCGAAATCGGCTCTTAGGAATCTTTACTTAAAAGAAACACGTTTGCCGAATTTCAAGTCTGTAAGTCTAATAGATCAAAAACATCAATTTATTTTATCTACAAATACTACTCAATTCACCCTCCCTCTTTAGAATTCAATATCCACTAAACTCGTTCTTACCATATTTCTAGTCAATCATAAAAACATGCTTGTTAAATTTAAAGACTGTGAATCTAATAGATCAAAAATGAACGGGTTTTTTACAAATACTGCCTCCGGAACTCCCCTTGGAAGTCTATATTCATAAGATTCACTCTTAGTGGATCTCTATTTAACAAAAGAATCATGGCTGCCAAATTAAAAATTTGTACGTTTAATAGTTCCGAAAGATGATCTCAGGAGGAGTGTGTGTGAATTGCTTTTAACTTATAGAGTAGATAGATATACATAATACATACAGGTATAGGACAAAATAGCAGGAAGACCCATTTGAAAATGAGTCATTTTTTGACAGTTCAGTAAACGGCCGCCACATGTCGCAACAGTGTAGCACCTAGTGGCGGTGAAAAGGGAGATACCAGTTAAACATTCGGCAGTACGAGAGTTGCTTAAGAAAAATATGTTCTTAACAAAGCATGATTTTGTCTGATCTCTCTGACGTGAAAAGAGGCATGGTATTTGAAGCTTGCCTCGCTGTAGCGTCCGTGTCCATAACAGTCAACCTTGTGGGTATTTCAAGAACAACTGTATCAAGGGTTAAGACAGCCTACACAAACCTGGTTAAGTGTTTACTGCGAAACACAACAGTGAGTGAAAGTCGAAGTTGAAGAATCGTGATAGACGGGTGTTGGAGAGGGGTCAAGATGGGTGTGTCATCCGAAAACGCAATAATATACTGCAGCAGATAACGTCTGAAATGAATACCCACCTTCAGAACCCTATATCCATGAAAACTGTTCAACTGGAGTTGCATGATGTTAACATGGATGGCAGAGTATCTATTCTAAAATTGTTAAGTTCGGCTTGGAAAGCTATCAAGAGACTATAGCAGTACTTCTCAAAGTTTCAATATTCGCGACCCAATATTCAACCATAATTTTCATCGCAACCCCCTCCCCCCTTATGCAATATAACAATTCATTGAATTAAATAGTACTGTATTTTGACGCTAAAACTACGATATGACTTTTACCTTTTAAGTACCACTGGTGTACATACGCGTCTCACTCAGCCAAAGCGTTAATATCCCCGAACGTATATATACGTCTTTCCCAAGTGCGATCTCTTCTGTGCACTGCTATGGATAAAATTATTCCGAAAGCTTTGGAAATGAATAAAAGGACCTTGACAGTGTTTGCGTTGAATTTACTCATTTCAAATGCTCTTTTTTATTGCTTTTATTTATTCCTTTTCTCCCCGTAACTTGCGACATAGCCATCCTATGATGACTATGTCTTTCCGGATCCGCGTAAGCTAGAGGTGTGGGATTATCAAAATGATGAGACATTTTGGTTCTTAATACAACTTTTATTAAGAATAACTTATATTACTTAATTCTAATTGACAACTTTCTTTAAAGTGAAAGTGATTTAACACGAATTAAACCTTATATATTCAAGTCGAATCACGCAGACAGATCATTTATCTTAATTATGTAAATAAACCGATTCATCTAACTTCCTATACCAAATATTACCTTTTGCAGATCTCCTTCCTTCAGTGATTTGGTAGTATCTATAATGTAACTGAATATGCAGTTTCCAACTTCTTTATAATGAATTTCTATTTCTTCAAAGCTATCGGACAGCTAATTCTTGATCCGAATGATTCCACACTAAGTTATCTCTAAACGCCGCTTATCATCAAGCTTCTATCCTTTTAAAGTATATCTCATTTACATATTTGATCTGTTTATCTTCTTGGTATTGGGTTGGAAGGTTTGCCATTGGCTCATTGGCCGTCAAGAGAACATAGGAGTTGTATGTTGTTAGCAGAAGGACGCGAGAGACGTCTAACCCCCTCCAGAAGAAAAAACGTATTTATAGGGTTCTCAATGCCCTTAATAAATTACGTGTCCTAAAATCTCTATTTCTGAATTTCTTCGCTTTCTGAGTTTTTATTTAGAATTTTAATCTTAAATCCTCATTTTAACTTTTATAATTTCCAATATTTATGTCTTGACATTTTCGTACTCATCTTAGAATTAAAATTTAATATTCAATTTAAATTTAAATTTAAACTCGTGACAATAAATTTTACTCAATAACTAGGCCAACATTAATAATTACTGTTTAATTCATGCCCACTCTCACTTTTAACATTTATACTTAGTAACTATACACTTAAATGTTCTAAAAAAATTTTTCTGGGTGCGCAGACCCAAACTTTGCATCTTTATCGCCTGCCTATGGGCTGGATTTTCCGCTCCATTTCTTGATGAAGTTAATTATGATAATTTTCAGGGTCTACTGTCTCCTAGAGAATGAAAAACTTTTCTAGTCATTGTTTAATTTATGTTTACATAATATCAATTAATTTCTAATTTTATTCATTATATATTATTTGTATATCACAATAATTTTCATCTCCATCCCCACATCTGGTTCAAAAACTTTCCCAATAGGCCGCGTATCCGTTGTGTATTGTTGAATTGCCCTGACTACGCCGCGTTTCCCTGAATAGACGCCTCATAATACGTAACAATACAACAACATATATATATACACATATTATAACAAACATTTTTCAATAAACTATTATAACCAAAATAACCAAAGATATTTCATCTCACGAAGTCATACATCAGAAACAAACAAATGTGCGAATTACGGTATTTTTCTCAGAAAAAAATTTTAACAAGTCAAAGTTCCAAAATAAATAAACTACTCATTGTAGTGTTTGACTTTTTCTTATTTATAACTGCTTTTTCGCCGAGACTTCTTTCTTTGCAATAATTCTTCCGACCACTTGTTGGAAAGTGTAAAAATGAAACCACTTTAACCTGATTTTTTATATGTGTTCTCCCTACCATTACGTCCAACGATGAGGTGCTACTACACTTTTCTTTCACTCGTTTTCGGAATTTCTTGTTTTGCTTGTTGTAGAACTTGTAATCTCCTTGTCGTCCCTTTCTTGATTTCCTATTTGTCTCCTTGGCTGGTCGGTATTCCTGTTCTGAAACACAGCGTGGCCTTAGATTATACGTTGGTTCATCTGGAACTTCAGTTGATTCTCTTCTGTTTTCCCTACTTCTAGAAATAGTACTGGATAAGAAAAGTTCTTTTATTATTGTGTCCCTTTTTCTGCCACTTTCTTTTGTGGTCCACTTGCCCCTGATACTCCTGATCTCTGCTTAATACCCCTATTATACCTTGTCCTTTTGCTTTTACTTTCACTCCCAAATGAACTAGGAAGCGATTTGACCAGTGATTTGCGTTTATGGGTCCTCTCTGTATTTTATATTGATTTGATTGGCGACCAATCCCTTTGCCTCTAACACGTTCACCGCTGATTTTTTCTTTCCCATGTGACTCATTTTATTTAATCCTTGATGTACTTTTTCCGAAGTACGAGTTTCCTGACTTGATCTTATACTATTTGAATACCTGTTCTAATTCGACCTCGTCATTTCCTATGACGATATATTCTTATTTGATCTACGTTAACCGTTAATCTTTTTTTCCTGATTTTCCATATTACAATATTATTGTTATTTTACTTCTAATACTCTATAAGGTCCTTCAAATTTTTGTTTAAAATTTAGCATACTTTGTTGGCTGCTGAACTTAAAGAATTGTGTTTCCTAATAAGACTCAATCATTTACCTTTATTTTTATGTCTTTTCTACGTCTATTATAATATCTTTCCCACCTTTCCTGTTTAATTTTTCGTACTTAATTCTAGCTTCCTTAAAGCTTTTTTCAATATTACGTATTTTGAATTTGAACTTTCCGAGATCATAACTAGTTTTGAAATGGTGCTTAATCAATTTTTCGACCCAAAAATAATTAATTCAGCGAGGTGATTTTCCCGTTGTTTCATTCACCGCCGTACGAATGAAAACGTAAGCAAACTCACGTAAAATTGATCCCAAGTATCGTGTTGATCATTAACATAATTTGCAATCATTTTGCACTATATCTCGATTAACTCTTTCAGTTCGATTTGCTTGTGGTCGATATGCAACTTGATCTTCACATGCCTTATGCCTAATCTCTTTCCTTAAGTGCTCAAAAATTTCGGATATAAATTGGGGACCATTATACTTGTGTAATTTATTGGGCTCCATAACGTGATGTAAAGTTATCAAAAAATATCGCTATTATATACGAGAGGATAGAGGCCTTTTAAGAGGTATAATTTCCAGCCCATTTGCTGAAATGATCGGTTAATACTAAAATATAGCGATTACGTCTTATTCTCGATATGAGGATACTGGCCTAACAAATCTAACGTCACTATCTCATTTGGATAATTTGATATAATTGGTTTTAATCCTCGACCAGCTGGTAACGCGTTTTATAGTTATTAACTTGGCACATATGGCATGTAGAGACATATTGATCAATGAATTTTCTCATGTACGGGAAATAACAAACGTCGAATTTTTATGATACGTTTTTAAATCTGCCTAAGTGTCCAGCAATTGGCTTGTCATGAAATTCTCTCATTATTTCATTCATAAAGATTTTGGGAATGTATACGCATTTCACTAATGACGTTGTGTTTCGCATAAAATAACAATCCTTCAATTAAACGGAAATCGTGGGACCAATTCTCACATATCGTTGCATTAGCAGAGTTATCTTCGGGTTTTCTAAATATCTATAGATATGACCTAATTCTGGGTCATTTTCTGTTCCGTTATTAATTGTTCCGCAGTAAGTACTAAATCCTTGATTATACGAATTAAATTTTTCTCCCACTATACTTTCCACGGGATTCCTTGATAGTATGTCAGCCACTGCATTTTTGAGTTCTGGTCTATGTTCCCATTCTATATTGAATTCTGCTAATTTGAGTGCCCATCTAATCATCCTATTCGACAAATTTTTGCCCATGTGTTTAGGCGTGTTAAGGCGGCGTGATCCGTTATTACTTTAATGGGCAATATTCCTAAATATATTTCTGAATTTGTTCAACGCCCATACTACTGCTAGACATTCTCTTTTCGGTTACTAATATAATTCCTCTCTGCGTTGTTCAGTGTACGTGACGCAAATACTACAGGTCTGTTTTGTTCATTAAGTACTGCTCCTAACCCGATCAGACAGCATCTGTAAATAACTCGAATGGCTCCTGAAAGTTTGGTAATTTTAAAACTGGCGCTTTTGTTACCGCCTCTTTGTGACCTCTTCGAATGCCTTTTTGTGCTTCATTAGACCAGACAAATTTTTAAATTTTCGTTTAAGATTATAAAGTGGCTCACAAGATCCGCATAATTTTTTAATAAATTTCGCGTACCATTGGGACATACCTAAAAACTTGGACACCTCTTTTTTGAGTTACAGGGGCGGTTTTCATCTCTTGTATAGCTCTAACCTTTGTTGTCTCAACGTTTTAATTCCTTTTTACTATAATTAATCCTAAATATTTCATTTCATCGCACCCAAATTTACACTTTTTCATACATTTAATGTCAATCCTGCATCCTTTAACAGCAGAAAAACTTCCCTCAGTATTCCTTATGGTAGAGTAGATAGTGGAATGAGATCCCACATCACATCCATATACATTCACCAAATTTCCTATCACCGGTTTTAGGATTATATCCAATTGCCTTTTGAAAATTGGAGCTGCTCCTGATAAACCGAATGGCATCCGCTGAAAGCATAAGTGCCACTTTTACTACAAATGCGGTCTTAACAATATCACTGGGGTTTTTCTGCATTTAGAAAGTACCCCACTTCTTAGATAAAGAGATGACATTATTGTTGTACATGGGATGTTCGTTAATAAATCATCTATTAACGGAAAAGGGTATCCGGATACTTTGTGTCAATTTATTTTTCTATAGTCTACTGCAAATCTATATGCTTCGGTTATCGGTGGTCCCCATTATTTTTCTTGCATAACAAAAAGGTGACTATGGGGATTGAATTGGAACAATCGTTTCCTCTTGAAACATTTTTGTATGTGAAAATCAATTTTGCTTCTTTGCCCGGCATACCTATAGGCCTTGAAGCTAGGGTTTATCCCCCGTGTCAATTTCATGGTATAAAACATGGTAAGACCGGGTTTTCTGAAAAAAACCCCTTTAAAACTACTAAACAAATTTTGTAGTTTTTGTTTTCTACCCCCCTTTTTTGTCTTGATAAATCTATCTCAATTTTTTTCCTCTTTAATTGGTTCAACCACCTTATTTATTTGAGAATTAATTTTAACGATTTTTGATCAAAAACAAAAACTATCTTTGACCCCCTTATAAAATCAATCCAGAATACATGGGTATTCTAAATCCCTCAAACCTGGAAATGACCAATTTCTTTCGAATTGTCTGTGGGAAAATTCAATTCTGATCCCCATGTTTTGGCATTTGCACCCTGTGCTTTTTGTTTTCCTGGGCTCCGATTTTTTTTAAATTTTCTTATAAAAAAAAATTTTCTTTTACTTCTTCCCATATAAATGTTTATCTGCTCCCGGGGATAGCGCTTTTTTAAAAATGTGTTATTTAATAAAATAGGAACGTGGGGGAAATTCTACGAGTGATATAAAATCGGGAAAGCTTAATTTTTCTCTTGTCGATATTTTTGGGGTTGATCTTTACCTTTACAATATTTAATCGTCCCCTTTGCCCCCATCTCCTCGCTGAAAATTTTTCCCCGACCTCTTTTCTACGGGCCCCCCTATTAAAATTATCATTTCGCTCATTTCGAAATAGTACCCCCTTTGGAAACTCTGATACTATTCTGAAATCTATTCCTCTCGAAACCCCTATTACGTTGACGGTATTCTCAAAAAAATTTTTTCTACTGTTATTTGGTCTCGTCCTACTTCCCAATTCCTCAGTTTCTACCATTAATCAAAATTAGGCATCCTATGCGTTTTGACCTCGTCTTTCTATATTATCATTCTGTGAACCCCTTTTTAATTTGCAAGAAAATCTCTCTTCGAATTTAGCTAAGACTTCCAAAAGTTGTACCGTGTTCTGTGGTTGCGCACTTCCCATTATCTTGGATTTGTGGTTCGAGTCGAACTAAAATATGATCCACCAACTCTGCTTGGGACATTCTAATTTTTAAAAATTTCCCCGATTTTAGTAAATTATAAAAAGAAATCAGTAGGTTCCTGATTTCTTCCCTGCTGGGGCGCGTAAAAAGTGCTTGTAATTCTTTTTTTGCCGCGGGAAAAAGCTTTCG